>VZRW01010709.1:198645-240701 GCA_013398125.1 Aegotheles bennettii | reverse complement strand
ACCTGCTGCCATGAGGACAGGTTCCTGAATTATTCCTGAATAATGTAACTGTTCCAAATTCACACCAAGGAAAACTTATGCTACACAACAGTACTGTGAAGGCTCACTCTTTCTGAGTAATACATGTAGTCTTACTAAAAGAAATGCTAGAACACTATGGTTGAATAGATGTTCAGCAGCTAAGAAGTGCCAGTTCGAGATAATTAAGGCAGCTTAAGCACAAACTCTTGCAAAATTCTGCAACCTCCAAGCTGGCCACATTGATGTAACTGGTAACATTTAGCCATTTAATTTATCTAAATATTGTGTAAATATTTTCTGTAAGGTTTAATACATTTTTTTTCTCTAAGTTAAAATGGCCCATATATGGAACATCTGTGAATTATTTGCTTTACAAGCTATATCAGAGTTGTCTTCAGACAACAAATATTCCTACAAGATATGACAGGAACATAAAAAAGTAGTTAGCAAAAGAGGAAAGAGAAACAAAACAGTGTGACACACTTTGTTATTTGTATAGCTCTCAGTTTAGCAGAAATAGCACACCTTAGATCTCTACTTCTCAAGATCTGGATTTTGGGTCATGAGAGGAGAGTAAAGAAAAGCATTTAGGTGGTGCTGACAGGGATTCTTTTAAGTAAGATAAGTGAAATAATATCATCTCACTAGAGATCTTTCAGCAGAACCATCTTTATTCTTTCCATAATTGAAGACTGAAAATACGCTAAATTATCTAAATTACTTGGTGCTTCTGGCCATGACTATAGAAATTACATGCCCAGAAGTCTGCATGCTGTACACAACAGATCACTCTGGTAAATGCCAGAGAAGCAAAAGCAACAGTCTCCATGTCCAATGATACTTTACCAGCAAGTTGTCTTCCCTAACTACGCTCCAACTATCTCTGGGAAAAGCTGGCTAAAACACAGTGGCAGTACACAGCCTAACTCAGCTTTCTCACAGTTGCTACCACTGTATAACTGCTCACTAGAGTTGGCAGAAGTGCCCTTTTTAAGGAGACAAGTCTAACACAGACGCAGCTTAAAATCAGTCTTCCCTGTTTCTACAACAAAGAGAGGGAAAAACAGTGGCTCCTTCCCTGTTTGTGAATGAATTGTATAGTGACTACATTCCCAAATATTTAGATATTTTTCTTAAAACCACTTGAGTCTGGTTGCCCACACACTGAGATCGAAAAGCATAATTCTTCTACCAAGTCATCACAAATATATTCAGCCAGACTTCAACTCTTATACTGTACTTCTTTAGGGAACTGTAGTTATTGTTTTTTCCCCTCAGTATGCTAATTTTTTCCCTACAAACAGGTGATGGGGAAATTTGCCCAGGCTTCCCAGGTGTCTTGAGCCTCTTTGAAAGGGATGAACACTTGGTTTTGCAGACTTAGAAGAGAGCAAATTTGGAAAACTCTACCAATGTGAGCAGATTCACAGTGGGAACAGTGACAAACAGGGAAGGACAAACAACTTATCGAGGTCTATATCATGTCAGATCAAAAGTCCATGAAGCTCAGTAGCTGGCCCCCTGACAGCCAATAGTAGCAAGTGCCTACTGAAGAATAAAAAAACAGGGAAATTCTAATGATACTACTCTCATATGTACTCCCATCCTCTGGCAATTTGCCACAAATTTTGGAGCTAGAGGTGGTATTTTTTTACATTAACAGCTTTTGATGGATTTTTCACCTGTGAATTTGGTTGATTTTTGAAATCCTGTAAGTTTTTAGCAACCACAACATCCTGCAGCAAAGAGTCCCGCAGCTTATTTACAACTCCTGTTGATTCAGACCTGGCTATCTACCAATTTAATTTGGGTCATATTTGTTTTCATAGAACTACCAGAACAGCAAGCCCATTTCCCTGAGTAGTCTTGGCTAATTCATAACTCATCACTGTACACATGAAGTTAGGATTCTTTTTTCCCATGTGTCTTACTCTGCACTTATTAGCAGCTGCCACCTGATCCCCATTAGGATAAAGACAAAGAAAACAGCTCTTAGAAAGATGAATGTGGAAAGTAGGGTGCAGGGATGGATGCCAGTCATGATCATAAGGGTGGAAAAGAACAGGACAAGTGCTCTGGTTCAGTGAAGAGAAAAATGCACTTTGAAGTTACATGCTAGGATGAGATACAGTTTTGTGTTTGCTAAAAGCCCTATTGATTAAATTCAATTATTATTACATTTCTGTTTAAACCCTGTGCTCTTAACAGTCATTAGTCTTATAGGCTAAGATACTTTGTTTGCAAATATGATTTTGCCGCACTCACCCTTATCATTTCAACATTACTAAAATTACAATAAACAGAGCAGTATGGTGAAGCACCAGAAAAGAGATAATGTATTTACTGCTTTACCTTAGTGCTGGTTTTTGTATACACAGACTAGAGCATAAAAACAGTAGCAAGCATAGAAGCAGAGGAAAGCCAAACTAAGATTCTGTAGGACTGTACATGCTTCTTTCATTACTTACCATCTTCCCTTAAAGCAATGAAGTTTGACAGAAAACTTAGCAACCTGGTTTCCTGTATTGCTTCTTGGATTGGGAGGGGATATAAACCAGTACCATTAAACAAAGCACTCAAGAGTTTTAACTAGACAACTACATACACCTGAGACTGCATTTCCCTTCCAAATGCAGCTCTTCCCCAGTTAAACAGACCTGATTATCTCCCTATCAGAAGAAAATCTCTCCTGACTTTTCCTGAAGAATAGGTTGCAGTCCATACAGCATTACAGAATCACAGAATAGTTGAGGTTGTGAGGGACCTCTGGCCCAACCCCCCTGCTCAAGCAAGGCCACCTAGAGATGGTTGCTCATGACCATGTCCAGGTGGCTGATGAATATCTGCAAGGATAGAGACTCCACAAGCTCCCTGGGCAATCAGCCTGTGTCCAGTGCTCAGTCACCTGCACTGTTTCCTGATGTTCAGAGGGAATCTCCTGTGTTTCAGTTTGTGCTTACTGCCCCTTGTTCTGTCACTGGAAACCTCTGAAAATAGCCTGGCTCTGTCCTCTTTGCACTCTCCCTTCAGGTATTTATATAATTTGATGAGATCCCCCCTAAGCCTTCTCCACAGTGAAGAGTCACAGCTCTCTCAGCCTTTCCTCATATGTGAGATGCTCCAGTTCCTTCATTATCTTTGTGGCCCTTAGCTGGACTCTCTCCACTATGTCCATGTCTCGCTTGTACTGAGGAGCCCAGAACTGGACCCAGCAGTCCAGGTGTGGTCTACCAGTGCTGAGTAGAGGGGAAGGATCACCTCCCTCAACCTGACTGCAATACTTTGTCTAATGCAGCCAAGGTTACTATTAGCTGCCTTTGCCGCAAGGGCACACTGCTGGGTCATGCTCAGACTGGTGTCCACCAGGCCCCCCAGGTCCTTTTCTGCCAAGCTACTTGGCAGCTTCACCAGCATATATATGCTGGTGTATATATACTTCACCAGCATATACTGGTGAATGGGTTAGTTCCCAGGTGCAAGACTCTGCACTTTTCCTTGTTGAACTTCATGAGGTTTCTGTCAGACCCTCTTGTTTGTTAAATAGCATTTTATTCTATTTTATTAACAGAATTCCTCACTGTCCCACAGAATATATAGCACTTTAGCACCCCCAGAACTAGAAAATGTGCTTCCTGTTCAACATGCTAAGATGAGGAGAGTTTGGTTGATGAAGTGTTTTCCCTGGCAGCATGTCCTTAAACACTTTACACTGGAAAAATGCAACCTTCAATACTGTATTGATTTTCTCACTACATTCACTGCATCTTCCAAGATAGGCTTGGAAAAAAAATCAATCAAAATAATCCTCAGCTATGACATAATATCCCCATTCCCACTCCAAATAAAAGACACTCTTTCTGCTCAGCTGACTTCACAAAGGCACTGCTAAGGCCAGTATCTTGCAAAAGCCTGAAGGCCAGACTGGCTGGGTTGATGCATCAGGCTGAGAAACAGCAAGCCTGGAGGCAGAAGGTGCCACTTCTGTGCATTCCTCTCAGAGGTAGGCTAATAAATGGGATCAAATAGACCCAAATCCCACCATCACCCAGACTTAATGGCTGCAGATGCACTGGGAGGGAGGAACAGCAAGCAGCAAATAGAAGGAGTCATAAAACAGAAAGGCTGAGGGGAAGTTGAAAAGGCAGTCTGTAGGTAATTCTGCCTCCCTACAGCTTTCATGCCAGGTTTTGCTATAGTAAATATCTGGCATTTAGAATATACTGATTGAAATGTGTGAAAAGTGAATTAGGCTTTGTAATGACTTGATGGAAAATTGGATTTCCAAAAGTACTCAGCATCTACTGGCGTTCACCAACTTCAACACAGGCACCGCCATTCTGTAAATTCTATCAGTCAGGTGATAAACTAACTTCAGGATCTTAAAAAAAAAGCAAACCAAGCAAACAAACCAAAACTTCCAGGCCACAGCACAATCATAAAATGTGTTGTAGATTTGCACAATTTGTATCTGAATTGTTCTGAATTGTATTTGACACTAATCTGAAAAACAGTGCAATCTACATAGTGCAAGAACTTACAGCTGGAGGGATCTCTGTGAAAGAAGACCATCCAAATTCTTTGGTAGTTGTTGGCTTCAGGCAGCCCTTACAAATGGCCCAGGCATGGGAAACAGGCCTAGAAATTCTGATGTGTGAATCAGATAACAATAAAAATTGTTATTTCCTCAGATTGGATAGATAACTTCCTAGACACGGTTGATAACTTGTTTTCACAGCTTTTTCATTACTTGCTTAGTATTTTGCTGCTTCTATGAACACTATAAGTAGCAAGATAATTTTTTTTCTAAAATCATGAGACCTTTATTTAAGATAAAGCTAACAGAATTGGGGCTTTCATTTCGCTTCTAAATTGGAGGAAAATACTGTCACCATTTTAATGATGATCATTACTAATTTTTTTTGCAACACAAAGCATAAAAAGAGGGGGAAAACAAACAATATCGTACTGCTGGCAGAGGACAGGAACTTTTCTTGATGTGCAGTTTTTCTCATCACTGTTTTTTCAATTTCACACAGGGAGAACTTCATCCTGCTGTGAATTTTTGCCATACCTCTTCTCACATTCATGAAAATTGAGTTACAATTCCAGCAGCACTAGAACAGATCAGGGTTAGTTTCAGGATAATATTTAACATTTCACATTGACCGTGTATCACAATATCTAGACTCTTTGCTGGGACATCTGGCTGATCCCCTTTCTCACTCGCTTCCTTCCAGAATAGCAATATCAACATCTTGTTGCTGAAAGTTGGTTAACTGAATAATTGAGAAAGGAGGGGAATAGCAGGTTAAAATTAATTATGGGTAACATTCATGCCTGTCTTTAGCACACTGCATTTCTTTATACAGATAATAACAAAAAAAGAATCAAAGAGAAAGAGAGACCAATTCTGAGAGACCAAAGAGACTGGAAGGAAGATGGTGACTGTCACCTGTAATAGTTTCCTCAGGAGGAATGCCAAAAGGAATCTCCTTGCATCTCACCTTCAGAAAATCACTGCTTTTACTCCATCATTGTCAGGTATCCAGGAAACATTAACAAGAGAGGCTTATTTAAATGAAAACAGATTCTTCTGTTAATGTTTGCTGGATAACTTGTAACTTCAACCTTAAATTTAATTTTTTCCTGGGTGATTCACAGGTTTGAATTATACTGATATTCCACACCCCACCACCCCACCACCCCCCGGGTCCTTACTATATATATATGAATAGTTGTCAAGGGAACCAGGAATCCAGCAAAGCTCAGAAACTTTTCTAGATTAGGAATTTCTGGTGTCTGAGTATTTTAAATAATAATAATCACAACAACAACAATAATTCACACTGAGAAACGTCTGTAAGGAGATAGGAATTTATACATTTTTGCTAAAATTATTTTTTATTTCTGCTGGCCTTTGCTGCTGTTGTTCTTACTCATCACAGAAGCACTGGTGACTTTAATAGAATTCTGCCTCATCTCTTGGTTTATGAACAGATGATATCTTCCACACATACATGCAACCAGTCTGGATACAAATAGCGGTGAGCAAAAAGGTTGAGATAGAAATGGATGATTATCTGAACCTCTGTGTCTTGGATAATGTAGAGCAAATGCAGAAGCTGTGGAGCAAGCCACAACTGGAAAGGAAGATTAGAAATTAAAAAGACAGAACAAACAAAACCTCCTAAATCAGCATCAACATACAGCAAAGGAGAATAACTGCAAATTAATTCTCATCTCTGTAGCAAAGTCTGTAATATAGTCTGACTGATGCTGATGCTTTTCTTTTTTTTCCCTTTCTTTCCAAATCTCTCACCATTACACACATATACACAAAGGGCAAGTGGGAAAAAGCTGATTTAAGAATGCTTCTTCAAAACAACTTCCTTAATAACAAAATTAACTGAAGGCAATCAGAGTTAAGCCATGCTCCATGTTTGGAACCAACCTGCTTTATACAGATGAAACTTCAGACTGTTATATAAAGTAAAATGGATTTTTTTTTGTTTCTGCCATTTAGATAACAAGACATTCAGCCATACAGTTTCTTCAGAAAAGAAATGATCAAAAGGTAATTCACCTCCTGGGATCTTTGAGGGTTATCTCCTTCCCCTTAGGTCTTCAGCTGGCTTTTCTCTACAAGGTTTCCATTCCTCCCTCCCTTCCCCCTGAACTCAAGAGGACAGTTTCCATTTGACTCTGAGCCCTTTTCTTTAATTTGAGACATTCTTAATTTTCTCCACTGTTTCTTGCTGTCTCCAAAATGCTGAATGCTGAATATCCTCTTTGTTTTCTCATTTGTGCAAGATGAGACTGCAGAATAGAATCTGCAGTTGATCTCAGAATCTAGCCGATCTCAGTTAATGCTGTTTCTTGTTCCTTTGGGGCCTTTGGATTCAACCCCAGCTGTTTTCAGTGTGACAGTCCAGGGTGGAGGACCTATAAGAGTCAGACCATCCCGAGAGAAGTCAGTGAGAATGAACCAAACACCAGACTCTCAGTCCTACTTCTCCAGCAGAGCCAAAGTGCAAGTCTTCCCTAGAAGATAAAATAAAGCCTTTTTTTTTCTTTTCTTCCTGTCAGTGAATGAGTGAAAAGAGACACACAAGCTGGACTAGGTAAAATGGCAGGAAGACAGACCTTTCTGCTGACTGACAGGTAGATCTGGCTAGAATTTGGCCAGTGGTCAAAAGCAACTCACAGCTGCCCTTCTCACTTCACCTGAATGGAAAGATAAGAAAGATCAATTGCACGCTTTAATTGTTAGTGAACTCAGTCAACAAGCTCTTTGTACTAATCCATCTGGGAAGATACAAATAGATGAAAATATTATCATTGCTAGCTTTTTAATTTTAGTAACTGTGCAAATACATGCACATTAGCTGCAGCCGTTATATGTTCTGGCAAATTTCCATGCAGCTCTTGGGGTCAAGGTCTGGAGGCATCCAATCTGTATTTTGCACGATATCAGGATATTAAACAGGTGTCATTAAGACATACTGCCCAGAAGAAAAAGCAACACCATCTCCTGCATAAACACATTATGTTAAATAGACAATAGCCTCAGCTCAGTGACAAAAAGGTACCTGAAGTGGGATTTTTCTCCCTACTGAATTTTGAGTAAAAGTCCCTTTTTTAAGGATGATGAAAGAAGGTAGAAGAACAGTTAAAGTGACTATTATTAACCAAGTAATACCTGGCAGGAGACTGCAGGTCTAAAATATTAGTTATCATGTGCAAAATAAACCCCAAACAAAACCCAAAAATGCTAAGGAAAGGACTTCTCACCTGTTTAAGACTGAAAGATGTTGTCCCAGTATGCATCCAATATAAAACAGAATGTACCTCCATGCAACAGCCAGAGTTGCAGATGATGATGATTTGTGAAAAGAGTGTGGGAATGTAGCTTCCACCAGACCTCTGATATCATAATAGGAGGTCAAAACATAGCAAATACATATGAAAAAAAAGGATCCATTCTTCTCTTCAGAAGGAAATCACAAGGTACTATCTGACATCTCACCAGTAAAATCACCTCTCTCCAGACCTAAACTTTTGCTGTTTCTACCTTCAGATCAAGAATGAACATCAGTTGAAAATGCTACACCAAGAAAAAAGCTGTATGTGGGTAGAACACACATCAGCTGATGGAATAAACACCATATCCCATGAAGAGCTGTTAGTTCTTTTATTTTCAGCAACAGCAAAGAATTTACAACAAAAGAAATCACTCTCTATCCTGCAAGGTTGGAGGCCAGATGAGCGGGAACTTCTTATATTGCAATTATTGCTTCAAGAGAACAAAAATTACATGAAACAGTGTTCTTTTCTCCAATTGTAAGTATTACAATAGACCAAAACTCCTGGAGACTAAAAAGCCCCAGGAATACATCTGGGATACAAAAGATAATAAAAGATAAAATATATTACAATTACGAATAAGCAATACTAACAATAACCAAGTATAAGAAGCACTGAATGCAACAGAGTGGGAGAAAGTATTATTCAAATTTGTTACTAGAAAGAGATAAGAGATCTTTCCAACAATACAGCACTAATTAGAGTGCTGAAGAAAATAAAGACATAATTGGGAAAGCTGGGCTCCTCCAAAGCAAAAAATACTAAACTGATGATCTTGACATCAGTCTAGCTTCTTGACTGGGTTTTGGTTAAATATTGGTCAAATACTTCAGATAACAGTGAAATTACATTACTGGTGTTTAAAGAAAGTGCCCATGTAGCAGGCATGTATTCCTCCTTGAAAGTTTTGGTTTGAGGACTAAGGCCACCAGTGTAACCCTAATTTCATGTAATCTTGTAGTGTCACCCTAAGAACCATCAGATAAAAATGCAGTCAGACAGACAGTTGAGCACAGATCCTAAATGGCTGATTAAAACAATACAGCTGGAACCACTTTATAAAGGCTTTCAACTGTATCACCTAAAAACTGTGGAATCCGTTCAACAGCGAAAGGGGTCAAACTTGAAGTAATGGAACAGTATATGGGAAAATTATCAGGGGATTGAAACACTGCTGAGTTTTCATCTTTGTTGCTGAAATAGTGAGAACTAGACACCATCACATTACCCTCAAAAAATGAAACTTTTGCAGGATTAAGTCAGTTTGACCTGAAAAGTGATATCTCCACTAACAGAAATTAAATTTCTCAATTTAGAAATTCAAATGTTCTTATATCAAGTTGACCCAAAAAGAGATACCACCCATGGCATCTAATTAATAACCTTATTATAAATCTCCCCTTTGAAGCAGGTACTCAAACTCCAAATCAGCCTGAATGCCCTTACCCAGGCTCAGATGGTTTCAGAACACTTATGAGAAGAGTGACTTCACTGTGTGCTGATGCTATGTCAGACCCACAGCATGGCTTGTAATTTCCAGTGCTGTGCAAAAGTGTCATACAAAGATGCATGCCCAGGTAAGTTTAACATCATTTTTCACCACAAGAACAACCATTTGAGCCCTAGTCCTACAGAATACTTTCTGCCTACCCTGCCTGCTGGACTGATCCAAGGGAAGGAGCTCATATCTGAACTATCATGCAACACTTTACTGAATTCCAGTTGTTTCTCAGAAACAAGTCAATGTCAAGTACTTTACGAATGATGAATTCGAACTATTCCAGCTCCCTGGTGGTGAATCAAGGATATTCTTGGGAGTCCTTCCAGCCTGCTATCTTTTTTCAGCTTATCAATCAGGCAATGAAATATATACACTTCAGTTCTTTGCAAATCTAAAAGCAAGGATCACTAAACATTTTTATAAGATAGTCACATCAATACCAATCCTGAATAGAAATGCCTTGAGTAGTCACTGCTGTTCTTCTATCAGTAATCGAATGACCTATGACAGGGAGGTGTCTTTATGAGCAAGTGAAAAGCCATTAAGATCTAAGACCATAGTCATTATATGTCTTCCCAGCTTTTTATCTGTTAGTGCCAAAAAAAGAAATTGTGCTGGAAAACAGGATGACTATTAACTCTTTCCAGCAAGTACAGGGGATATACAACCTACACCCCTTATGCAGATCAAACTATTAAAGAATTTATGTGTGTCCAAGTTTAGGACAGCAAAATGCCTTCATTTCTCATGGATGAATGATAAAGTTATGAGAAAGAAGTTGCTGTAATGGGGATACACAGCATAAACAAGAGCTGCAGCAGTCAGTGTGTGCTTTTACCATCTTCTTTTCCAGGCACATTGGATCATTTTTGTCAAAAAGAGTAATTTTTTTTAAATCTCATGTACAGATATTCATCTTTCCTCATTTTCTGCTAAAATAGCCTTCCCTGGAGGTGCAGCACATGTTGCTGCAATAAAACTGATGTTTAAGAAACTGAATGCCAAATAGGAATCCTTGCTATTGAAATGTCACAGTCAGCTACTATGATACAAATGTGGGTGATGGCAGTGGAAGAGAGTTGGCTCCTTATTCTTCACTTCACATATGTTACAAAGAACAGCTACCCTGGCTTCCTGGTGGAGATAATACATAATGACTGTACTGGTTATCCCTGGAATCAAGAAAAAATTAGAGCTATAGAAAAGCCCACAACAGTTAGAGGTAAGTTATAAAATTAACAAAGAACTCCAATGTTTCCAAATCACCAGCAATAGTAGGAGAGTATAAGGGGTTTATAAAGCCAGGCATGGGGCTTTCTTTTGGAATAGTCAGTTTTGCAGTAGAAGCACTGCACAATATAACACAGCAGGCAGACTGGGACACTTGACAGAGTCCCTGGAAATACCGCACCTTCTTGCATCACACTGGGCTTCATTCCAGAATATCAAATCCTTGCAGTTCGAAATCGTAAATTAACTGACAACATTTGTAAATCCAAGGAGAATTTACACAAAAATCTGCAAAAAGCTTCTCCACCTTTTGTATCTTGCCTCCTTCCACAGATGAAGTCAGAGGTGAGGCTGCTCATGAAAGCTAAATGTCCCTAAGCAGATGATAACTGCTGGAAGTCAGTAACAGCACCATGAATCTCATTCTCATGGCCAATTTCTGACCAGCCTCACTGAATTCCACAGCTCTTCTTTCATCACTGTCTGTTTTGAACAGGCAGAAATTTAAGATCCGGTGTGATTTTATGTAAAATTACTTTTTTCCATATTCTGGGCCTGAATAATAACAGAAAACACATCTATTTTTAACTTGCAATGTTGCATGGCTTTTTTGTGTAGAAGAGGGACCGGGAGGGCAAAGGAAGTACTACTTAGGCTACTCAGTCTGCACAGATAAATTCCGACCACTTCACAAAGGTTCCACTGTGCTCGGGAGTTTGAATTGCTATCTGTTTCTTGGTGGATACTCATTTCCTCCCAAGCAGTCTGAAGGAAAATATCTTAGCTTACAAAACCTGGTCTGTTAATGTCCAGTCATCTGCACTGAAAACCATGGATAAAAGACTCCGCTCGTGGCATGGCAGCATTATGTCACGACCACAAGCATATCTTATCACCTGAGACGTCATGTCTCTAGTATTCAGTATGTTGGTTAGCAAATGCACAAAATCTCAATTGTAATGTGGAAATTCAAGTCTAAAATTAAGCCATGCAAGTTATGAAAATATGTACTATGTTTTGATTATAGGTCTTGATTTTCAAAATCTTAAATTTGCATTTTCTCTTTTTTTTAAAAAAAAATCATTCTTTAAAAGAGAATGGGAAAGGACAGGAAGAAACAGCAGTCTATGCTTATTATTTCACTGACATGTACAGTAGGTCCCTTTACAGAACAAAAGGCTGGTGAAATGCAGGAGCATTGCAGGTCCACCATGACACGTGACAGTATTTGACCAAAGCCACAGTGCTGTAGAAACACTTTAATTAAATACTTACCACTGTGTAAATGAATGTCAACATAAACAGATGCTGTGTTCCACTTCCTGTATTGCATTAATAGCAATTAGATCTTGCATATGAAGTGGAAAAGAAAGGAAGGAAAGTAATGTACACCTGTTTTATAACTTTGTTTGTCTGCCTTTGAGGCATACAGTGAACTACTTAAAAAATAATAATTCACTGCCCTTGAACAACGTATAATCTGCATGCAGTGCAATATAAATATCATCTAACTATTATAATCTATGCTAGTAGCCACTCATTAGTCTTGAGAAAATAAATTGCTATGGATGGCTCCTTTTCTGCAACATCCAGTGGAACTGCTTCACCAGGAAGATGGTGGAATGCAGGAGAATTCTGGCCAGTTTTGTTGATCAAGGCTTTATCAACACTGCTATCATTGTTACCCTCTGCAGTTGATGTGACTAACACTAAGATAATAATCTGTTCATCAAGCATGATCTCACATCTTCCCAATTGTCAATGTATGATGGCACTGTATGATACATATAGCTCCACCAATGCTATCATTCCTCGGAAAAGCTTCCACTGGTAGCAAAAAAATTCATGGCATTTCATTTGCTTTTGGTGTCATTTTTTGCACAGGCACTTAAAAACAGAGCATACATTAAAAAAACTAACATTATCGGGCTATTGGTTTACAATAACTCTTGCATAGACAATACAATTTGTCAAACAGGACACTTGGTTGCTGTCTGAATGGTGAAGAGAGTCTATATGGTAAAGGTCCTTGCAGGGGCATCTTAGCTGGATTAGGTGAGACTCCCTAAAACATAGTTCTGTCCTATTTTTATAATCCAGCTGGCCTACACGACCACTGCAGGACACGCATAATCTACCACTATAGATTACCTTAACCTTCATACAAAAACTTTCTTAACTATCTTAAGTATGTACAAAAGACTGTCCTATGTAATCATTTCTACACATGTAGGAACTGTTTCTATTGATTGTCTTACTGTTGCACAGTTGATTAATTCTGCAACAGGAACTGTCTGGGAATCTCTAGGACAACCAGATTCTCCACATGCGATGTTAATCAACACATTGAAGCATACAAATCGGTCTAGGTGCAGCAGAGACTGACTCCAAAATCTCAAGAACTGCCTGAAATTCCCAGTAGGAGAGCTCCTGTAACAATCTGTCAAATACTTCTTGTGCAGATAGCCAGTAGGTTCAGTCAAACACCTACCTTCAATTTGGTCTGCTGTCCCGAACCAGCTCTTTATTTTATCTATGCAGATGACTAGCCTGGGAGTTCCTGAACCACCCAGAGAATTAGCAACTTAAGTACACTGGGACTGCACACAGGCACAGTCCTGAGACCCAGCTACACCGAAATTATAATTAAAGAATTAAACTTGATTTTCCTGCTTAAATCTCATAGCCCTTGCCCATTTACTGAACCAAATGATGTTAATGTCTGGCCTAGGGAACTGCCTTCACAGTTCACATGGAAGTGGTTAAGAAGTGACTCATCTTATGCTTAAGTAAATGCCTAAAGTTATATGGTATTTATGCCATGCATTATCTTAGTTTGGTTTTGTTCTCTGGATCACACCACTGATTTTGACTGAGTGTGCAGACTACATCAACATTTCTGATATGAAATCATGTAAGGCAGCACTGGCAGTGAGATTTGTGTTCTGTTGTTTCTGGGAACAGTAAAATCTGGAATACTGTCCATATATGCAGCCAAGTATGGAGCTGCACTTCACTCTCAGGTGTGAAAACGTATTCACCACCTCTGCCTTCAAGTTTACAGAATAATTGCAGCATGTCTGTGGGCTGAACTATTTAAAGGACATGGCTTTTCTGCTTTCCTAGTGATGACGAGACTACATTTATCTAGGCCACCAAGATTCACACAGAGCAGAGGAGGCAACTGCTCATTCTACCTTCTGCTTCCCTCAGTTCGCCTGATGCTGTCAGCAGTCTGTCAGGCAACATCTGGGAAAACAAACTTGCCTCATCTGTACTCCACACACCACACATACAGTACTGCTTTATCAGCTGCTCCTTCTGCTCTGTGCCAATGCAGAGCACAATGGGTTTAATGCCTATACTTCCTTGTGAGTGAACTGACATGAGATTCTATTTTGAACAATGAAGTGTAGAAGCTAAGTGCTCATGTTGCACAACTTCAACAGAGAGCTCTGGACTTTCTTCATGTAAGACTGAACCGAAAAAAACACAGTATCGTACAGCCTGATATTTGCAAGTACACAGCTGTAATGTGTCTTTTAGATAAATGTTTCACAGGTATGATTTTTTTTTTCTTTTATTTAATGTTCAAAGATGACAATTTTCAGTTTCCATTTATTTTGTGGGATGCATTGCTGTAATAGCTACAACTACTGCATTAGGACCAAAGCTGAATAACATGGCTACCTATGATCATATAAAGTGAATCTACACTGCCAAGTAACTTTCCAGTTTGTAGTCACAGCCATATGTGACCACATAAATTTGGAAGAGTTATGTGTGGGCCATACTGAGAACGAAGTCTGCAGCTATGGAATGGCTCAATTACTGGCACCATTATCAGCTGCCCACACTTCAAGGATGCTTATTGCTGATTACTAACTGCATGTAGCAAGTTTAGTTAATGAAAGAGAGTTGCACTGGCAATACAGTTCACAATCTGAGCAGCTTCTAAGTTGAGGGAGAGCTTTGAAGCACAGATCTCTCTTGTGGTTATTGGCAAGGCAATGAGAAGACAGGCCAAGTTATGCTGGAGGAGTTTACAAGTGTCTTAGTAGAACTGGCTGGTACAATCACAAAACTACCTGTTTAAAGGAAATATCCTGCAAGATCCCATCTCAACAGGGTCTGACCCTTTTCCTGGAAATGCTGTTATCTTGGGCTCAGCTCCACAGCCAAGTGTTCTCCTCTTCCGTCCCATCCCCTGTTGTGTGCCTCAAGCAGAGGTAGACCTCTCCCTGGCCATACTTTATGTGCTCTATCACTCTTGCAAGCAGACTGGTGTTAGTTGGGCAGCACCCACCTCTAGGGAGAGAATGAAACTAGGCTCTTGTTGGTGCAGGATGAACATGAACAGCTGTGTCACCTTGCAAAAGGAAAAATAAGTCTTCTCTAAATTTTAAAAGGAACACCTGACATGCTTAATTCACAGCAGCAGACAAAGTAGATATATTGGTTTGCTGGCCCTAGAAACTCTGGGATAATTGGTGGTAACTTGTCTTCCTTTTCTTGCAATGAATCATCTATTTCTCCTCTAAAATACGAGAGAAAACAACACCTACTGCAGAGCCTTATTTTCTACATCTTCCTTCAGGACACTGGTTGCTCTAACTCTAAGGGAAGTGTATGCATTTTAAAAACTGCAGGATATATTAAGAAACATTGCCAAATACTTTAGCCTCCAAATTCTGCCTTTTAAAAAATTAAAACTCTAGTGGAAAGTGCTGCCTGAATTCAAAATAGCTACTTGAAAACAAGAAAACATCCATATTATTTATGGAGGATCTAACACTACGTGCTCCCTTTCACTGTTTGAACAGGAACAGGAGCAGGAACAGGAATTTTCCCAGGACTTAAAGGCTTAAGCTAACGTGGCAGCTCATGCTGCATGAGAAATAAGAGGCTGGAAGCTCATACTTATCCAAAGGGAAAAAAACAAACATGAAATGAAAATGTTTTCTGTAGCAGTTAGAATGTGTTCCAAAACAATGAAACATTGGTGTATGAAAGCTAAGCAGAAAATTCTCAGGCTATTGTTCAGTCTAAACCCTTTTAACTGTCAGCAATTGCTATTGATTACAGGTTTAAAAAAGAATTATGGAGGGTTATTAAAACTAAAACAGAGTATATACTGTAACACTGGATTCATAGATCACTTTAGAGAAAGGTAGAGTTTCTAGTAAACATTTCAGCATCAGCTCTGTTTTCCTGACACTGGACACGATAATATAGCTCCCATGAGCACAGGTGAAATACATGAACCCAAAACAATCATTAAATCCTCTCTGGAGGATATGTAGAAAACAAATGAGATGAGTTCCTACAGCTGTCTGTAAACAGCTCCTATGTCATCTTTGCTGAAACTTGCAGGATGATATGGATATGAGCCAGCATCATACCTGTTTTTTTAAAACTCCATTTATATTTACTAGTATTAAAAAGAGAGACATTCTTTGGCAGTGTCTCTCACATTCACCTATGCTGAGTACTACTTCATACTGTGGTTTTTGGCTACTGAAACCAGGGAAGTGGCTTGGTATGCAGTATGATGAGCTCTGAGCAAGAGTGGCAGACCTGGAAAGATGTACTTGTGCATCAATACCTGGATCCAGTAAGAAAGTGGTCCCCAACATAAAGCCTATATGTTACATGCAAGACAGTCCAGTGTTGCTTTAGGTCACCAGCCACATAAAAATTAAAGTTGAGTGAAGATGGAGGGACAAAACAAGACTTTGCTGTGCACCCTCATACCTGCACAGTGTTTTGCCTATAAATCAGCAAGCTGGGGATCACTGAAGTAAGCTCCCTTGGTTATTCTTTACTTAACTAGATTGGACCATACCCCATGACCAGAGGAAAACACTAAGAGGTCTGTCTCACACAGCTGAGCAGCTAATTAAGCACTGTAAAACCGTACAATTTGCAAAAAAAGCACATGTAATATAGACATGTACAAGATTTACAAGAACAAACCTCCTCCTTGCTATGAAGCTATACAGAACAGAAGGGAGATCTCTAGCTAATTAGGCTAATATCAGCTTATGATTTCATGTAGAAGGACCAATAAAACAATAAAAATATCCAGAACAAAAGACTTTTCTCAAGGATCATTTTTTCCCTTTTCCATCTCTTTCTACAACTTTTTGTACTAAGATTCTACAACATGGTGTGCTTTGAATTTATTCCTTAATTAGCACAGCAATTTGCTAAATTTTGTTTTTTCCTTGTTTCAGGGTGCTGTTCAGAACAGTCTGATAAGTCATACAAATTATCGCCACCAACTCCAAATGCTAAAATCTGAATAGTTCAATCTACCTCCACAGCTAAAAAATGTGCAGCTCAAACTCAATGCCGTGCCTCCGTGATCTAATTTAAACTTTCTAACTATGAAAAGATAATTATGTTATGCTTTGAGTAACTGATTTTTTTCCCCCCTTGGAAATCTCCTTTCTTCATATTCGTTCTTTTTGAAAGGGCATCCAGATAAAAAAGCTAGATATTTAAAAATGTAGTATTGATACCTTGTCAGAGAGTGTGTACTTCTGGTGCTGCACACCCATGCTTAAGGAATGCAGGGAAGTTGAAAGTTTCCAGTAACAAACTCGGGCTTACTGAACAAGATCCCACCATTCCTACTAGAAAGAAGCATCCTTAGCAAAACATAATGAGATCAGATGCAATTCAATCTGGGCAACCAGAATCCTCTTGATAGCAGGTGAAATTCTAATCTGTTAAACATATTCCATTAGCAGAGAAACTGCACTAATTTTAGCCATTTAGTATCTTCTAGTTAAGTGTAACTGGGATTACAATCATATGCGTTAGAATTAGTTTTAGCCAGGGAGAATATTTCAGCTAGCAGTTCTCCCACAATTCACCAATCCAGAGAGATGAATAAGAAAGGGATGGCATGAAACAGAAGTGTATGAGTAACACTTATGTTTGTCTTTACCTTGAGCTCATCTGCATCATAGAAGTCAATGCGCACAGCAGGGACCATCCACGTCTGGAATAGAGTCGCCAGGATCTGTTTGGCAATTGCATCTGCAATGAGGTGGAAGTGGAGTGGGTTTCGCCTGATATGAGAAGGGAGAGAAATGCATTAGTTCAAAGGTTTCTACTTACTATTGTAAAACTACAACATCAGAACTCACAAAGCTTTATCTATGTCTAAAGTCTCAAGGTAAAGTGTACAGCATGTTTGGTGGAGTTCTGCTCTGTGGCCAAAATGCTGAGACACAATTTGAATAAACATGATGATAATAGAAATACTGGATCAGTTTCTGGCTGACTGTAAATAAATATAGTTACTCTGACTTCAGTGGAATGAGGTGATCTATAAGAGCCATCCCTTCTACCAGCTCCTCAAGAGAAGGCAAAGTTAATCCCTTTGGGGACATGAGCTGTGAAAAGTGATTGCTTTCATTTTCTAGGTCATCCTCATAATTTATATTTGTGGTAAGAACAGTTGTCTGTGGATAAGTGGGGGTGGAAGGAAAGGTTACAAAATAATAATTTGAATTATGTGAAATTCCAGAAATTTACATGCGTATTTTCTACAAAGCAAACTTGGGGTATCAACAGCTGTCATATGGGAACTCAAAATAAGATGTTTCAGGTGAGTACCTTCTAGCTACTGGCATAGCGAATAGAATGGAGATTGTAAATCTGCCCACATCCTTGTTCCTAAGAGGGAGGGAGTGCTGAATAAAAGCAGGAAGAAAGAAAATATTTTACTTCAAAACACCAGAGTTGGATTCACCTCTGTAGTTACAGGACTTGGGCTAAGTGAAAAGCTTCAAACCAAGATGAGTGAAGCCAGTATCATCAAGAGTGGTATGGTTGGACAAACTGTACAGATTTTTCTATAGCAATGTGAACTTGGACATCAAAACTACCATGTTTAAATCCCTTAAACTTGCTTCTCTCTTTGAGGGACAGTAAGCAATGAAGTCTGATCTTTACTCAGCTTCTATGGTAGGAGTAGGAAAATCTGTAAGAGGAAGTTAGGATTTGTAGTCTTCTGCTAGCTAGTTTCCCTAGCTTAGCAATTTTCCCTGTCAGTAGAGAAGGACAGTTTGCAAAAGCCACTAAGAAGACAGATGGTTCAATTAGACTTCAGCACTGGCTCAACCTTTCTTTGATTCCTAGGGTGGAATAGTGGAGTCTCATTTCTGTGAAACTGATAAAGGTAAATGGGTGTACTTGTTAATGAATATTTTTCAGCTAAAAAGAGGAGTATTTAGTTTCAGATGCTGGATAATGTGGAAGATGACTGGTGCTACTACATTCTACTGTGTGAATGAAAAGTGAGGAAATCTATGTTAGTTCAGGCCAACGTGCTTCCATTACACTTTTGGGCTTAACCCAAAAGACAAAGGTTATTTCTTTCTCCATTTCCTTCATTAATGAAAAATATGTGCCTTCCTCTTTAATGCTACTCTTCTTGCTTTGATGAGTAATACAGTTTCTCACTGAACAAAGTCCACAAGAAAATGTAAAAATACATATAATGGTTCATAGCATCGTAACACACCTCTCAGCAGAAACAGAGGATTGCTGCGAGAAGCAATGTATGGCTGGATTTTGCAGTGTTAGAAATACTGCACCAAAGATCCAAACCAGTACCCAAGGGATGTCAGTGAAGCTTTTGTACTGCCTTCAAGGGCACTGTGGATCACATTACGTGCTTACAGGAAAAGGAGAAAAGGGCTGGTTAAAAGCCTTATATATGAGGTAATCATGATGGTGAAGTAAACGCACAGCTGATCTGTGTTTAACAACATCCAAAACACTAAGCCACAACATACTTTCCAAAAAGACAAAGGTCTTTCAATCTCCAGCTTGCCCTGAAGTGAGGAGGGGGGAAGGTGTAGGCTGCCAGCTGCTGAGTGTCCCATTACCAAGCTAAAGGAATCACAGCAATTATATCTGCTTCACCAGCCCAGCAGGAGAGAAGAAGAGGACATCCTGGCTCATGCAGATTCCGCAGTAACCAGGCACCTTGCCAAGAAAAAATCGGGAAATAGCAGTGATGAGGAAATACATTTCATTAGTAGAGAAAAGGCCAAAAGAAACAAAGTACACCATCAGTGGCTTTGGGTAAAGGCAAAGCAATATCTCAAGGCAAGGTGCTGAATGTCAACATACATATTCCACATAGGTCCCTCTGCTTAGCAAGGGCTGAGTCTGGTACATGGTAGGACTATTTCCCAGTGGGTGCTCTTTAGTAACTTCTTTTCCTTTTTTTTTTTTTTTCCAGGGTCATTTATCTATATATTGCAAAGTAGAATAAGAGGAGTAAAAGATCAGTTAAAAACAAGAAAGCTACATCTTCTTTCAAACCATCATTTAGTTAAATGGAATTGATATAAAATATTTGAAGATGAAACACACTAGTTGAAAAGAAAAAATGTGATACAAAGACACTCAGATGTTCAGTAGCAGTTTATACTTATCTGAATGACCCAGAGTGTGAGAAACTTAATGGGAACAAGTGGGTGACATTTTCTTTAGTTCAGCTCCTACTGAGAAAAAGAAAAAAGGAGTAGTTGTACTCCTACACAGAAATCTCTTTCAAGTTGTTAGCCTCATGGTAAAGATTCAGCTGGAAGGAAAGTACGTGTCAGAGGCAAAGCAGAAGATAATCACTTACAAAAATATATCCCAAAACAGAATAGTGACCCACTGACATCTAAAACTAAATGTGCACCAGTCACAGAAAATCTTACTCCAGACAAGATTTTAGTTATGTGAAATGCAAGGTTTAGCATGGTGCTAGAAGCAAACAGAGCACAGACTCAAACCTGAAAGACCTTCTGAAGGTAACAGTACTAGCATACACACAGATGACATCTTTTACCTCTTTCTGGTGTCTGCAATATGCAAAACCTAAAGGATATGGATTGCTTCAAAGTGTTTAAGAAACAAGTTCAGAAGCTTAAAGATCAACCAGCATCCACTGTGAAAGATACAGAAGAGATTCTGTAAGATGAGGAATCTTTCTCAGAAAATAAGGGAAAGGGATGTCATCGTTATTTGGCAACATGATTGAATCACTGGCTGTAGGCATTAGGGGTGACAATTAGGATATTGTGAAGTCTATTTCATTAGACTCAGATGTTTTACTGTACCACTTGATGTCAGTGAAAGCTATTCTATTCTTCAGATTGGTCTTTTTCCAGGACAAAGACATTTTGGGATACGAGGTTTATAAAAATGAAATGAAAATGTATTTCTCCCATGATAAGTTGAGGGATAGCCATGTGGAGAGCTATCCTTCACAGGCATCTAGCAGCTACAGTTTAAAAAGTCTGGGAGATACCCGAGTATTCCACAGGGAGGCTTGAGAGTCCCTCACTTGGGTAACAAGGAAGGGTGGCACAGCCTTTGAAGAAGTTTAACAAGCAGCTGAAGACACTGAAGTTTGCTAGTGGAAGATGAGTGGCATGAAACTGAAAAAATATGATGCCATCATTAAAGAAAAACCCAAATTCTTTTTGTTGTGAAGGTAGATCAAGTTATGAAAAGTATTTCAATGCTGCAGTTTCCTGCAATAGCAGGGGAGTTAATGACATGACCCAATAGGTTCTTTCCAATTCCCTGAGCCTCAGAACATCAGTGCAAGACATCTTTCTTGGGTTGAAGGGAACCTAGATCAAGTCTCAGAGAAAGTGATGACCAACACAAACCTTCCCTTCTCTCATTCCAAATGTCAGGTGGGTGGACTTCCTTTGACTTCAACTTCCCTAACCCTTTAAAAGTACAGCTATGTGTTGTATAACTCATTTTCCACTGGGCACGTCAAGAGCGAAAGAACCACACACAGTAGTGGTTGACTTCTTTTCCTAATGCTAGAAAGCACTATACCATAAATGGTGACAGCATATGCAACCATGGAATATTATTGGTTAATATATGACAATTTTGATAAACTTATCTCACAAAATTCTTAAGTTTTGGAAAATTCCCGGTATTCATGTGAATTTGTATGTTTGGAAGTCAAGGTTTCTAGTATCCTGGGTTTCTGAACAAACAGCCCTTGAATCCTGAGCCTCAGGTCTTCCAGATTCCTCACTACAGAAGCAGGTATTGAAACAGCCAGAGAATTTCTCCCAAAGTCCAGAAGTAACTTAATCTCGTTTACCTCAAAGATTTTGAATATCTGAATTTTTACCAACTACAACTTTTCACAGTTTTTGCTACATGAAAAATGATGATGCACCAATGTCTTAATGCAGAAGAATGCCATTTCAAAATATGGGTACTTCCCATCAAGTGGAAGCTTAAGGTTTTAAGCACTCTATATTTAGAAATCTGCAAATCTTCATATATTAAATTATTTCCACTTATCTTAAGATCAGAACACTATCTGACAAAGTAAACCATACATAAAGAGCACACATTTATTTTCCTAAATTGCTTTCCTCAAAAGTGAATGAAAAGACATTCTGGCCAAGATTTTCAAGCATGGATGCTTAAATATAGGCTCTTAGGCCTACATATAGGATGTATGTTTTAATGAATGCTCTCATCTTCAGAATTGCTGAGGTCCTATAAAGTTTAGTAAAATGAAGTCAGTGATTTTAAAAGTCAGGCTATGAATTTAGGAGCCTATTCCGAGGTACCTATTTCTAGATTTATTTTTTTTTTATCATGGTATCTTATTTTTACATTTCAAAACTTCTTATTCTTCATCAGAGTTTTGATCTGATTGATCAAGCATTTGTGGCCCATTTATTCTTTTTGAATAGCCACTGTCACAGAGTTAAATAAAAAAACTCCTACAATTGGAAAAGGGAGTAGTGAACCAAGACTCTTCCTTTCTGTATTATTCGATAGCTTATTGTTAGCAATTCAAAAAGTAGCTGCTTGGTTGGACAGTTCTCTCTCTGCAACAGAGGAATTTTATTTTCTAAGAATATAAAAAGGTCAGTAGCCCAGGGACTTTATTTCCAAAACCTATACTTTATTAAGGGAAGCACAACAAGGTAATACCTTTTATATCTGTAACAAATGGTTACAAGAACTTCAAACAGAAATTATAAAAGGAAGCTTGGGATTTTTTTTTTCTTAATGCCCATATGAAAACCTCTCTCTAATATGGGGAGAATTATAATGTGAAAATCTTTACAGATTTTTCATACCCTGTGATATCCAATATTGATTAAAATGTTCCCCAAACTATTGGACAGATCTTAAAGATACATTAGCTGCCTGATTCATGGATCTGCTTGTTTTGTGTTAACTTCTACAAGCACTTTGGGAAATAGTAAGATTTTTTTTTTAACATTGTTTCTCCATTATGCTTTCATTGTTAAGACAGCTAGAAAATACAATAAGAAGTGTGTATTATCGATGCATCTATATGGATTAGAGAAACCAGTTCATGCTTTATAATTTTTGCCATAAGAACCTACCACAAAATAGTTTGACATGTTAGAAAAGTTGAAAACAATGACAGAGGTTTTAAATTCACAAATTAACTCCATTAAGGTAAAGTGGTCTCCATGGAATACAGCCATTAGATTACATAAGCTTTAATTACCAGCCAGTGTTGACTTGTGACTCTTACTTAGAAATTACATGTCATCCTTTTTATTTAATTTAGATTTTCATTTCATTTGCCATAATCTACTTGTTCCAAGAAAAGAAGTTTATTATTCGTAAAGCAATCTGTAACACAGTTTAATATCCTATTCTTAAAAATGCTTAGATATATGCTTAACATCAAGGTTATAAGCAGAGTTTTTAAAAGAAAGTGGCTATTTTGTGTTAGAAAGCTCTTGTCTAGTTGACTGGGTTTTTTTAAAATACAAAATCTCATCACCATTACTATGCCACTATTGCTGTAGGATAGATGGAGTGTACAGCTAAAGAAGTAACCACGACGACTTCTCCAAAGAAGGACTAAAATAGGAAAAAAATAACAACAAAAAAAGAGCCACCAGTATTAGCTGGTACAAACAAGAAATTAGTTTTTCACAGATTCTCAGGTTGACCTAACTGCCAGCAGCATTGTATAAATTGTGTCATTTTGGCCTTTTTTTGCTCCCAAAGGAAACATGGTGTCTAGCATGTCATTGGAAAAGATAAGAGTACATTAAAAATAATTATAGTTCTTACTCAAGTCAAGACTTACCTAAGTAGAGACACAAATTATCTTTGCAATATGAAACTATAACTCAAGGGCTGTGGCCCTCTAAGCTTTACAATTTTCAGAAATGGAGCAAATTATTGAAAATTACCAATGTCACTTGGCCCAGCAGCTGCAAAAGTTTCAAGGAGCTTTTTAGCCTCAGGACACTGTTTCAGTTTTGAAAAAGAAATGCAGATGCTTTTTACATACTACTATATGCACTGTTTCCAAAGGCACCTGCATTTCATTTCACCTAATTGACCAAATATCTTTAATTTTTAGTGTTTAGTCTTTTGCTTTGGAAAAAATAAAGTTAAGCCGCACTCAGGACACAATGATATGAGCTCGGCTCTGTTAAACTAGCTCAGAGAGAAGATTTTTCACTCCTGCAACAGATTTATAAAATCTGTCATAATTAGGAACTAGACGCCCAAGAGAGGAAAGCAGGCAAGTTGCAGACTAGGACTAAGTACTCATTCTACAAGCCTCCCTCTGTGCAGCACTGGCAATGCATATTTATCAGAGCCTGCAAACCCTGCAGTATCCCAGCTCTGCTGAATCTCCTCCTGAGAACAGACTGTCAGTTACATCAAACTGGGTGTTAAAAGCTGCTGGGATTCTGTGGCTTGAGTGTACATTTTCTGAAGACAAAACTGGAATCAAGCTCCTTTTCCACTGGGAATGAAACACATTTCTGATCTATGGTGTTCTTATAAGGAATCAACCACACCATCCCTTCCTTCTCCTCTTCCTACTCACTGAAACCAAAAGACAGATACAGTTTCTCAAATGGTTTGAGGAAGTAGTTTGCCTATGTATCACGATATATATGTTATGACTAGAATCAGAAACTTGTTTTTTCAGACCTGGGAAGAGCTGAAATGTTCAATATGCAGGATTTGCTGTATTTATCCAAGAAAGAAGAGACAGCACACTCCATCTATAGAAACTCCTGTAGTTTTTATTCTTAATGACCCAGCACCCCTGCTGTTCTGTGTCTCTGTATCCAGCACTTTAGCTCAAAGTTGGGGGTATAACAAATACGTTAATGCACAGAGGGAAGATGATTACACTGATATGGACTCCTTCTCTCAGAATTTTTCTATTAGAGAAGTAGGGATTCCCTACAGAATTAGGGTATTTAGGTACCTCTTTTTGTATCAAAATGCAGAACATACTTGAATTACTAAACTAGATGGAAATGCTAATAAAAACACATGACATCTCTATTAATTACAGACAAATTCACTGAAATTGGTGCTCTTACAACAAACACCAAGTGCTGTGCAGGAGGAATAGACAAGGATTAAAAGTGTGGTTGCTTTGAGAGATCAGTTGTTTAACCAGCAGACTGTATTCAGGGTGCTGCAGGGCAGGATTAAGGTGTAATGGTACAGCTGCCCAAGGAGAACCCACGCTCTGCCTGGCCATATAATAACATCTGTGATTTCTACACAAGCATCTTTCAATTATATAATACACTCTCCTACGCTCTTGTTACAGGCAAATTCTGCACCTGCTGTATCAGGTTTGATTGAACACTGATCATCAGAAACTTCAAAAATGGAAAAAAAATATCCCTTTCACAGTGTGTTTGGAGGCATGTTCATTCTGTTCTTCCAAAACTGTATTTGAGAGACTAACTTCAGAGATTAGGACAGAACAAGTAAAATTCTTGTTCACTGGAAACATATAGTCCTTTCAAAAGTCTGTTTTGCTTGGCTTATTGGACAACACCAGTTAGGATGCATTCCCTGGTGCACATTTAGGGATCAGAAGAAGAGATATGTCTATGTCTGATTTCACTGATGACTCTCAAGTCAGGTGGTGAACTTGCTACTGATGTCATGAAGCATCCACCATCCTAACCAACCACTTCCAACTCTAACTCATTCCTCCTAATGCAGTATCAAGACCTGTCTCCATCCTTCTTTCCTACAATTAAATAGATCCTAACAATTAAAAGAAGCCTTCTTTCCAATCATCATAATTTTTGAAGTGCATACCAGTCTTCAAGTTAACACTGTTTGCACATAGTAACCAATGCAAGGACTCTTGGTTCTAAATCAATTTTCAGCTGAGCTTGTTGTTTGTTTGTGGTTTATTCTCCATCCTTCTTCATCATTGCCACTCCAAAGATAAAGATCCAAGAAAGGAGTGTTTCTGAGGCATGGCCCTCTGCACATGTAGTTACAGCCTGTGTGACTCAAGAAGCCTGTGTTTTCTAGAAGATAAGGAAGAAATGTCTGTAAGAAGCTCTGTCTCTTCTTTGAGAACATCTTTCCTTTAGAGTGAACAATTTAATGCCTAGCGAGAAAAGCTAGTTCTAGGCAGGAATGGACTTAGATTTGTCTTTAAGTACATTTCGGGCAAACAAGTGAGATAGGTTATCTTGAATGTAACTAACTGTACTAAAGTTTCATTGGCTATACTGGAATTTATCTTTATTACCTCTGCTGATCTAGACAAATCCTTTGAGATGAGCAGAACTGCTAGCCAAACAGCAAATATGTTCTTAACAAGGGCAGAATCCACCAGACTTTGAAATACCAAGGTTACTTCCCTTTATATTGGTTCCATAGTTTTAATTACATATATTTCCAAATGACAAGATTCTGCTATTATATGGCAGAACTGTTTATAAATTTGCTAACTGTTCATGAGTGGCTTAAGTAAAACAGGGACATTTCCTTTTAAGTAACACGAAGACTGTTTAAATCTTTGAGCTATGAGGTGCCTATTATTTACAGCACATTTGGAAACCTACAGAATATTACAGTCTTCTAAAAATAGATGCAAGTACTAGGAGAGAAAAACATCAAGAAACGAACCACTAGGATAACTCATGTCATCATAAAAATGTGTATTTGCAAGAAATCCCTTAGAAACAACAACCAAAATAGAAAAAACACCCCACATCCTTGCAATATAAAGCCAGTTTACACTAAATAATTCAGAAGTCTAATTGGAAACAGATATAGTTTTAAAATTTAACAGGATTTTAACATTCAGAAAAATTTTGCACGGAGTATGATACAGCGTTTTACTGTTGTTTTGCTTATGTTATATTTATTTTAGCACTGTTATTCCTGCTCCTAGTCCTCATCTAACATGAACATGCTACTTCTACAAAGACTTGCAAAGGCTATGTATTGATAGTGAAAATTGCTCTCATAATTTGGAGAATTGTCCCTCTCCACCTGCAGTCTAGCTAAGCTCTTAAACAGTATTTAGTGAGTCTTTTTCCACATTGTACAAGGCAAGCATTTACATTCTTTTACGAAGCTTACCAAAAACGGGTAAAAGTTAAAATGGTGTACTAAAACCATTGCAGGGGAGTGATTACTAAGACTGTTCCAGCAGAGGATTGGAGGCAAACATAAGAAGCAATGTGGGGGACTAGAATGCCCCACTCCAGCTAGCTGTAACAAGATATTAGCACATGACATGAACAAGAGTCATCCTCCCTGTATAAAATATAATTCAATATAAAGCAGCATATTGAAACTACCTCCTTAGTATACTCTTTATATTCTATGCATGTTTTAATAGCCTATTTATCCTGTTAGAGCCAAACGTCTGATTAGTTTCTCACTTCCTTGCTTGGATCCACTTTCTGCAACACTGTTGGAAAACATCTCTGAGAGATATTACTAAACTGGACAAGGGATATACACATATGCCTACACACAGTCTAATATCATTTCTCTTTTTCTGGAGCTGCTGTTTATTACAGGAATTGGTTATTTTGTCTTTATTGTAAATTTATGTTTCTCAATTTTGGAATCTAACTGTGTTCCATGTGCTAAAACCAGTTTGCAAAGCCTTCTGAGGGGCTGCAAGTAGTTCTTCCAAAGCCAGAATAAATAATCTGACTTTAATGAAATAATAATGTCTAAATGGAAGATGGGATAGTCAAGTAACTAGTGTGTATTTATGTGTATGGCTTTCAAATTACCATCTACACCTCTGCCATAAACTGATAGCAGAAACAGGCTAAATGAATTCAATGCTATTACTACTACTACTACTACTACTACTACTACTACTACTATTATTTTACAACATTCAGGAGTGTGCAGATGCTTTATATTGGATGGATCTCTGATCCTTCTACTTCACTGCAGAAATCTTTACACAGGTGAATCTCTTTGTTGTGGTCATAGATGTCATGCTTCCTGCCTTCCAAACAAAAAGCAACTGGGGGAGTGAATCTGACTTTCTTTTGAAGTAAGAGGTTAAGTGTAAAAAGTGCTTATTTAGCCATAATAAGATATACAATATATAAGAAAAGAAAGCTACCTTTACCTGTGAAATAAGACAGACTTGACAAGTGTGACAACATCCCGACTGGCATTGTACCCTGCACAAACAATGGCAACGTGGATGGTCTGTGGGAGAAAAGGAACAAAAAGAACAAAAATTAAAGCCTGCTCCTATGTTCTATCATTCATTAAGGAGAGCACATACATGACAACTATTGTCATGACTATTATTTAGTGTGGCAATTGTAGATTTGAGTGGGCATTTTGCAGCTGTTTGCAGTCCACTAGAGGCAGTTTGTTAAGAATATCTTAATTGAGTTATAACACAATCACCATTCCAAAGTCATTACTACTCCTACATTACATCAGATGTCTGAACAGAATTAAATTAGCTAAGAGCATATGTGTGCACGTATGTACACCACCACCCCCATTTAGCAGCACACAAAATTCTGAGTATGCAAGCATGCAGACACTTTAACCTTCTGAAGTTTAAAATTATGTCTGATAATTAGAAACAGACATGCTCTTAGAAATTTTGCATTATTTCCATCTTAAGGACAGCAACTAAGGAGAGTGTGAGCAAGCTGTGATGGATGAGCACGAGTGGGACAATTGGTCTGCCAGGGGGTGGGTGCATCCCAGTGATATGACATGGGCTGTGAAGGCAGGCAGTCACTCCCCTGCCTCTGACTACTAGTATGGACCATACTAGGCAGTGTCAATGTTTAGTTAAATACAACCCTCACACACACATTCTTCCCACCTCAGTACCTTGGTAAATTGTCATTTATTCTGTGCCTTCATACCTCCATTCTAAGATGCGGTAAAGGTTTATTTGTCTCTTCAAGAGGAAAGGGAAAACTGAAAAGGTGCTACTAGTTATTAATATTAAGGTAGTGAGTAATAATTTGAAAAATGCTGTTAAGTTGCTCTTCTCTGGTTTTAAAATTATCCATTGCTATTCCCTGAGGACAAAATAAACTTAAACTTTAGGAAGTTTTGACTTTGGCTTCTATATTTTCCTAGTCACAGAAATGAAGGAGAGTTCACCATGCTGGCAGAAAAAGCTGCGATTGGAGACACAGCTGTGAAACTGCAGGGAAGCCTCATTTGGCTTCCATTTGAAGCTTGGTTAGCTGGTTTCTCACACACACAGCTCATATTTTCCACAGAAAGCCCACTATGCAGAGAACAAATAAGGAATTCTGCCTCCTCGTAGTCAGATTCCCGAAGTCTGGCTTGTAACAGAAGCAGATTTAAACAAGAGGTGTCATGTGTTGGGAACATCTAGAGTCCATAGCCCCATCCATTAACACCACTTGGTCCAGGGCACAATCTGAATCATATAATTGCCAAGTGGCTGTGCCACTGTGAAGCCCCCACATGAACATGGCAGTTGCCTCCAGCCCTAGAGAGCCTCACAAGGTGAGGTACATTGAAGACTTGAGGTTTTAAGAGGACTTGAATAAATAAAGCAACTGCCTGTCCAGAGATGTGGGAAAGGAAAGATCTTCCAATATATTTTGGAAACAGCTCTGTGATGTATTCAGTACTTTAAATTTCTGTTAAAGTCAATGGGAGTTGAGCATGCTCAGCACTTTGCAAAAATCGATTATGTTTCTCTTAATAGTGAAGAACAGAAGCTGCTTATTAATGTCTTTTATTGCAGCAGTGGTTTGTACCATACTTATGGGCATGGGTTCCTGTGGGAGCACAGATTCCTGACACTGCATGCACTGCCTCCTCTCTGGTTGCCACCTGGTCTTTCTCAGGCTTTTGTAAGACCTAAGATCCTTCCCTTTGATGCCAATTAAAATCAAATTGACTTTTCATGACTGCTTTAAACACTTCACCTCAAGACACTGGACCAGACACAAACATTTTATGGGTTTTGACAGCACTGTCATATCACCATCAGCATCATTTTATACTACCTATACTTGTCAGAAAAGCTCACAGACTCTCTCCACATTACAACTCCCTTCAAAATCAGACTTTGTTCTGCCAAGAACTTGCCCACATCTGTTCTCCTTTCCCTAAATCAGTATGTTTCAAAATTAAAAGCATGCTTTCCTCAGTGTCTTCTAGCAGGTGCTGCTGTCTTGCATGCTGTTTCAGAGAGGTCACAGTGAGAAGACAGAACTTGCTGCTCTTCTGAGTGTCCTCTAGTCAGAGACACAGGCATCCATAAGTCTTCTGCTCAGCCTCTCTGCGGCGTTCAATACTGTGTATCGCTTATATTCCTGCCTGCAATAAGCTATAGGAAAGAGCAATAATCCTCAAAGAGAATAGAAAACTAGTCCCTTTTTTTCCTAAGTTTTTGCCTGCAGCATGCTGCAAGACTCAGTCTGTTCCTGAGTTTAACTTTTAACTGTTGAACAAAATCAGTGGGAAAATTGGTAATTCAACATGAGGTCAACAACCTGAACTGTCTGCAGATGTTTGCATCCTAATGAAAAATGTTTTATTTCCAGTGTTCTCCATTCTTGTTCTAAATATATGTTTGGATAGAGAGCAGCTGGCTGTAGCCAAATCCTGGCAAGACAGGGCAATAGTGGCTGAAAGAAGGAAGTACTTCAAAGAACTTGCATCCTCCAGAGTATACTACTGTGAGCATCAGCTTCCAGATTATAAAATTGGTCAGCAGCATCACAGCCCTCTCAAACTTCTTATTTTCCATCTGCAGATGGCTAGACGATTGTGTCCCCATCCCACCAGAACTGGCCAATGTGATTCACATGACCTCTGGACTCGATGACTGCAGCTAACACCTAGGATTGAAGCCACATAAGCCTAGACTTTCCCAACTTCCACAACATGTGGCAGCCTGTCTGCTTGGTTCAACATGTCCCTCCTAATCTCACACCAACGGTCTGCATGCTGCATTTGCTTGTCACTGTTTATAATCTGTGAAAATTCTAGTTGCAAACACTAGCCTGGATATTCAGAAGTCACAGTGGCACTAAAATGAGCTCCTTGAAAGCGTCCATTCTCCTACAATGTTCTTTTTAAACTGAATGATGATAGACATGTTCAGCACTGGTAGATGTTGCAAGAAGTCTGGACACAGGCCACTCACTGGAACTGTTTTTAGACAATGGAACTACTGCAGCAACAGATTAAATGATGATACATCTTGCTTTCCAGGCTAAACAGATACATTCTCAATTTCTACATACAGATATGAATAACTAATCAAAACACTGTGGAAGTACATCAAGCTGTTCTTCCTATTTGTTGGGGATCAGGGAGAAAAATAGAACTATTTTTTATTTTAAATAGTTCAGGGAGCACCCAGGCTGAGCTTCTGAAAGGCATTTAAGGAAGCTAAGCTTCTTTAGGAAAGAGAGTTTAAATAATAAGAGGTATGCTAACATGGTTCAGAAATTATTACTTCATCCGCTACATACCAGGAAGGACTGTTTTTCAAAGCAGTATTGTATATAAGTCTGTTTTGGGGTGATATTAATGGGAAGCAAGTATCCGAAAACACATGAAGAAGTGGGCCTTAGATCCCATGTTGATAAGGAGGATAAGGTACTATATAAGGCCTAGATAAAGAGATGTTACTGTTTTCCTCCTCAGGCTACTTTTTGAATGGTGAAATAATGAGTTTAACAAACTCTAATTAGTTATTATAGCTAAAAATAATCTTTGGTAAAGCATTTTATACTTCAATAATTTTCCAGTAGTACTAAACAGGTGTTCATTGCAGCTACTTAATCCTTAATTCATAAATAATTGTTGAATGTGGTTAAGACATACTAAAAGAATGTTACAAAAATGTAAATATGCTACAAATGCTTCCCAGAGGCAGATGACATCTGGTTTTCTTGTGTTTTACAGTGCTTAAGTTGGCGGAGGCCTGTTCTTTGTGATTCTGGAGCCCTACACACTTAACCCTATTGAGCAACACAGTTGAGAATAGTAACAGTACAAATATGCCTATAAAAATGTTTCAAATGTTGACTATTCTGCTGACCTACTAAATGTTATGCTGCTTATTAACCATTTTCTAATATATACTCTCTTTTAAAAATATTTATAAATGCACACTTAATTCAAAGTAAATGCCCAGCTTATGGAAGCACAAGCTAGAAAGACACTGACAGGGATAACATCATAAGAAAGAGTCATATAATTATGTTAGCTTCCATCAGCCTCATGCTCTTCTGAAGCCTATTATTTGTACCTATGTTTGTGTAAGGACTGCTCTTACTTATATTTTCAAGGTTTGTGTTAAAATTTTCTTCTACGGGGAAGGCATAACAGGGATCTGCTCCCTCCCTCCAGGCCCTTGGTTGGAACTCTGACTTTTTCTTGCAATGTAATACTGATCCATTTTACAATATCCCAAATTAGACACTAAAATGTCAGATTCAGAAAATCTCAAAGAACTGACTCAGTAAAATAAACTATTCCTAGCTCCTTTTGTCTCCCTCAGAGCCCCATTCTTTTTCTCAGGACCCTTGTCTCTTTCTACCCAAGTTGACTCTTCCTGTGATCTATTCCAGGGTCAGAGGCTAAAAATGATTTAGCTTACATCACTGAAACACTGAAAATAGAGGACGAATGGAGTCAAGCTACTACTCATACAAACATGGGATCAGAATCTACAGTAATAGGATAAACAATGAAACCTCTGGCAAACCTGATAATAAGGAAGTTTAATTTTAACTTCCATTGCTGTTACTGAATTACTGAGTGAATTCCTTAAGAAAAAGAAGAAAAAGCTATTCCGTTATCAAAATAGTGTGTGGTGAGATAGGGGGTTGGCAAATAACGTGAGGTTTCATGTTTTATATAACCATTGCCTCCAGCACAATGCTAAATTCCACTGAGCAAGTAAATTTATTGGCAAAACACATTATAAACTGAAAAGCCCCTTAAACTATTCCTCCTTTAAGCTGCTATTTTTGTGTCACAAATTGGTTGGTACATCGAACAACCAAGAACTGAGATTCAGCTCATCACTCCTTAGCATGATAATAAGGGAGAAGTGAGGCTTGCTTATTGAAGGCCTGAACTTTCTCTTATTAAAAGAAATGCCAAAATGCTTACAGGGAGGAAAAACAGACCCTCATTACTGGGAAGAGGAAAATGAAAAACAGACTTATCCTTTTCCTCTCCTTAAAATAATGTTCATTCCTTTTTTTACACTGATTGACAAAGATGTCCAACTGGAAAACAGTAATTCACTTTTAAATTAGATTTGATATTTGCACATTAAATAGACTTCATCTGAAGAGATAATTAAGACTTTTTTTTCATTCTCACTTATTTTCTTTCAACGTTTAGCTTCCCAGTGGCAGAAAGCAAGATAAAAGGTGATACATTATTACCCTCTTTGTAGAAATAAATGGAGGAATTACTTTTGATATCTTCACCAGCTGGGACTGGCACAAGGCCTTTAAGCAGGACTTTCTCTTTTGGATCTATCTGTATTTGGAACTGTCATCACTCAGGTATCTGACAACTAAATAGCTGGATGACATCCACAAAACAACTGGCATAAAATGGGGAAACCAAACTAAAACAATTCCCTAAAACTTTCTTAGAAACAGATCTGCACCTCTTGTGCGTGGCTCACACAAAGCAGGTGGTTCCACAGTAGCATCCAGATACACTCCTGACAGTGACTTAAAAGCACAGGCTGGCTCTGTAAGCCACGATTTAATTAATGGTAAACCCTAAACTGTTCTAGTACTGGTGCACAAACAAACGAGTAAGACTTTTCAAAGCACTGTGGTGCTTTCATTTCATTTAGAAACACACTGGGTCAGTTTGACACAGGTCTTTATCAGCACAGCTGTATTGAAGTCAGCTTGGAACAAGGCTTTAAATTTTACACCAGGTTTGGGCACACAAGAATGAAAAAGATAAAAAACTCTGATCAAATAATCACTCAAAAGATATCCAAATGATGAAATGTTTTAAAGTTTTTTTTTAAAAAGAGTAATTAAAAATTATCTAAAAAGCCACACCCAGTAGCCCTTTAAGAGGCTGTTTTCTGAGGAGAAAGTTTCAGGGAGAAGGAGATAGAGATCTGCAAAGTCCTTGAAGGACCAAATGTGTCAGGCTTTGTTTCTGGCAGGTTCCTTTTGTTTATTTACCTCACATTTTTCCACTGCTGGTTGCTGCCCACACTCGGAGCTGTTCCCCGCCACAATGCCAGCCCGCAGGCTCTCGCTGTCGCCTGTTCCCTCTTCCATGGAGTAGGTTTTGGAGTGATTGCCGTGGTGGTGCGAGGGGCTGCGACTCTGTGCCAGGCTGAGCTGCTTGCGAAGCACCCGGTTCTCCTCCTCCACCTCCCGCATGCGGACTTCCAAGCTCTCGCGATCCCGCTGGCTCGACGCCGTATACCGAGGACTGTGGGGCTGCGATTCAAGCGGAGACAGCGACACTGGCTTCCCATCTGCAAAAGAAGGAAACAAAACACTTCTGTGAGAATATACTTGAAGTTGCGTTTTCCTTTAATGTCAGCATCGTGAGACAGGGATGTGTTTCAAATACAGCCACATTTTATGCAGACTTGGCACTTCAAGGCAATGTTTAAGTGCACAGTAAACTTGGACAAATGCTGAAGATGTACAAGCTACAGGTCTTACAAATTTTAAAACCACACTAAAAGATAAGCATGTGTTTCTTTTGTTCTGGATAAGGCTGTGTGCCAGTCTCTAGTCTGGGAAGACAGTCAAGAACAGAAGGATTTAATTCAAAGACAATTAATACACAGTTCAATATATTTTAGAAACGTATGCAAGACAAAATAATTTTCCTATTCCCCATTTCCTCCACAGTCAAGCTACAGCATTTTGGTTACCATTTTGTGCCAAACAGTAGCCCCAGCTGATTCACATGTGAGGAGCAGATGTTTTTTATTCAGCAACATAGTATTATATGCTTGATGAGAAATAAGAGGTTCAGAAGGACCAAAATATTCAATACACACGTGGGTCAAGTTTTGGAAAGTATTTTGGCTGAAAAAGACAAGGGAATTTTGAAAAAACCCAAAATGGTTCAATTCAACACCTTTAACTGAAAAGTTATATTCCAGAAATATGAAACAGAATTTTCACAATTTTGGAAGTATCTTCTTTGTTCAAAACAGCATTAAAAATGAGCTAGATATAAAATACAGAAAAAATAAATTAACCTGAAATCAAGGTCCATAACCAAAGACAACAATTGCACACATTCTACCATCACTTCCCAGTATGTTATTGCTACCAAATCTTAAGGGAGCAAATAGGGATGCATCTGAAGTGTTTTTCAAGAAGACATATTTTGATATAATTTTTAATAAAGCTATATATACATACACAGAGCACAAATTCTTGAAAGGTGGTAAAAAACCCTCAAAAAAACTACTGTTCAAAAATGTTCAATTGAAATCAAATTGAAACAAAGAGAGTGAGTTATCCAGCATCATAATTAGCAAGACATTCCTTTACAGTGAAGATATATTAGTATCTTACCCTAAAGTGTTTCTCTGAAATAACTTTCTACTTGAATGTATTATAAAAAAAATGTTTGCTATTTAATAATTTCTCCAATGCAGATAGTCCCTTTGGCTTTATCAAACAAACACCAGCTTGACTGGTTTAGAAAATGGAAGTCATGTAGTTTTTGCTTAGCAGTTCTCCTTAATGAGTACATATCTCACCCTCTCAGAAATATCTCCCTGCTATAAAGGTCTGCTCATTGCTTGTTCTTTTCCATTGTTTCACATTTTCATGAATGGTGAGCAGTCCTCTAGACTGAGTTCATGGAAAAACAACTATAGAAATGAAAACCTCATTTCTAATTTCCATTGCTCAGTTGTACAGGTGTACACACTTCCTGTTATCTGTACAAATAGCTGTCCTAGTTTTGATTCAGTATTTGGATAGAATATCTTGCATTTTCTTGCAGACTTCTCCTGCAAAAAATTTCTAATTTATTATTTTTACCATTAGCAAAACTTACGGATAAATTTGAGCTTGGAAAATGTCTCAACACAGATTCTTAAGTTTGGCCACTGGTATTTTCAAACTTGAACACTCAAGTAAATAGTTATAAAGCGACAGATTTGAAAAGTCTGAAAATCATGGGCACAACAATAGAGAAGTGGCAACACTAAGGACAGAGCCATGCTACAATTACAAGTGGAATAAAATACTGAATTACCTTTCTCCACTCAGTTTGAAAGGCATGGAACTGAAATAGTGTTGCTTCTCAAGTGCTGATACCCAAGCTAGGAAGACTAAAACTCATTTGGATGTGATTATAATGCATTCCTATTACTGGACAGCACAAGCACATTGTGTAGACCCTCTCAGATAAAAACAGCACCTCTACTCACCCACACAACAACCAGTTGGTGTTATCATCAGACATACAATCACAATGCAAACCTAGCCAAAGACTTCACCGGCAATCACAACTCCCTACTTGGTGAATATCCAGTACAACACAGTTGTTAATTATTTCTTCCTATTCTTGTCATAGGATTTCTGCTACCTTCTCAAACAATTTCCAGAAAAGGTACTGAGCAATTTGTAAAGGTAGCAAGATACAGAAGTAAATCTCAGAACAGCATTCATCAAAATCTCAAAATACAGAAAAAAATTAGACATCTCTTTAGCTATTCTATGGACATAAATCAATAGTTCATAAATGTTTCTTTGCCAAAATTAAAAACGATCAAAAAAGATACCATTTTGTACATCTGAACAATTGCAACTATATTCATGAGAACAGTTGAACGGTTTCTACAAAATATCTAGAAGAAAAAGTATAGTCTGAGAAAGGGACTGAAAGAAATACCACCTCACTGCCTCAGACTGGACGTGCAGCACCTAATGAGACCAGCTCAGTGTTTATGCAGCCGTAGCTTTAAATGTCAGTAAACTCCACTACTGTCTTCTCAGTAGTACATATATCTGCTGATACATAAAAGGCAGTAACAAAATCATATCAGGAATTATACAACCACCTAGCTTCTTGATCTGAAATATATAACTACTGAAATGTATTGTTGTATTATAAAAATCATCCATGTTTTGTTACAAAGTGCTAAGTCCGAGACATTTTCTGGGATGATGTCCTCAGGGTTCATACAGCTGGACAAGTCACATTTTGTTACTGATAGGATAGGATTGCATATTCTTAGGTGTATTTTGATGTATTTGGTATACCCATAATACCCTAACTCCCTGCTGCAAATGATGATGTGACAATTCCAGGACCCATCTGAAACAGACATATAAAATCAAAAGTGAACTCAGTTTGATCTTAAGACTGAGAAATCAATTTTTGTCATAAATGTTTAAATGGTATAATTTGTAACTTTTCCACATCTGAGGTGGGCAAGGCTGGTGGTAAGGTACTATTTGATTTAGTCCTATTACCAGACTGGACATGTGAAGATATTTTGACCTCAGTGAACACACAGACACGGCAAAATGTCTCTTGGGAGCTATTGCCTAGTAGCTAAACACCAACACATCCTACCCTGATCTGTTTCTGATCAGTTTTCAAGGCAATGCAAGGACTGTGTGTTTCACCTCATCTTTGAAGAAGGAGTAAGTGGACTAATGTGAGGGATCACTAATATTTGATTGACTGTGTGTGTCACCTGGTACAAGAGTTAATTAGTTGCACTGCACTTGAGTTTTAGAACTTTAGGTAATTGGCAGAGTGCTCTGAGATGATGTCTAGGCAGTTTCTGTCTGACTAGAGATACAAGAAAACACCACTCCTCCATTTCACATTTGTTCACAGTCGAAAATTCATATTATCAGTGCACCCTTTGAGGACTAGCAGTGTAACAATTTTAACCGAAAGCCAACATTCTGCAGAAAGAACTGAGATAGCAGGCAACCACCCTCATGAATTACCCCCTGTTAACGCCATGAGCAAAATCTTTTGAAGTTCATTCCACAATTATTTTTTCCCCATAAAGACCATTGTAGAGAACTCCATGAACCCTAAGGGAAAAGAAAAATAAGAAGACTGCAGTCAGGACTATGGAGACATAAAAGCTCTGTGTAAGCAGATAAACTATCCCTTTTCTTTTGGAGCTCTAGCTCAGCTTTAATCTTCTAACACCTTAGTACTCTATGCACTTCTGCTCAGCTGGATGCTCTGGTAGGTACTGGTTATACAGGCAGCTATGAATGAAGTCCCTATTGTTAACAGTTCGGTACTTTAAGATATATGCCTCCATAAGTAGGTGCTAAGGCATCCCAAAGTGCCTATTCTCACACTCACCAAAGGCATTTTTTTTCTCCTACACCTTTTTGTACATCATTGCTGTGAGATTTCAGATGGAAGTAGGAAGCCTTGACCAAATAACCATCTTAATAGTGGAATAAAGTCTAAGCAATTTACTCCGGATCTGTGAACATAGAACTTCTAATGTGACATGAGGCAATTATGAGCTTATGCTTCCAAGTTTCAGCAGTAGAAAACTGTGCCACTGAAAGATGTCACAGTAAGAACGCTGAAGGCTGATATCCACTAGACAGAGACAGCATAAGAAATTACAACCAAGCCTTTCCATACTGGTGAAACAAGTTTCCTCAGCTCTGACAGAAAAGCTGCTCCAGCAGTATTAAGCACAAACCCTTCTCAGGATTTGGCATTGACAACATATGTGATAAATTCACTGGTAAGAAGAGACCATTTCCACATAAGATGTCCATCAATCATCAATCCTGGACTTAGGCAATAGTGATTGCACTCAGGCACTTCAGCTTCTCCTTTAAGTGCTAAGTCTGTGTTCACTTTCACTGCTGTTAATGGTACTTAAGCACATGCTAACATGTTTTATTGAACCAAAACCCGAACCACTCAATTCCACTGCAGTCTAGCCTTACTTAAAGCATCACATTATTATCTGCTGCTCAAATACAGGGAGGTGCCCTCCCACTGTCCTTTCCTTGAACAAAATAGCCCTCTACAATCAGAGGATTTGGAAATTAAACATATCATATACAAAAAATCCTACACCCACAGAACATCAGGTTTGTGAAGTGCATTGGGTTTGCATGGCAAGATTTTGGTAACGGGGGGGCTACAGGGGTGGCTTCTGTGAGAAGCTGCTAGAATCTTCCCCTATGTCTGACCGAGTCAATGCCAGCCAGCTCCAAGATGGACCCACAACTGGCCAAGGCAAAGCCCATTAGTGACAGTGGTAAGGCCTCTGTGTTAACATATTTATGAAGAGGAAAAACTGCTGTGCAACAGCAGTTGGGAGAGAGGAGTGAGAATATGTGAGAGAAAGAACTCTGCAGACATCAAGGTCAGGGAAGAATGAGGGGAGGAGATGCTCCAGGCACCAGAACAGAGATTCCCCTGCAGTCAGTGGTGAAGACGATGGTGAGGCACAATGTCCCTGTGCAGCCCATGGAGGTTAATGGTGGAGTAAATATGCACCTGCAGTCCATGGAGGACCCCACGCTAGAGCAGGTGGATGTGTCTGAAGATGACACATCTAGAGCAGGTGGATGTGTCTGTGACCCCATGGGAAGCATGAGTTGCATTAAGCGCTTGGCAGGACCTGTGGCCCCATGGAGAGAGAAGCCCACGCTGGAGGAGGTTTGCTGGCAGGACTTGTGTCCCTTTGGGGAACCCACACTGGAACAGTCTGTTCCTGAAGGACTACAACCCATGGAAAGGACCTATGCTGGAGCAGTTCATGAAGAACTACAGCCTGTGGGAAGGACTCATATTGGAAAAGTTTGTGGAAGACTGTGTCCCGTGGGAGAGACCCCATGCTGGAGCAGGGAGGAAGCATGAGAAGGGAGGAGTGGAAGAAATGTGTGATGAATTGACCACAACCCCATTACCCATTCTCCTGCACCACCCAGGGGGAGGAAGTGGAGAAATCAGGAGTGAGGTTGAGCCTGTGAAGAAGGGAGGGGTGAGGGGAAGATGTTTTAAGATTTGGTTTTATTTTTCATTACCCTACTCTGATTTGATTGGCAATAAATTAAATTAATTTTCCCAAGTCAAATCTGTTTTGCCCATGATGGTAATTGGTGAGTCATCTCACCCCGTCCTTGTCTCAACCCATGAGCTTTTTATTGTATTTTCTCTCCACAGTCCAGCTGAGGAGGGGAGTTGACAGAGCAGCTTGGTGGGCACCTGCCGTCCAGTCAGAGTCAAACCACCACAAAAGTCAGACATTCAGAAGTTTGGAAATGTGAGAATGACAGTCTCCTGTCCAGTCTTTGCTGTCATTCCCTTGTGCCTGATGACAGGATCATTAATTGCATGATCACCACTTTATTTCCAAAGAACAATGGCACCACTGTGTGCACAGGATGGATGGTGCACACAGCTGTTCAGTAGCTTGTTTCAGCTCATCATTCAGTTTGTGACCATTTGTACCCTGCTCTGAATAAAAGACTAATTTATTCCCTCATTGGCCTATGATGCTCATCACTATAATACTTGAATGTGGCACAGGTATCAGTGACTTATTTTTCTAAGCTATTTGAGGAAAAGGTGGTACTATCGGTCCGTCTTTACAGGCAGGGCAGAGAAGTTTGGAGTCATTAACGCCAAAAGAAAATACCAGTTTCGCATGCACAATTGAGATGGTTCTGATGCAGTTTTTCAATAAGCACCTTTTCTGCACTTAACTTGTTCAAAGGACAGGCCTCATCACCTGCATATGCAACAGTATGTGCTTAACATCTTTGTAATGCAAGTCTGCAAGATGGAAATCCAGAAAATGGAGAAAAAAATTAACAGCCACTTGTAATAGCTTTTTTTTATTAATACCATGTAGTGAACCCAGTAGTAGAGACAGAAACAATTTTCCAGGGCAGAATCAACTTCATAAACTATAAAGCTGTCCCTTTTCTTTCTATGCTCCCCTGCTTTGTTCATGACACCCATTCCAGTCTCTTTAATTAACTAAATTGAGTGGTCCAAGAACCACTCACCACATTTCTGCATTTGCTCTGCGCACAAAATGAGGAAGAGGTTGTGTCTCGGAAAAAGTTAGCAATTGTACCATCAATGATGGCATCATGTTGCATAGCTGCAGCAAGCTGTTTGCATGTTGGCTGAGTGAATGTAATTCTGGTACTTCTAAGAGAGACAATATGCATGTTCAACAGTAAAAGAATCTAGGTAAAGAAAAAGTGTGTAGCAACAGGATGCAGTACGAAAGAGGGAAAGAAAATCTAAACATACCATACATCTTTCCTGAAAATGCATGTGGCTCTTTTTAATTGTTTTTTTTAAATGAGTTATTAGCTTATTAGCTAATGTTATTAATAACGTTAGCTTATGAGCAAATTGAATACAAGAGCTCATAAGTCTTAAAAAGATTTACTCATTTTCTGGTCTAGAATACAATGACAGAAGGACAATCCGTGGAACTACAGGCCTGTCAGCCTGACCTCAATACTGGGCAAAGTCATGGAACAGACCATCCTGAGTGCCATCACACAGCATGTGCTCAACAATCAGAGGATCAGACCCAGCTAACATGGCTTTATGAAAATAAGGTCCTGTTGACCAACCTGATCTCATTCTATGACAAAGTGACCCACTTAGTAGATGAGGGAAAGGCTGTGGATGTGGTCTATCTAGACTTCAGTAAGACTTCCAGAAGTAGACTTCTAGACACTGTGATCCACAGCATTCTCCTAAAAAAACTGGCTGCCCATGGCTTGGATAGGTATACTCTTCGCTGGGTGAAAAAGTGGCTGAAAGGATGGGCCCAGAGAGTTGTGGTTAATGGAACCAAATCCAGTTGGTGGCTGGTGGTGTTCCCCAGGGCTCGGTGTTGAGGCCAGTTTTGTTTAATATCCTTCTTGATGATCTAGATGAGGGGATTGACTGTACCCTCAGTAAGTTTGCAGATGACACTAAGTTAAGTGGAAGTGTTTATCTGCTTCAGGGTAGGAAGGCTTTGCAGAGAGATCTGGACAGGCGAAGCTAACAGGATGAGGTTCAATAAGTCCAAGTGCCAGGTCCTGCACTTGGGCCACAACAACCCCAGGCACTGATACAGGCTCGGGGAAGAGTG
>VZRW01010709.1:153782-197191 GCA_013398125.1 Aegotheles bennettii | reverse complement strand
TATTTAATAATTGTATTATTATTTATATAACCTTATTGCCTACCTAAAAGGAGGTTGTAGTGAGGCTGGTGTTGGTCTCTTCTCCCAAATTGCTAATGACAGGACGAGAGGAAATGGCCTCAAGTTACATCAGGGGAAGTTTAGGTTGGATATTAGGAAGAAGTTCTTTACTGAGAGGGTGGTTGGGCACTGGAATAGGCTGCCCAGGGAGGTGGTGGAGTCACCATCCCTGGGGGTGTTCAAAAAACGGGCTGATGAGGCACTTGAGGCCATGGTCTAATGGTCTAATGGTTAGGAATATGATGGGATAAAGGTTGGACTTGATGACCCTGGAGGTCCCTTCCAACCATAATGATTCTGTGATTCTATGATTCTATTAGAATTCCATTACAGAAGAAGAGGGTCAATATCCCTTCTTGTCCTTGATCACCCTATCCAGGCTCAGAGGTGCTGCCTGTAGTACTTTTGGCAGAAGCACTTCTCTACAGAGCCGATGACCAGCCATCATTAGCAATGACTTTTTGTCAAAAACAACCACATCATAATTAGTGGCGGTCACTTGGGGGCACAAATAAATAATCAGTTGCAGACATTATCATCTTTCAGTTAGAGGTCACCATTCCCACAACTTAGCTGACCCAAAGGGTCATGCAACACTTCTTACCTCCTGCAGTGCAAAGCCTCCAACTCATTTTAAGTGCTCAGTGGAGGTGATTTGAGTTAGCCTGTTTGCCTCTTCCTTGAAGTGTTCCCCTCTACCACCTCCACTGTAGGGGTAGAGACAAACCACTAGTGGGCACCTGTGCCCTGAAGCTGAAACTTTTTGCAACTCAATTATAAATCTTCAGAGTTAAAATCTGGATTAATTTAAACAAATTGACACCTCCTGGAAAATTAAAAATCCAATTCCTAGCAGGATGGACTACTAGCCACCTTATATGGCAGAATGTGGGTGAATACCACTGGTTATTCATAGGAATGGACAAGAAGGGAATAATTAGAAGGGAAGCTGTGGAGGGTCTGTAGGAGTGTGATGTGAATAATAAAGCACATTTAGGAAAAGGCATATGAATGATATCTGCAGGGTAAGTATTTGTAGCCAGCTGAATTTCCCTGGTGTACAGTAGAAGTGGGAGGGAAGACAATGGGATCCATTAATTTGAAGATTTCCTATGGAGGAGCTGCATCTCTTTTTTCCTTAACCATTTGGATATCTTATGCCCAGAGTTTTCTCTATGTTCACGTGTGAGCTTGGTGTTAAGGTAACTTCTGAGGCTCAGATATAGCAGAATACCTAATCAACAGCAGGCAGCCATTACAGATCTCTAAGGTAAAGCATGTGCCCAAATGCATCCCTGCAGCTGTACACAGTACCGTGACTAGCGTTCACAGCAGTGGGATGTAAAAGACTGAAACTCTTCTGTGTTAGCTCATGCTCAGTGAAACACTGTGGAAGAGATAGGAAGGAAAAAGTCTAAAATACAGCATGTTACAGTGTTTTTTAAGAGTACGGAAAGTACAAGAAATAAATATCTATATGCGTAGAAAAGATTATAAAAATACCTATAGGTTTCTACAATTGCCACAGTAACCACATGCATGAGACAAGTATGCTCAATCAAAGCCTAGTAGTAGTTAATTCAGATTTTGTTGCTGATGATTAGCCTCAGCTGCTCATCAATAGAGACTCCAGCTGATAATTATTAAGTTAAACTTCTGAGCAGCATTTGCATATGCAAAGCACACTCTCCCTGCTGAAGCAACAATGGATGCTATAATGCACTTCCTGATTGTACAGCACTTGGATTTGGGGAACCTGGGCAAGAGAGTCTGCTTTGCATATCCTTCCTTACTCTCATCAGGCCAATCATTCAGAAGAAATGCACTTACACATACTGACATCTACAAGCTAGAGCAAAAAATTACAAACCTTGCAAAACAGTAAAAATGCAACCATTCATTTCAACCAGAATTTCTCTAACAAGAATAATATAAGACACAGTTTTGCATATTCCTCAGAACAGGTACTTAAGCTTCCTTACAACCTGAAAAATGTGTAATAATTGCTCTAGGACAAGACAACCTGGTCACCTTAAAAGACATACAGAAATGCCAGTGGACAGCCTCAGCCCACTAATTCCTAATGACCACCAGATGTGGGCCCTCTCCTCCATGGGATATTTAGTATCATTTTGTGGTTCTCTGTTCAGCCTTTTCTCATCTCGCTTTCTCCAGATCAGAACTTCATTTCCTGAATGTGATTCTTGGTCATCAGTCATAGCCATGCTCCCCTTGTTAACTGTAGTATCAAGACTACAGATAAACACACACAATGTGTAGATTACATTTATGCATGCAATTGTACATTTATGTGTGCAATTCTCCATGTTTTCGTAATTATATGACAGAAAAGGCATGCCTAGATCTGCTTAATCCCAGAGGAGTTTATAGGCACGTTTGCCTTAGGGACAACACAATGTAGAAAGAACTGGGGAGAACTTTATGGAATCTGTAACACAATTACCTGTTCCCATGTAGCTACCGTACCACTTCGGTTTAAGAGTCCATCATAGGCTTACTATTAACAGACCTATTATCACACAGCACTGACTAGTAAAGCAAAAGGTGACTGAGTTTGGCTTTGGGAGATGGGTTGAAAAAAGGTCTAAGGAATGCAGGTGATCAGCCTCTCTGAAAGCCAGCATTCAGGATCTTAAACAATGGTTTAAAATTTAGCTATAGCAAACTCTATGTGTATTGCTAGAAGTCACCCGGTAGCACTGCTACACAATCTCAAAAGTTGATTTTCAACACATCTACAGAAATGCTGCAGTATTAGTTCAGGCTGGTTGGTACTGCTGAAACCTGCTGGAAAGCTTGTTATATCCCTTAATCTCCCTTGGCACAGAGGTGCCATCAGAGAACCATGCACTGGTATTTTGATTGAGGCTGCTGAAAAGGGAGATTGTCTGAATACTGACTGACCATCAAGGATGGTTCAAGGATAAATAAGCAAATGAAAAACTCCAAATTCTGCAGCACACTATTTCTTCCTTAGCAGGAACCACATCTGTAAGAACCTTCAAATCTTATAGAGCTCTACCCAAAAAAAGATACAAGCACATATATATAAAGGCACGTAGCAAACAACAAATTTTCAAAAGAATTATTTCTCTCCTTTCTAAATGTATCTGAAGATGACACATGCAGACAGAAATAGTGCAAGTTTGTATTTCTAGTTAAATATGATGTTATGAAATAACATCAGTGTTATTTCACTGATGACATAGCAGTGCATAAGTTATTAATATCTTTCAGTATTGAGTCTTCTATTTTACCCACACATTCTCAGCACTTTTCATTTGCTGTACCTGTCATTTCAGCCACTTCAGTCCTGAAGAACAGTGAGGGGAAAATGCAAATAACTGCACATTCTGAACACACAAGGGCTGATCAGTGTTATGACATTTATCTTCACTCATGACAAGAGATAAAATATCTCGAGTTAGTTTCCCGTCCTCCTCATGAAGAAAAATGTCATAACAGATCATCATGTACTATATACAGCAAAATTTCTACCATACGTTGCAGAGAAAAAAACAGCACAGCAGTGATGCAGATGGTAGGTTACACGTCACAGCTATGACATCAGAAATAAAACATATAGCATTTTAAAATAGTAGATATAAAAATAAGACATAATATAAAAAACCCCAAATCCTAGAACAACAGTTCATGAATTAGCTAATGGCAACTAGTTAGATTATTTGCAAATGTTACAAGTGCATTAAACAGCAACAAGTTGTTCACACAGTTCAGTGGAATCCTAGGTTTTCACATTTTCTAACTTTCCCCACATTTTCCAAATAGAAAGCTACACCTGGCCAATATATTGTGTTTGATAAAATTATACTTTTCCACTTAAAATCTTAAAACCCCATAATATACACAAAAGAGAGTAATGAAATTAAAACAAACAAACAAACTAGAAAATACACTCTTAATTCTGGTGACAAAGGTAGCACGTTTATCCCATGGAAATAAACAGTGGTTTCAGAATTAGCTTCAGTGTGGCCAGATACCTACTTCAGGACTATAATCTATTTTCGGTTACTAGATTCCATTGACATGTAATGTGGAGCTTCTTTTTTGCATTAACTTCCTTAACATTTGCTTTTCTAAAAAATCGGCATTAATATATTAGAGATGCTCCTTCTACAAAGATATAATAAATATGTACAGAACTGATTTTATATCAGATATATTGTATCAGGTAGACAGATTTCATTTCAATCGGTGACATACATTTCCTATAACACATGAGGAAATTGCTCTCCCTTATGATATTCTTGTTTTGGTACAAAAGTGAAAACAGCATATCAGAAACCTAATCCTATTTCAAGTGAGTCAAAGGCAAAACTCAGTGACTTTGATGAAAGCATAGGTCTAATATTTCATGATATTCTGCACGCATACAGCATGGTGGTGTTAGTCATTTTTATGTTGTACCATAAATGTACACAGTGCTGTACTGTGGTAGGTCAGAATGTGGGCCATATCCCCTGTGCTCCATCAAAACCCTGCAGAGCTTCCTGTGCAGCAAGCAAATGAAAATTTTCATTTTTGAGCAGCCACAAGTTTATTAAGGTTAAATATCATCAACTGACAGCAAGATTTAGATATTCTGCCCACTAAGATTTTGTCTTGTAATAGATGAAGTATATCTTTGAGACTAATTCACATTTCTGCTCCAGTGTACAGAAACATCTTAAGGTATGTTTAGGATCCTAAATAAGAATCCTGAAGAATATGCCTATTGTGTAAGACGACACTGAGGTTAAGGCCCACTGACATGTTTACTTACTATTCTAAAATAAAGTTGCTTTACTCAATCAGAGCAGTGCTCAATATTCACAGGATCTTCATATATTTAAGTAAAACATTCTCTTTCTTTTCTCAAGTAGATGTCTCATTTTCTAAGTTTTTATTATCTCCATGAATTAATCTCAAAAGTACAATACATTGTGGGAGACCTCTGTAATAAGTACAAATTAAATACTACAGTGTGGCATTTTTAATGATGTTTTTGTTAGGTTGCTTGTGATCAGGGCTGATGGCCATAGACCTGCAGTGACATATACTATGAATTAGTTGACTCTTATGACAAGTTTTTGTGTTAAAAAATGAAAATGGGAAAATGAAGGTGGAGGCATTTACAAAAATTCCTGTATTGAGTTTAGGAGTAAATAGGCTGTGTGTAGTGGTCAGTTACAGTCTTGTCATTGCCCTTTATTTGTGTTGATAAGACTTTCACTAAAATATCTATTCATCTTCCTTTGTTAATGGAATGTTAATTATGTTCATGTTAATTATGGATTTGTTAATTTCTACCATTTGAAGTATCTTTTGTTATCTTCAAGTCTAAGCAGAATAGATGGAGACTTGACCAGAACTGTTTCATATTAAAAATCCCAAAATCAACACACCCTATGCCTAAAGAACAACCAGACATGGAAAAAAGCAATAGGTCAGCTACATTTAAAAAATGCTTCAATTGTAAAAGTCTTTTAAAGGTCAAGATAAAGAAGAAACAACAACAGCACACATACATACACCAAAAAAGTAGCCTCACTTCCCATCTACTCTGACCTTGCTCTGCGAAAAGGGAAAGATCTTAACCATTATTTTTAGTTATATATTCTATCTTAATTTGAACAAATATAGTCACAGAAACGAGCTGTTAAGAACTGACACAGGATTAGGTTGAGGAGTGACATTGATTACTTTACGCTTCTTCTCCCTCTGAGAACAGGCTGCTACAATATGTATCCTTACAGCAAATAAGAAAACATGGCTTCTCCCGTCTAAATTATGACCAACTGCCCAGGAAAAACTGAGGCAGACAAGAGAATACAAATATTTTATTGTGGTATTACTATCGAGTTTGCTTTTTAAATTATGTCTTCTTCTGGACTTAACTATCATTAAAATAGTACAGATATTGAGATATACCAGCTCTGACTTCATGGGCTTCTCTGAAGAAAATGCTACATTTCTATCAGTATATAATACATATTTTATCCCTTATGGTAAAATTCCACTTGGCAGGAAATTTGAATGTGATTTCTCATGTTTTGAGAGACCGCTTTTCCTCTTTTAGAAACTGTATCTTTACCAGGTATGTATTTAAAATTCATACTAGCACTTTGTACTAGGCACCTTCTGTGGAGATGATTTAGTTTCTTATTTGATGAGCACAAATATTTATTGTAAATTCCTTCAGACAATGATTTTCTTTTTTTTCTTGAATAATCTGACTGAATCCAATCAACATGGAAAGTAAAACTCCACGCTTGCCCGAAAACCACATAGGTTTTTCGTACTCTACTGTGACAGTCATTAAATCTTGTTCCAATGTAGAACATTAAGAAGCATACAAGGTGTAAGAGTAAGCAAAGAATTTGCTACCTGTGTTCAGTATTTCCAGTTCTTAAAATTGTATTTAAAGACTTGCAATATTTTATATTTATTGAAAAGTCAAATCTTGGAGTTACATGAGAATGAAAATGTGCTTTTCGCTTGTTTGTTTCCTTTTTTTTCCTTTGCAGTAAGATCTCATTTTCATTTCTGCAGGAGAAAGCTGAAAAAAACATGACCTGTCACAATGAAAAAATCACGAGACAAAGCTCTTAAAAACTTACAGTTTTAGATATAGTGAATTATGACTTTTGAACACTTTGAACTAGCAAAGCCGTTTTTTTATTATGACTGTTCAAATGACTTGTGCCTTACTATGATGTGACATTCTGTGACAGCAGACAGAGCAGGTATGGTGGATAAATGGAAGGGCCAGCACTTGTGACATGCTTGTGATAGTGATGGTGCAACCATCAATTCAGCCTGAAGGGTTCTTACTAAGACTATTTTAAGTGTTGTTGGGCATTTAAAGGAGCACTAAATATCCTATGGTTAATCTTCAGCAGAACCTTCAAGACACAAGTACTATACCAGATAAACAGATACACAAAATTAACAAGTATTTGTCATTAATCATTTGAATTATTGGGTTTTTTTGTTTATTTTTGTTGGAATTGTCCTTGAGAGGGCTCTGCAGGCAAAGTTTTGTACTGTAAAACATGTAATTTTCACTGATATCTCCCCATTACACATAACAGGGTTTTCTCCTTCTTCATACTGGGCACTCAAAAGATATTCAGATCTCAGGAAAAATTGTTGAGACAAATGTAAAGTGATATCAATTTCATTCTGTTACACTATAGCACTTAGAAAGCAGAAGTTTAATTCTGCCAAGAATACAAACTGCCAAATCTGTCGGGTATCAATTACTATGTATTTAATTTCACAGCAGTGCCTCTCCCCTTTTTTATTTGACCCTCTCCCTGCTCCCAGTGCCCACTTTTTGTGCTTCTCTTGTTCAAGCATTTTGGATCTGGTTCTTAACCAGGTCCTGATGATCCTTAATACCTTAATTTCAGAGCCCAGCATTCCCCAATTCCCTTCTTCATTTCGAAATTTCTGCAATTTCTATACTCATTCTCTGTGTGGCTGTGCAAACTGTAATCCCTCATAATAGGCTGATGCTGATCCTGTTCTATGGATTAACCAGTGTAAAATGCTTATGCAATGAATTTTCATCAATTCATGCCTTCCAAACTCAGTCCCCAGCAGCCCAGGTATATCTAATCTAACTGACTGGTTCTTATCAGCTGCACACAAGAGATGTGAAAATAAGCCTCATTTCAAGACTCAATCACATAGCTACAACCATGTTATTATTTATTTTATTTAACAGAATGAGTATATGTGAAGAATTCTCAGGTATGATCTGCAGTTATACATCACTGGATTTGGTATGTTGCATGTTTCTTCAAAAATGGTGAAATGACAATATTTTCATGCCTGGTTTTGTTTATTTCTCTTAAAAAGAGAGAGGAAAAATACAGATAGCTGAACTTCAAGTGTAATCCTGCTGCTTTCGTCTTGTGAAATCTATATTCCCGTGCCAGATGGTGTCTGAGTTATCAAAGTTATTATCCTAAACTCAATTAGGAAAGAATTAAAGTAATTAAGTAGGGGATGAAGTGACAGAAGTATTCAAGACATAAAGCATCAAATATAGGTGAGAATTCTCTAAATTAGTTAGAAATTAATCTATAAATTCAGTCAATATAGCAACTTGAGCCTTCACTTTCCAATATTCTAGGACATTGTACAAAATTCAGTACTTGCTCAAGTGGGCACAATTCCCAGTGAAATAGTAGTCATTAGAATGTGGGAGTCAATTTTATATTCTGGAGGGGCTATTACTAACAATCACCAAATGCACTCTGAGACAGTTATTTTTCAAATGTTTCTGTATCTGTTGTGGGATGGTTTTTTGGGCTGTTGTGTGACATCAAAAATGTTTGTTTCCTTCCTTAATCCTGGCTGTTTTATACCAACGTGGCAAAAAACAATCGCAGTAAATATTTTTTACCATAAAACCTGTAAAGTAGACACCACAGAGGTGCTGTTAACACTCAGATTATTTTGTGTTTCTTTTTTCTTTATTTGCTTTTCCTTTGGCGAAGTAAATCTAAACAAGTTGGTAGGAGCTACAGGCATGACCGAAAGATACAGCTGCAGGTTTTAAATGCAGTGGTGAAGCAGCCGAAAATTATTTTTTTAATCCACTAATGACAGACTGCTTATAGGAGAAGAATTTAAGAAAACAAATCTTTTTTACTTATTAAAATTTATTTCTGCATAGCTTCTATTGACAAGAATCATGCATTTATATGGATAAAACTAATCAGGATAATTTGTTAGCATTCTGCAGGCTGTTTACTCATTTTCTCTTTAACAGAGATATGTATTCCCAAATTTTCAAGGTATGTGTAGGTGAAGAAGGATGGTATGGAAAATACTGTTAGTTCTGCAATGCTTAGAACTGGTGCTGCATGGTCGAAAGAAAAGAAACTTCTACTGGTTTAGAGCACAGGGATGTAGCTTGTGCTACCGCTACAGGCAAAATCCCTGTCCAGAAATGGAAAAAATTGAATCCTAAGAATGCACGCATCTCTTGTTCCCCACACTGGGGATGGAAGTGCTGGGAGGCAAAGGGCCTTTAAGGAACATATGCTGATTATACCATAGCGTACCATACCATACCACACCATACTGTACCGTACCATACCATACATACAGTACTATGTGGAAAGAATATAAGGATTGGAAGTATGAGTACTAGAAAGTTAGGAAATAGCAGCAGTACTTCTGCTTTTGTTTGCCTCATGTGTGTACAGCACAAAACAGCAAAACACATGCCTGTATGTACTAGCAGCTGAGATGCAACAACTAACAACGGTTCCAGTCTGCAGAGGCCATGGCCTGACAAACTGCAGTACCATGATACATATGCCTAAGGAACTCACAAGCTCTTTCCCCCACCACCATGAAGAATAGGCTATTTTTAATGCAGACCATTTAAATCTTGTTTTTAGCACAGCCCCACAAAGGTTAAAAACTTATGCAAGAAGAGAACAGTGGGAATGAGTAGTTGCTTAGAAGAAAGAGTAGAAGCCCAGGCAGGGAGTATCAACTTCTTAAACCAGCTGGGCCAGGGCTTCAGGGAAATCTGCCTTTGGTTACATGCTTTCAACACACCTTTACTGAGCAGGACTGCTCTGAAAGGCTTCACCGTGACCAGAAGCAGATATATTAAAAAATCTCAAATTTCTGTCACTTAAGAAAGAGAAGGAAGGGCTGGAGTATGGCCACAGCAGACACACACTCAGAAGTCTCAGAAAATATGACCCACAGGAGAACTGAAGCTAATTTACGTCACTGGGAACCACAAATCATTGCTGACAATAGTAGGTTTTCAATTGTATTCCGAAGCACGTAGGGTTTGATTTGTTACTGAATAACTTTTAGGGGAGATCAAAAAGAAGCTACTGAGATGAGCTGGTGATAAAACAAGAACCAAAAATAAGTCACATAGACCCCTGTGAACAGCCAAGTTCAACAAAATGATGATGGCAAGGACAATAGAGTTCTGCTTGCCCAGGTAGCATCATTTCTCCCCTTCATTAGGCATACTGAGCACTGCTGTCTCACCTGGAAATGGAAAGATCTTCTGCTCAGGGGACTAAAACTTGAAGGGCCTCTGAAGGCTTATACATTCGGTGATCTCAATTAAAATGCATCACGAAAAAAACTGAGAAAAATTGACTACTGGAGAATTACATATCTCTGGTGAATTGATGGACTACAGGCACATACGGGATGTTTGGGTACATATGGGACTGGTGCATGTACTTTATGTGCATGTCTATTAAAGGCTTCTAGAGAAAAAAAAAATCCCAGTTGGAACTATTATCAGTTCAACTATGAAAAATACAGTAACGACCCATAATACATTCATGACTGTTGCAAGTCAGGACCAGTGAGGCAATGGTACTTTCAAGTGGTGTATGAACACTTCCATCCTATGCCACATGGCAGAATAAAGGGCAGACTGCAAATTGCTCCCTTTTTGACCATTCTTACCATATCAATTAAAGCTACCAATAAATCACAATGAGTGTATCTTGCTGACTGAATTTCAATGCATGGAGAATTTTGAACCTAGGGCATGGTAAAATGATAGGCTTATATATGTCTTCAGGAAAAAGAGCTTAAACTATTAGGGCAATGGAGTATGCAGAGAGCAGTGAAGCGCTGCTCCAAGAAACATGAAAATCAGTAACTTGAGGTCACATTTCATATATTGCTCCGTAAAATGAAAAAAGCAAAAGAGAGGCACAAAGCCAATTTAGAATAGAGAACACATGAACCAGAAAAAAAGCATAATGAAACCCCAGAAACTGAGCTGTTGAGGTGAAGATGTCAAAAATATCTATTGAGTTTTAGACAAGCATAGCAGATGCTGACCTTGATTTAAATTTTACTACGGAAAATATATCTGGTAGACTTTTGGTTAATTTGTTGAAGAAAAAGATCTTACACACTCTTCAGATTAATAAATTTTAGGGAAATCTAGAAAGCACAAATATTACTCTTACCAAATTCACTTATCCTAGTTTCAGTGGACAATGAAATCCTAGAGAACTAGTAAACTAGTTCCTAGTACCTAAAGCTTTTGTAACGTTGACTCACTCAGAGGTATGAGAAATAAATCTAAACCAATGGATATATCTATATAAGAGCAATTCTCCATAAGCAGTGATATATCCACCAGCACTTTCTTTAAAATAAAAAGAAAATTACTAACTTCAGTAAAAGAACCAGTGGTGATTGCCGTTATAGTTCAGATGAAGGTGAACTCTACCACTCATCTAGCAGGTCAAAATTATTAAGACAGTTGATTGAGAACTCTTTCCCAGAACAGCTTGCTCTATCAAATCTATTTTTTAATCTTAATTTGAAATTAACTTATTCCCCAGCTGTCAAGAAAAGTTTAGCAATCAAAAACTTTTTTATTTTCATTTTTCCCTGTTTCTCATCCCTATTTCCAGTGTAGGTTGGGGGATGGAAGAATAATGAGATAGAAAAGTGCCCATAATTACTGTTTTCATTTAGGTGATGACAAAGATGAGAACATGAGTATTTAGTTTTAAAAAAACACCTACATTGATACTTTCCAATGAAATCCTATTCTCTGGATTTTTTGTATGTCTTTCTACCATTTTCACAAAAATAAGTTCTTAAAGATAACTTAAATGATTTAGAAGCATATTCCATTAAAAGAAATTTAGACTGAGAAGTCTAAGAGGACTAGATTTTCAAATAAAAATCTGGTGTCTACAATGCAGGTAGGTGCACCTTGAGGCATCCATCCTTACTCAAATTGCTTAAATGACTTTAAAAAGAAAGTCCTAACTGTCTAACTTTGTTCTTGAATATGAGACTTAATATTCTTTTGAAAATGCTATCTGAAGACTAATTATAAATCCATTCTGACAACCAGGTACCTGCCAATGCTCTGTAAGCAGACAAGCCTCGGGAAATGCAAGGGATGTTTAAAGGAGGAGAAGAAAACCCACAAACCTGGAACATGCTCTATATGTCAATGGCTGCTACTGAAGTGTCTGACCATGTCCAGTTTTAATTTCTGTGTTGTACTGCAACAATTTGGCTTTGAAGATGTTGTTAACTCAGGCTATATATTTATTACATTGATAATGAAAATTGAAATTTGAACTCTCTTTACTATTTTAATGAATGAGAGACAATACTGCCTTGTCCCACATAGTGATGATTGGCTTTTTGCAAGTAACAGAACAAAAGCATTTCAGTCAGCTCTTAAGTATGAGTTTTGATAAACGTAGCCTAGTTTTAGGCTGCTCTGTTCATCACAGTGACTCTGAGGCTGGCTGTGCTCAGAAATTTCAGAATCAGAACAGCCTTACTGATTCAAAGCCACTGTTAAGACAAATTTGAGAGAAGAATACCAAGTAGCCTCACAAAATTGTATACATCAGACATCTTTATGTGGATGTGTAATGTGGATATGGAAGACTAACAGAAAGGTTTTTGGGAGAACAGCTCATTGATTTCTCCTTAGTAAGATCATATTAATTGAAATTAAAATACTCCCCATTTGCTTCACCAGCTCCAAATAAAATAGGAGGTCCTAACAGTACTTTTGCCCCAGCAGAGATCAGAAAAATTAAAAAATAACAAACCAAACCAAAACAGCAACCTCTAATGATTTTATATTATTGTATTAAAAGCCCTGTTACTTTGGTAACAAACTAACAACCAAATCGTTGTTCAGAGGATTCTTCAGGCTTTCAATCTAAGCTTCCAAGGAGACTTCTTGAGCCATGAAATGGGGTATGAAAATGTATAATCCCTGACTGAACTGTTATCCTTGTGGAAGCACTGTGAGTACATACCATTACACCAGAAAAAACTTATGTTCACCAGCAGTACATTTTGTTGTTGGGAAGCAGCTTATTATATCAATCCAGAAGTTTATTTACTGGTACAGTTGTCTCCATTCTAGATATGTTTTACTAGTATAACATACAAATGATTTTATACTGGTGAAGTTCTCTTAGAAAAGACACTGGTTAAGCCACTGCAGTGTTTTGTGATTCCTTTATCGCTTTCCTTCCTTTAGAACTCTAGAAGTAGCATTTTTTAATTGCCAGCAATTTAACATATATAAAATTTGGGAGTTGGAGTGGGTTTTTCAGAATGTCATTCGTTAGTTTTAAGTACAAATAGGCTGTGCTCATCTTCCTCTATCTCACAGATGCTTTTGAGCCTGTAATGTAGGCTTATTTCCCTAGCTCCTAAATCACCTAGGTACAATTGGAAAACTTATTCCTAGTCAAAGTAAATTGTCTCCAAGACTCTCCAAACGGAATGGTCAAGATTAAGCTTTTAAGTTAATATTTAAATTCAGACATGAATTAAAAAGATATTTAAAACTGCTTAGCTGGTTTAGCTTTCTAAACATTTCAAAACATAATAAATCTACTTTTGGTATTAACAGCATTTAGTACAAGCACTAACAAAAATTACTAGATACCCTAAATCATGGGTTTGAATTTTTCTTCAAATTTTAAATTTTGCAAAATGTTTTTGTGTTTTTAGGAAAAAAAATCGAGGTTTCTTTTGGAAGTGTGAGAAATACAATTTTTTACTTCAGTTAGAAAAGAAATTGGCCAACAATCACATTACTCTGTGAAGGTATTTTTTTAAAAAAAGCAAATATCCGAAAAAAAATGGGTATACACTGACAGTCTGTCTGGCTTCAGGCAGCCGCATGAATGGTAGGAAAGAAGATGGGATAAAGGTTGGACTTGATGACCCTGGAGGTCCCTTCCAACCATAATGATTCTATGATTCTATGATTCTAAGATTGTTCTTGCTAGAAAAATAGCACGGCTTTCTGGCATTTCTTGTTATTATTTACATAAACATATTTTATAAACAAAACTAGAAACTGTATAGAGATACCATATTCTTTAAGGCTCAGGTTAGAATTAAAACAGTATAAATTGGATGTCTACTATACTGTCCTTATTTTATTGTTTTTTCTCAAGAAGTTCTGTGAAGACAGGCACAAATTCATATAAGAATTCTGGATACTGTATAGAGGAAAAGCTGGAAGAGGGACTACATTAAGCACATGCAATTTTGCAGCAAAAATTGTATTTAAAAAGTTATCACAGATGTCATAGAATCATAGAATCACAGAATCATTATGGTTGAAAGGGACCTCTAGGGTCATCAAGTCCAACCTTTATCCCATCATATTCCTAACCATTAGACCATTAGACCATGGCCTCAAGTGCCTCATCAACCCGTTTTCTGAACCCCCCCAGTGACGGTGACTCCACCACCTCCCTGGGCAGCCTATTCCAGTGCCCAACCATCCTCTCAGTAAAGAACTTCTTCCTAATATCCAACCTAAACTTCCCCTGATGTAACTTGAGGCCATTTCCTCTCGTCCTGTCATTAGCAATTTGGGAGAAGAGACCAACACCAGCCTCACCACAACCTCCCTTTAGGTAGTTGTAGAGGGCAATAAGGTCTGTCCTATACTTTTACTTGGATATTGCAATGTAATATTGTTTTGATGATGGGGTTAGCTGCCAAAATAAAGATTTGGAAGAGTAATAGGAGAAAAAAAGACATCAAGAAATGTGGGTCCAAAATTTCCTCAGGTGCAATCCACTCTAAAAAGTTGTCTCAGCCTATAGCGAACACAGAAAATCTTCCTTTAATAACACTGAAAAAAATAACCGAAGTTTTTGCACTTTTGCATGTTCATGGTGGTGGGCTGTGGAGGGAGTGTACATAATATTTGGATTCTCAACTGTAATTGTGAAATTCACTACTTATAAAATCAGAGTACAAGGAGTTTAATTTTCTTGTAATGAATCAGCTACAATACTCCATCTTTTTAGTTTAAATGAATTTCATGGCACAATTGGACAAAGCCATCTGCTGCCAATTGTCTTGGCAACTAATTGCACTGCTGCTGGCAGCTGCCAAAGAGCATATTGCCATACAGCTGTTACAGTTGCTATAAAACAGCTAGCTAGCTTCACTGCTCCTCTCCATTGCTTCTTCCTCCCAAATCCCTGATGGCTAGATCATGGCCAAAGTACCACCGGTATGTCACAGGAGAAATGAAGAGCCCACACAGTGGCGGGAGACCTCATCCAGAATTCTGGCTATATTGGTGAGCATGCAGCATCTCTCTCCTAGCTCTGTCCATCCCTCTTGGCTGCTGCAAAGGCAGAGAAAAACTGCTAGTGTGTCCAGTAGGCATAACCTCCCTTCTGATACTTAGTATTTGCTGATGTGCTAGAAAGAGTACTGGTAGTCATAGGCTATTTCAGATTGTCATCTATAGTCTGCTGAATTTAGGCAGTGTGTCCTCCCCCTTCTAGCAGCTATACAGGAAAGTGGGGTCAGGCTGCCCAGACAGAAGATGATCTGAGCTGTTCATCTAATTTAGGTGTTGCAATTTAGTCACCTAGACAGCTAATGTGAACTCAGTTCATGTTTTAACGAGGATTTTGATCAGTACCTTTTGAAGCACGCTGAGAAGACCCCTGAAAGCTTCTTCAGGAACAAATCCATGAAATTTTAATTTGTGGTGCAGTCAAGAGTGGGAAGATCCATACCCAGGCCATGTGTCAACCACGGTCCATCATTCAGGAGAACCAGATTATAATGAACTGTCATAACATGAAATAATGGCAAAGCATCTGAACATTACAAGCATTTATGTGAAACTCGTGATATGAGTTTCAAAATATTTGGTGATGTTCTCCAGTTTCTTGCAACTGCCATAGTGGGAGTTATGCAGGATCTCAGGTTCTAAATGAGCATAAAAGTACACTTAGCCCTGCTAAAGGCAGAGAAAGACTGAAAAGTAGTTCCCTAAAGTTTTAAAATAAAAGTAAATAAAACCTTCTTCCTTACCACTGATCAAGATTTTCTGAAAGAAGTCCTAACACACTGATTCCAGTGATAAAACTTCTGATTTTCTGATACTGTCTCTTTGTTAAATGACAAAAACAGATATGAAAAAAAAGCAACATGAAGTCACAGCTGCTTCATAAATCACCATGTTTACAAAATATAGGCAAAGAGGCCAGAGTAAGTTACCTATATTTTGCTATTCTGGTGTGTCCTTAGAGGTTTCACAGTAAAATAAGCATCAGCAGAAAGGTCACAAGAGACATAAGGAAATACCAATTTGTTTTCAGAACATACGTGTTTTAAAAAGGAGAAATGATTTCTTACTGGTTAGGCTGATTTGATTGATTAGGAGAAAATGGAAGTCAATTCAGTGTATTTATAAACTTGTACATTAAACATGTCAAAAATGAACACAACAATATGTAAGCCTGACACTTAACAGAGAATAAATCAATCAAGTGGACACAGATTATTTTATAATACACACACTCTCAGCAACAAAGGGATGAATGGTGGGTTAAGAAGAGAGTAAAAACCACAAAACCTATTACCTTTTATTACAAACTACTATGACTAGAGCCAATGACCATTTTGCACATGTAATAGTAGGGTCATCAGCCCTAGATGATCTACAGGCCGTACAAACTCTTACACTGTATTAAGTGAATTATCTGGATTCTTAGCCACTGTTAATTATTAGCTAAAAGCAAAAATATCCAGTCAGAGAGAATCCTTGATCTCCTCTGCTGCTCAAGATGGGGAGTTCAGGAACCTGAAGCCAAACCGACAAACCAGCAAGAATCTTTAATCTAGCTGCTTTGAGACAGAAATGAGCTTTGAGAAGCAGGGGCAGAGGGAAGGAAGTAAGGCTACTGTCCCTCAGGAAAATATACAGTGCCTTCAAAGTCACTAGGAACACAGGATATATCTTCGCACCCTGCAGCACAAACAGAGCTTGCTGGTGATCACAGAGCCAGTCTTCAATCCCATGGAATCTTCCCTCCTTCCACCCACATGAGGTGACTTGTACAGCTATCTTGCTATAATCCAGTGTCCCTTGCCTCACCATGCCATGAACCGAGGACTCATGCTCTTTGCCTCACAGTTTCACATCTAAAGGTGACTATCAGAGCTACTTAAATCAGTTATCCTGGGAACACACACAGCTGAAGACACATTTACCCAGCACCAGACAGAACACCAGTGTTGCAACTTGTGTGTGGACCAGAACAATTAGAACATTCTGCTCTACTTAGGGTCCGCTGGGCTCTGTCAGATCCAAAGTCCGGTGATTCTGAAAATGTATCAGCTTCCACTTTGTATGACATGTTCATTTTCATTTCTTGGTTTACATTGTTTCTAGGATAACAGTAACTAAGCCCCGTAAAAACTTACATGCATGTTAACCACATAAGGAAGAAATTACAGCAGGCAGCATGGTTACTTAGATGCTTGACTTTATGTAATCACTTAAGTTAATGCAGAATCAGGGCCTAGTATTTTAGGACAGTACACAATTCATTCTATACCTCACATATTCAGTGGGAAAACAGGTGTGAGTGAGTGTAGTCTTGGGGTTCTGAATTTAAAGTCCAGAAATTCAAAGTCATACGTGGTTCCCATAGCATCCATTATTTTCTCTACTGGCACACATGTAGTGTTTTGCATTGCTGTTTATGCTAAGAAATTTATGCTCTGAAGTGTATGTAAAACATTACCAACTTATGTTTCCCACAGCTGCTGTAACTCTAATGTTCTTGGCTTCCATGCATTTAAATTAACAATACACTAAAGCCTTTTCTTGCACTGAAATTCAATTCTACATTATTTTTTTTTCCAGTATATAACCAAACCACTCATATTGATCTCCTGCTGAAATAGCTCTCCTTCTCAGTACATTCTGAAATAACAGTGGCAGGTCATTTACTGCTGCTCCTGCACAACATCTGATTTTCATACCTAACATTTTCTCAAATGCATGCCTTTTTTTCCAGTGTCATCGTTACTTGCCCTTGTGAAAGGTCGTATTCATAGCACGTGTTAAGTTTTCCAGTTAAGCCTTTTTGAAATCACCCACTCACAGAAAATAACACCAGAAAAAGGCTGATAACATGTTTTATCCCCTATCCTGTGTTGAGCTGCACAGCATTTTAGTCAGCTCCTTAGTACCTGTCCCCTTCTCACCATGAAGTAAATAAATTTGTAAGCTAAGAAGTACTAGAAACCTCAATTCAATGGGTAACTTCCTTAAATTCAGAATTGGCAAAAATGGGGACAAAGAATGAAAGTACTTCCTGTAATGGTTAACCAGTGACTGCGTAATATTTGCAAGGTAAATTATCTTCTCCTAGAAAATAAGTAATTTTCCCAAATAATTAAAAAAACTCCTGCATATGGTCTGCATCAAAAATGTAAAATTTTAGCCTGAACAGTCAGTCTTTGAAAAACTGTAAGCCTCTTAAAAAAAGGACATTTAGAATGGAAACATTTTGACAATCCCCCGACACCTCAATACTTTCCTATGTGTATTTATACAACATACATACATGAAGAATATGAACACTCTTCTGTTCTGGTGACCCTTATTAAACAAGAAACTTGATAAGAAAGTTTATAAGAGGAGCTGCAGAATGGGCCAAGTGCTAGGAAGTGTATTTCAGAATGAACTGCTGAAGGACAGAAATCTATTCAGATAAACAACAGTACAGATAATAGGCAATTTGCTCATATCCTTGAGTACCTATGAGAAATATTAAAACTGATTAAAAACAGACTCTTCCAATTGCAAGAGAATGGTACAAGAACCAGAGGCTAATAACTGACTTTTGAAAAATGTAAGACAGAAACAAGGTACAAATTCTGAGTACAGAAAGTAATTAAGCATTGAAATAACTAGCAAGAATCACTACCAATTTTCTGTCTCTGTATATTTTAAAATCAAGAACAAGTTTTTGTAAAAGGCAATAAAAAAATCCTGTGGCCTTTGTCATTGAGAAAACTGCCTTTTTGCTTGCTGTACTAGAAATTCCCTTTATATCAGTGATTTTAGTGAGAGACTGAGAACACTATCAGAGCTAAAGAATGTGCACCCCAGAGCTCAGTGATCTCCACTGCACCTTAACCTCTCCCTGGAGGACCAGCCACACTTCTGAAATTTCAGAGGAATTTTGAAGTGTAAGAATTGAAAGGTTTAGGGCATGTGAACTAATGCAGTTATACCACATTTCCATTGTGAAGCCAGTCAAAGCCAAACTCTGCATTAATCTGCTGCCATATTTCACGGCACCAAAATGGCCAGTTTTTGCTTCTAAAGTCTACTACATCACACAAACCTCACACTTCAATATTATTCACTGCAACCAAAGAAAGCAAGAAGCAATATAAATGTTAATGAGAAGATGTCTGTTTCACTTTATTTAAAAGCCAGACTAATCCCATAATCCTAACAAACAAAAATATTAGGCTCTCCACAATTACAACATAACAATGTCCAGATGGTGTCTGTCTGCGGGGAACAAGAACAAGGGGCTTTACAAGCTAAATTCCAGCGAAAAGCATCCGAGTCCCAAAGAAAACTAAGACAGACCTACTAGTGGAGGTCTGAGTGACTTGACTGCAACAAGAAGCACCTAGTGCTTATCAAGGTATTAATTTCATTTTTGAAGAGGAATACTAACAACACAGTGAGCAGAGGAGCCAGGTGTATATACTCCAATGTTGTAGAAGGAAGAACAGTTTGTGTAACACAGCTTGAAGACTTTTCAGTTTTCCTTTATAAATTTGTGTGGTTTATAATTTTAAGAGCTATAAAAATTATAAATCAGCCATTGAGTTCTCAATGATAGCTGCAAGACTTAGTTATGCATTAATAAAATAGACATACGGAGAGCTAGATGAAAAGGAGAGAAGATTAGAAAGAGTTTGTAATTTTTCTCCTGTGAAGCCTCATTGTGGTACATAGTTGGAAGAGCCATTTTAGTCATACTAAAGTAGAATAATTGTGCAAAGATATACCCATTCAGTTCTTTGTAATGCAATATCCCTTTGTGTAAACTCAGCCCATAATGCTCTAATGCAGGCTTAAAATGGGGCTTTGGCAAAATTTCAAGAAGGGTCTTTAAGCCAGATGATTCAGGCTAGAAGGAGAGATTCTCAAGCAAAGCTCTTGAAATTTCACTGAAAAAATGAAGGAAGCCAATATGCTGGTAGGGAAAGATGAGAAATATTTCTACTCATCACACACTGAAGTCTTGAAAAGCACTGCATGCTTTCTAAATAAAAGAAAACAAAATGTCCTTGAAGTCAAATGGAAGTGACCTTTTCCCTTATTTATCCAGTTTAGAAAATCTTTAAATTTTGAACACAATAACAACAGTGATTTTACATAATATAAATAGTTGCAACACAGACAATTTTAAAACTTCACTTTTGTTAAGAGGAAACTTCAATCTTCTATCCAGTGGTCCATACTAAATAACCAGGGGAAGGCAGTGTGCTCAAGAACAAAGGAGGGAATTTGTCCAGGAAACAGCCAACAACACTACATAATACGTATCAGAAAGGACAGACTGTTTTATTGATTTGAGTATTTATTTTGTGCCAGTACTCAAAAAGGGGAAACAAAGTGACCATGATGACTCTTGGGGCCGTTACACTGATGTTAAATGCACTAAGTACACTTGAAATGATCTAAAAGTTAATCCAGAAATCAGTAGATGGAAAATTAATTGATAGAAATATAATTAAAGTTTTTTATATAATATATGTAATTGATTGATTTTATGTAATATATGTAATTAAAGCTTTTTTAAATTTTATCTTCTGATCAGTTTTAAAGTTGGCAAATAAAGATGTAATAAATTAAGGCATCTGCAAGGTGGTGTTACTAACCTAGTAAGAAATTTTCATGTTGAAAAGATACAGTACCAGGGCATTATATTTTATGAACTAAAAACTGACTAGCTAAACAGATTGCAAGTAACAAGAGCCAATTACTGAAACAGCAGTATCTGCTGGGACCTCAAAAGTATTGGTACTCTGCTGATTCCTATTTAACATTTCATTGATGCTTTGAAAAGAAAAAAAGAACTTTACATAGAACACAAAGTTAGTAGTGCAAATTATGCTAAAGACCGGGCAATCCTGTCCCACTCAAACAAAATGCAACTCAGTATGTCCAATTGCAAAGGTACACTTTTGAGAACTAACAATGCAGATCATATCTATAAAATAGATTAATGTATTTTGGAAAACAAGGCTCATCAAAGGGACTTAAAAGTCAGAGTAGAGAAGCAAGCAATTGAAAAAGAGCTTCAACAAAGCTCTTTTTTCAATAAAGCTTCTCTCTGAAGCTATAAAAGAAATGGTGGTGTAAGTAATGAGGTTTTTGAAAGTATAATTTGGGGAGTAAAGAGTAGAAGGAGAGAAAGTAGTACCTCTGTATGTAGTACTGACAACAATGATACTTCATACTACCACTATTACTTCTGTCACATGTATTTTTAAAAGCATATGCAAAATGTGGAGAGGGTTCAGACGAGAGCCAGAAAATGAGCTGAAGACTAGAGATAATATCCCACAATTTAAAGAGATCAATCTGTTTATCTTATAAAAAAGGAGACTGAGAAGTGAGTTGATTAAACTGCATAAGCTCCCTCGCAGGGAGAAAATAGCAGGTACTGAAGAGCTCTTTAATCTAGTGGAGGATGATACGGCAAGAACCAACAACTGGAAGCTGTAGTCAGACAATTTCAAATTCGAAATGGGGTTCACAATTTTGTCATTGAACATGACAAATCATTGCACCAGCTTCCCATGGGGAGCGATAATTTTCTATGTTTTAAACCATTAGTACACTTCTGAAGGATAGGCTTTATCCTCACAGAAGTAACACTGCAGCAAAAACTAAGTAGTCTGCCTCACTACAATAAACTTCGAGGTAAAATACAATGATGTCATATAAAGACCAGCTCAGACAACTGGGAGATCCTGAAAGCCTTGAAGTCAATAAACATGATTTCTATCAAGGTCTATAATTGGTCCTGAGAAGCGCAGACTGACAAACTTCAGTGAAATTGTTGCTGCTGTCAGGATCAGACTCTATGCTACCTACTCTACCATTGCATACATGTCTAACCTAACATACTCCCTGCTGTCCATCTCCACGTGTCTCTCCTGCAACATTTTAATTGAAAGGCAACCTATCAAAAGAGGAAGCAGACATTTCAAACCTTTTTGCTAAGTAAACAAGAAGGTAATTGCCACAAGAATCTGTGGCCAAGTTCCATAGAGCCTACTTGAGCTGCTAGATGTCAGCACAACCACTGGTAGCTGCACAATGCAGTGTAAATTTTTGTGGATTATAAAAGAATTTTCTAAGAGCCACCATTCCCTGGATCTTTCATCTGAAAACTAATGATTCCTAAGTCTATTTTGTAGTTAGAGAGAGAGAGATGTAGCACTCAGTACTCTCATGCTATAGGTAGCAAAGATAGTGAACAGGAAAAAAAGATGCACATCCTAAGTACTACTTGAGATGTAATTCTTCAACAAATCTTCCTAAGGACTGTATGGCAGATTAAAGAAGAAAATGCAGCAGTCATTTAGATGACAAGTCCATATACCTGCCTTACAAGTACTGCTTAGATTATACAATCTCCATTAATGTGAATGCACATGTGGACTGCTACTCAGTGTCTTCGTTTTCTTTTCTATAGCAAGTAGATTTCTTGTTCCATAGAATGCCAAAGTGAAGCCTGAAATTGTTATCTAGTTATAAATTCTGATCTGATAATTCACAACCCAAATGGCAACTAATGAGGACTTTTATTTTTAGGAGAACAGATGCAGAGTTGATTTAGAAACAAAACTAAAAATTCAATGTCATGATTTTTGTGATCCAGAACTCATGATATTAGGACATTTGGGATTGGCAATATGGTAAATGATACTTTTTTCTAGCCAAAGAGAGACCATCAGTCAAATTAAATTCTATTAAATCTTTTAAAATGGAGAGTGTTTAAAATATTTAAAAGTTTGAGGAATTACATCCTTTCTTTTCTCTTTCTGCCTATTTTTGTGATTTCAACTATTACATTTTTTTATTTTACAGACTAAGAAAAGAGAAGGGTTTTCAGTTCACACATAGATATAATCTTTATTTTTGTGATATTGAAAATGGGTATGTAATGAAGCTTTTCTATGGGTGAGTTTAATTCATTCTTGACGGTTATGTATCACCTTGTCTTGCAATTTTTTTTAACATATCCCCATTTTTGAAAAACTCAATTAAAAGAAAAAATGCTTTAAATTGCCAGAGATAACATTTATCAGCTTCAGGCTGGGATTCACCAAGCAGGCTGAAGCTCAGTTAAGTATCCATCTTCATATAATTAATCAGGTTTTTTTTCCTTTTTTAAAGGAAGAAAAAATCTACAAAATTGAAAGAATGGATAAGACTTAAAGAATAATTACCCTTGAAGGTTAAAGATTTTCAAATACTCATTAAAGAACTGAATGGACCTGTTTTATAAAAATAAATAAATAAAGTATTGAATTTCTTTTCTGTCAAATGTCAAGAAAATTGAGAGATCCACTTTAATTTATGTGGTAAAATGTATCTCAGTATCCTCCCTTCCAGTGAGCTGATAACTCATTCTCTTCCAGAAGTTTTACACTCATCTGATTCTACACACTCGGAAATAAACAACTAACAAAGTTACATTTTTACAAGATACTGACTTGTGAAAACCTTAGTTGCAAATACACAGATACTTGTTATCTCTCGTTATAACCTGGTGTCTTGCCACATGTCTATTTTTTGCTTCAACATCCTGGAAAGAGACCCAGAAGAAAGCTGGCAGGGTTCTGTGGGAAGGAGAGGGATCCCATGTCAGGCTCTGCAATAAAATAGCTGCTTTTCACATCCTGCTATGTGGTTGGCAGGGAGAATTCCAACTATAACAAAACCAGTTCTCTAGCTACAAGCAGACTACACCCTTCTGTCACTTCCTACACAGTACATTTAGGGTTGTTTCCTACCTGTACATAGTATCTCCATGTTTGCAGCTGTGGCATAATATGTGCAAAGTTTTGTTTGCCATTTATGAAGCCCAAACTGCTCCCCACTCCTCAGGTAACATGCACTTCTGCTCTGGAAAGACATTTGCCACACAGACCTTATCTACAATTCAGACAACCTAAGACTCAAAGGAAAGCATTAGACAGGGAATAACATCTTTTTCCTCTCTTAGCCTCTGCTCTCAAAGTAAAATGTGCTTCAACTCTGATGATACATTTTTGAACTTCCATCATTCAAACAGATACTAGTTTTGTCACTATAGAAAAATGGACATATTTGTAGGTACTCCATTGATAACACTTAGTTCTTTAAGTAGCTTCTAAATCAAATTGCCTCTCAGACTTTCAAAGTTCTACTTTGACCACAAACAAATATCAAAATAATGCCCCCTAATTACTAACAGTCATTACCCCAACAGTTACTAATTAATAATTTGGGAGTTCTGTTGAATCTTTTGCCCCAAGGCTCTGCAAATTTCTGACAGTGGGAACTAGGAGGTAGGAGATAAATTGCCCTCTCTGGGCTTACCAGTAGCAGATGTGTACCTCCCTGGAAGCACGACAGCGCTGGCTGAGAGACGGGACATAACTGGATGGATCAGTGGCTCAGATAAATTCGAAAGGCCTCTGTTCTCCACTGGGTTTTTTCAGTCCCTCTACTCTTAGGATCTCTTCTTGCCCCTACCACTATCACACTAGTCATTATGTCAGCAACTTTGGTGACAGGTCATGGCAGCTGTGAAGTGCAGACACATCAGAGATGTTTTCATTAACTAGTTTGAACACTGACAAAAGTGAGGCTGTATCAGCTTGGGCTGCACATGGAATCCCAAAATATCCATTCTGTCACAGTAGCACCAGCAGAGAAGTTACTGGATATGCAACAGCAGCTCTCCACCTGTGCTTTTAAATGCAATGCAGACATACCTTGAGTTTTGCTATCCTGTCAGAATGAATTGTTTTGCTTATTTCTATAAAACATTTAAACATCTCTTGTCACTCCTAGCACCTCTTCCCCCCTAGCCTTAGCCAAATCTGGGCTGCTATGACCGAAAAAGAGACAGAGCTGCTTCTCCTTGTAAAGGAAAATCATGTCTTGCCTCTGATTTATTCCTAGCTGCATCAGTTACAGTGAAATAATGCTAAAACCATCTGGCAACTAGCTAACTGTAAGTACAAACACCCTCCAACAACAACACCATTTCTGAAGGGTATCAGCGCAACATGCTAAATCATGAACACCAAGCAGAGAGAAGCAATGCATGGATTTGTGAAGAAATTTTCAGCTAACCAAAAATCTTGTACTTTTCTAGTTACTCTTGGCTGGCTGTATGATTTCAAATCACATTTTCTTCAGTAGATGCCCTAAATATAAATGCTCCTAACCAGCATTTAAGTTTGTGCATACAACCCAGATGCAAGAAAACTGTATCGCTGAAGAGTATATGTTACAAAAAAAAGAACAGAAAGCTAAGTTGGTTATGAGAAATTTACTCATAAAGAGGATAATTAATTATCATATAAGAAGGAGTTCCAGTACAGTAACAGAAACTGCAGTCGGTAGCGTTTTATGTTAAGCATAGCTAAGCAGGTACTTAAGACAGTAGAATATACAGCACTGGAAAGTAATAGACAAGTGAACTGTGTACAACTGATTTGCATGACTTCTCCATTCTGAAATGTCACTGTTGTATATAGAAAGGAACATCTGAGTCATAGTGGAACTTGTCTGTTTTAACTGGGAAGATGCAACACACTTGCAGCTCCATTTCCAGGCTCCTTGGGACTTTTGGACAAAACACACTATGACTTTGCTGAACAATGTTGCTTGGTTTTGTATCTCCAGAATAAAATTGTTTTCCCAGTGAAAATCAATTTTAAAAAGAGGAAGCAAATTTAAAAAAAAAAAAAAAGAGAGAGAAAGAAAGAAGATTAATGATGTACGCGTGGAGGGAAACTAGCAATGGTTAAGATTTTCTGATCACAACATCATTAGTGCTGAACAAAGAACATAAAGACTATTAGAGAAATACTAGAATAGCAGCCCTTACTCCCTCTAGTCAGCACTGCAAATATACCCCCAGGAATTCAGTGATAAAATAGAGAAAATTGAACATGTGTGACAGAGAGCCAGAGTGAAATGAAGCACAAAAAAGAAGTGCAGCACAAAAAGCTTAAAAGGGTTCAAAGTGTGGAAACACTGAGGAAAGCATAAGAGTTTGAGGGATATGTGAACCAGTGCAAGTGCAAGAAGAAAACAGGAACAGGATGGTGAGTGAGGCTGAAAGTGATAAGAAGGTAACCAAGCATAAACATGAAAGAAAAACCAGGAGTACGAATGAGCAGGCAAACGAGCGATAGAGCATGGCAGAATGACAGGCTGTGATGCAGTGAGAGTTGGCAAAAGTACAAAAAACAGATAGAAGAGAGTTTTAATGATGGATTTCTTTTTGGTTGCTTTTGCCTTCATCATTTATCAAAAGAGAAGCTGTTACACAAGAACAGACCAGCAAGCAATGTAAGAAAGAAACAAGAGCCACAGTAACTACTAAGAATTCTTAACAAACAAGACATTTGGAAATTTCCTCCAATTTCATCCACCAAGCTGAGGTGGTCAGAATGACCATGCACCACGTCCTTTGGAAAACAGCAAACTGGAAGAAAGGGGAACCAATAACTTCAAAAGTGCTGCTGAGTGTTTAAATGTTTTCTTCCTTATATGATGAACTGTTCTTATCACAGTTTGAAGCCAAACTTATGTATAACATCACAATAAAAAGTCTCCAGCAAAGAATTAGGGACAGAGAAATCAGGGATGACAGACATCAAGCACAACTATCTGTAAGAGATCGCTAAAGTTCTATCACACATCTGTAGTTACATAAAAATATGAAACCAGGGAATATCTCTACATTCACTTAAAGGAAACTTGAAAGAAACACAGGTGCTCAAATATTTCACTGGATAACAACAGTTATGGTGCTCAAATTACTCCGCTTATCCTAGTAACAGCCTTCGTAGATCTTCTGCACTCTTTCTTTCATATATAGACCACAGGATGCCTTTTTTCAATCCAGTATGCTTTCCAAGAGTTTCAAGAAAATCTCCACCTATGCAAAATGTCAAGTAGGAGAAAGAATGAGCTATTTCATTTTCTGTAGTTAATGACAGAAAAACTGCTTGGTGTTTTTTTTTTTGAAGACAGCCTCAATTTTCTTAGTGAGTAAGAGTATTAAAGCCAAAAGGTTGGATGGCTTCCCTGTGAACATTCAGACTCTCAAAAATACTGATTTCCTTCAATCGTTTCACAGTCATGTTTATTTTATAAAAGATTCAATTTGTCATTGTCTTGAAAAAAATATAATACAAGATCCCTATTGATTCATTTATATCTTGAAGGTTATTGATGGCCTATGTGGTGAATAGATACCTTATTTGTGCTTATCCAGTCTCAAATTTGGATCTCATGGACTAGACTTCATCAAAAGCTTTCTAAAAAAACTGCATACAGAATATATTATGCATAATAATGAAATGGACAACTAAAATAGAATTTTCTTTACCCTATTTTTAAATGGGAGTGACCTTTTCTTTCAAAGACAACTGGGCAAACAGGAATATGTCTTGATATTTTTACACTACTAACCTACTATACCTACTAACACATGCTTTTATAAGTGCTTTTTGATCTTCAGTTACTGCTTCAGCAATCTGGTTTACTTCCAAACTAGTTTCAGGAACTAGAAGTACCCAAAATTCAACCTGCATCACTAAAGTAAAAGAACCCTTTTTTTATTTTTCCAGCAACAATAGAAAGAATTGTTCATCACAGTGCTGCTAGCAATTCTGTTGATATTCAGTTAAGAATTGTTTCCAACTCATTTTCCTATACATGGAATAGCTTTGCAGTGCTAAAAAAAATAATTTGATGAGCAGCAGAAAAAGCATACGAAAAGGAAGGCGAGTCCAAAAGAAAGCTGATTACATCTAATCACTTCCACACATAATAAAAAGTTATACTTCAAAGAGACTACCTTCTTTTTCTATTAAAAAGGTATAGACATGAACAACATAAATTTAGTTCAAAACACATGCAACAGAGATAGGCCTGTGTTTAGGCTTTAAGGCCACCTGACGTGAGTAAGCACCAAATCATATGGAAACCGTATCAGTGGACAGGTGTCCTGTATCTTATAAACGCAGGTTGGGACAAACAAGACACATTGCAATTGCACCTAGGAAATGCTGTATGCACTGTGTGAGAGACCCAGTTAGCCACAGTATGTTCAGTAACTATGACTGCATGGGGTTTGGGCATGCCATGAAGAGAGATCATAGCCAATTATTAACAATCTCACTGCATTTTTTTTGCAGGACTGGGGCTGTTTGCCCTGTGTTTTGGTCAAAACCAAATATAATAACTATACTCATCTTTAAAATACCTCCTTCTGTATCAGTCATGTTATAGAGTTAACCCTCACACCCTAACCTTTCCTCTTGTGCAATGTTTCCAAGGGGCTTTTTATGTTTGATAATGATGGACACTAACTCCCCACAAATAAAACCCAAGTCATTGGGAGCTAAAGGTTCTCAGCATCTCTCAGGATGAAGTCTGTACTTTTCAGAACACTTCAGTATCCTTCAGGACAGAAAGTATAGCAGAAGGAAAATCAATGTGCCAGGCAAAGAAATAACAGGTGGATCAGAGCTTTTTCAATACATGCTGTGTGTTTCTTTACAAATTGCATTCCCTGAACCACCCACTTTGAATGAAATCCACTTTCCCACACAAGTGCTTTGAGTAGTTCAGGTTACACAGAGAGACTGTCAATCAAAAGCAGAGTTACAAGCAGTGTTTCGGAAGCTTAACAGCAGTCTTTTTTCTCCATCAACACTTCTTTTCCTTTGCCTAAAAAGGTTGGTGTGACTAATTAGTCCCCAACACTGCATTATAATAACAATAATATTACTTAGCCTATATAATGTTTTTCATCAGTAGATCAAAAAGTACTTAGTAATGAAGGCAAGTGTCATTGCCTCATCAAGTAATACCCGCTAAATAATCAGCTCTGCTGCTTTAATCCTTAAAAATAGTTTTTTAAAACCATGAAGAAGCCAAAACATAATCTCCAAATAATACACCTTCTCTAGCAAAGGAGATTATTGCCTGTTCAGTGGAACCCACAAGGGTTCCATGAAGTAAAAAAGGAATATATTTGCAAAGATAACATATAGGATTGGAAGAGACCTTTTCAGTTATTGAACCAGGGTCCAGTTGTCCCATGTTGATACATTATATAAGCCCTTTCTTAAACAGCTCAAGTTTTGCCTTAGAACTAATGAGAGCTTTTTGCCTTTCATTAATACCACTGAGAGGCTCTGCCAGAAGTCTATTGATCTGATGAACAGCTATTTTCCTCCAGTTTCCATCCTAAATGTATTGTTGATCTGATAAAAATCATTTGTCTTGATATTAAAAGTATCTGTTCATCTGAAAAGCTCTGCTCTGCCTTGTGTATTTAGAAAGCTCTCAATTTGGTGAAGGAATGGAAAAACACAATTAAGTCTCCCATTTTAGTAACTAGCAAGGTCTCTCAAACTTTCCCTGTGGCTACTGACACATACACATTACCTACTATCTTCCAGTGTCAGATTCAGCTTTCCTAGCAATTTTATTAAAAGTCCAAAATCTGGTTCTGGAGCAGTGACAATCACTTGAGAGTTCACTATAACGTATTAAGATTATTCTTTCCCAAGGCGCCTTACTTTACACTTACCAACACTAAATTTAATTTGCCATTGTATTGTCCTGCTTTAAAAAAATCTCATGGTGGAGATTCCACTACTTCTGTTCGCGATCTGTTGGGACATTTAACACTCCTTATGTTGAAAGCTGCTTTTCCTCCCATCAAACTCTACCTAAATCTCCCACTGCTGCAATTTAAGGCTGTAACTTGTTATGTTCAGATCAAATCCACTTCTGTATGCAATGAAAAGTCTAGTCAGCTTGTAGCATGGAATACTAATGTGCAGTTCTCAACTTCCTCAGAATTTCACTATTCATCAATCTTTCTCTCTTTAAACAGCCAGGGAAGAGGTTTGACCTTCCTTCCACTATATGCTTTAGGACAGTACTAAGATATACTTCTTTCTCAACAAACATCTTCAGAAATAATAGCTCAAACATCTTGCATTGCTGTTTTTGTGACGTTCTGATCATTTTACCCTATTTTTGCTGTCTGAAAAAGCAGCAAAGACCTCCTCAGATACTTTTTTCTCCCGTATCTTTGGCTGACAACCCCATCAACTTGATAACACTCTGATGTTTTCTTTGGAGAAAGAGTATTAAGTAGGAATGTGGTCTTGCCTGTAATCTGGATTCTCGCAGCTATTATCTCATTTTCAAATTCAGCCAAACATCTTGAAATAATGACAATGTTGACTCTTTCAGTTCAGTCTCCTAACTGTTCTTCCTTTTCTTCTGATACAGCATCCAGAAGTATACCTGTCCTTTTATATATGCGTAGAAAACAATTATCCAAACTTAAGTGTTCTAATTACTTAGTTAAGCTGATTAATTTGTGATACATGATTAGAGTACAGAGGCAGAATACACCTTCCTTACCAAGTTCCAGTCACTGTCTTTCAGTTATTTCATAGAATCATTTTGGTTGGAGAACACCTTTAAGATCATCAACTCCAACCATTAATCCTGCACACTGCCAAATCTACCACTAAACCCTATTTGATGATGTGCCCAAAACGGCCTCCCACCATCACATCACCCACAAGTCCTTCTCTGTTTGCAAGCAGCAGGTCTAGGAGGGCGCCTTCCCTAGCTGGCTACCTCACCAGCTGTGTCAGGAAGTTATCTTCTACACACTCCAGGGACCTCCAGGACTGCTACCTCTCTGCTACTTATTGGCCTTCCCCCTATTCTTACCCATAAATACTCAATCCTATTGGCACTATCATTAAGCTCTAGGCAACCAAAACTCTCCCTAACATACAGGGCTACCCCACCAGCTCTCCTTCCTTGCCTATCTCTTTGTTTGTAGCCATCTACTGTAGCACTCCAGCTGTGTGAGTCATCCCACCATTCTTTATATTATTTTTAACCATATAACCACCAGTTGTCTTACTGAGGGGCTCACAATGTAAAACCTCTGCTCTTGAGCTAGACAGATAATAAAATCTTGCTCTTGAGGTGACCGGATAGGCAAGATCTTCATATTCCTTGTAATAGCAAATTCTCTCTTGACAATTCTTAACAATTCCCTTCAACTTTACACTGTTTCAGTTAAATCCACAAACAAATGCTTGATGACTACCAAATACAAATTATCTATTTGCGAGTTCAACTGGTAGCTTTCATGTTTACAGTGAATTTTAAACACAAAATTCCCTGTAATGTCAAAAGATTGAAACTTAAAATAATAATTTGGAATGGATAGTAGCATACATGTTTCCATGGTGTTGAATACTTCTACATGTACCTGACGCTCAAATATAACAATGAGGGTAATGTGAGGCACAGTGAGGCTGCTTTTAATAATACTGCAAATGATGCTCTCATAATGGAACTCAGTGCCTTCCTGACTCAAGATAATACCTTCTCTTTTCCAAATGAATCCACTTCTTTACTGCAGCCCACTACTTGCAACGCATGCACACCTTTTCTTTGTCTGCTTTCCCTACCCAGATTATTACAAAAAAGCCACCTCTCAGTACTCCATTCAGCTTCCTACCAAGAAATTGTTTATGACAAGTGACAATAACAAGTTAGTATGGTTCTTTTCTCACGCTCATTCATCAGCTCCTCCATCCCTAGTTAAACCCTCACATCCTCAGTTTTCATTACACCATCAGAACATCTCTTCTGTGCGACCCAATAAAAACACAGCTCCCAACCTTCACCCATTATTTCACAATTCCTATTCTCAGTTGCTGAAAATCTGGTTCTTCCAACAAGCATCAATTAAAATTGCCATGGATAATCTTTCCACCAGTAGAAAATTTTAATTTCCTGTCTGCTTCTAAGCAGAGCCTCTATTCCACCACAGCTCCTAAATCAAGTGTGTTACTTTTGAGCAACCAAACTGTAATTAGCAGAAAAACATCCCCCGTTCAGAAATGGTTCCAATTTTTCCATTACTTCTGTGCAGTAAAAACTGTAACAAAAGCACCAGGATCTTAGTGGAATGTTTTAACCAATATCCAAATAACATAGTATCTTCCTACTTCTTGAAATTCACTGCTGAATATGTAAGGTAAAGGATCATTTAGTTATTAAAAATATAGCCTGTTTAAATACACAAATTTTTTCTCAAACAATTTGTTTCCAAAGGCCTTTAAAAAAAAATAAAGGAAATCACGTCTTATCCTCCTCTGTACACCAGACATGCTCTAAACATTTTTTCAAAAAATAATACCATTATGCTTTGCTTCATGTTGATAATATTATACTAGAACTGGCTCCCTTGAGTCAACCTGCAAAATAAATTATCATGTCAATTAAAAGAAAAACAGTACTAATTGTTGCAGATTTGTTGAGGGGATTGGGTTCTGCCCTTCCTTTAGTGGTAGCAATTGAAATGGGTAATAGGAATTTTTTCTCAGCTAATGTCATTTTGTCTTGATTCACTGGTCTACTGTGTTTTCAGTCCCCAAGGTGGAAAAGTGGCTATTGATAGCAAAAAAGTTCTTCTTAAAAGGCCATTTTTAACAAAGCTCAGGAAGGCTCTGTGACTAGAAAACTTAAGAGACCTTCTGTAGTTACAAGGCTCATCCCAAGCGACCAGTGTAAATAGAGACCTTATTGGAAGCTAAAAAAAAAAGCAGTGATACAAGAGTCTTCCTGGCAAGAAGGAATAAATCAATCCCCCCAGTAGAGCAAAGTATCAGGCTGGGGAGTCATCTTTTCTGCAGAGAATTTAAAAAATGATGACTCTTTCTGGAGTAAAGTTCTCAGGTGCTCAGCTTGAGCATCTCCAAATTTGAAGGGGCCTGTTTTTTAAACAGGAGAAACACTGACTGAAAATCAGGTATTCAGAGCCGGTAATGCAAGCAGAGTAGCATCCACAATTACAAACTGCTTAAAATCTTACTTAGGTGCTTTCACAGCATGTGCTGTACAAATTAATCAGTTACATCACCGTTCAACCAACAAATCCACTATCTAATAAATGAGGTCTGTCTGATGCATACAGAAGACATTTTGCTCCTGTGTTGCTTTGTCTTAGTCTGATCGGCTCTCCTCTGACTTACAAAACTGTAATGTCAAACTTACAAACTTCTGCTTTTAAAACTACTTAGAAGCTGACAAAACAACCCGCTAAATAGGTGGGATATACAGATTGCACTTTAACACCTATATAGACAGTACTTCACTGCCTTATTGTAGTTTACAGGTGACAGTAGTACAATCATTTCAGAAAAGAATTTTGTCACGTTTAGGGCTTCTCTGCAAGATAAGCTTGTGCCAGCTTAAGGCAACATGCCATTTTAAACAGCTATTGCTATGTCAACTAGCATAATATCCCACATGACTGCTTTTATTGGGACGTATGTCATTTTGGAAGCAGTTTTAACTGAGCTAGAAAAAGCCATTCCTACACTGCAATAATAATGCTATCAATGACATGACATAGACCGGTATAATTATACTGGTGTAATTTATGAAGTTTTCTATGTGGATTCCTTCCTGTCATCCCCTGATACCGTATGCTCCACAACCATAGTGCACCACAAATCTAACTAAACTTCCGAGGCACAAATAAATAAATGTGTACAAACAGGAGATGGAGACAGGAAGGATATAACATTTTTTAAGGGAACAGGTAGTGAGTCACATACCAAAAGAAAAATTCCCATAGTTTTCAATATCCTGATTTAATCCATCTTCCTCCTGAATACAATAAAAACCACAAGTCGCTGAACTAGCTTTGTTCAAGTAAGAATTTTCTTCTCTCCATCTCCTGACAGTGGTCTTCAATTAAAGCCTGCAATGATGAAACTCACTGAGATTGACATAGGAAATAAAAGGAGAGAAACCACTGAAATGCATCTTCAGAAGCAGATTATTAAATGTCCCGCAGACATCGGTGCGAGTGACAGCCGCCAGAGCTTAGTGAAAAAAGAGAAGCGGAAAATTAAACTTCTCATTGGGCCTGATGATGATTAATATCTCTTCTCTGATGAGCTGAAACTGCTTAATCTTTGCTATTAATATCAAATCACTGAGGTGCAAGTATGGTAGCTAAAGAGAAAGGGGGCATGAGAATATTTAAAACTGACGAGAGGAAAAAAAAGACAGAAATAACTGAGATATATTTTGCTCTTAAATCTCCTAAAGCAAGAAACCCGGAATGAAGCTGAGAGTCACCATCAGTGGCTCTGAAGTCAAGTTACTATGAGACAGATCTTGGACAAAAAAAGTCGTACAATTTAAAAGAGATAAATAGTAGATTCAAATAATTTGGTTAAAGGCATTTGCATTCTACAGGAAGACTACTTAATTCATCTCATCTCCATTCAAGTGTACATGAACAAGAAACTAATACCTTCACCCAACACAAATACGTTAGATAATTGTTATTTTCAGATTTACTTACCTCTGTGTATATTGGCAAAGCTTTAAAGAGAGTTAGTTAGAGTTCCTTAGAAATCAATAATCATGTGTAGCTGTGCAGAGATTTTTATACTTGACTCCTATAAGAATATTCTACAAAATGTATCCTCTCTGATGAGATTTTTACCTTAAACCCGTGGGTTTGTAATGCACTGAAGCAAGAGGTGGAATTGCTAAATCCATTATAGTTAATACTCCTAGAAAACACTGTGTGTATCACATTACAGACCAAAAGACATCTCTGTTAAAGTCGGTGTAGATCACTTGAGATACTCATTATAATAGTTTGATTAGTAAAGAATAAAAAGCAGACTTTTATAGCACCCATTCATCTGAAAACATTATTCCTGCTAAAGTTAACAAACAAAATCACAGAGATAGGTTAAATTAAAACCAATGACAGGCAGAAAATTTACTGATTGTGAAATATTAAAGCTGTGGTATTAGTTCAATATGATTCTAGAATACTGCATGCCTTAATGCTATGAAAAAAATGGAAGAGAAATCTTCCATTTCTTAATGCTATAAAGGTAACTTGTAAACACTGTACAGTTATTTTAGGTTTGATTTGGAGAATCAAGATTGTAAGATTGATAAAATATAAATTTATAAGCCTTGATCTTATGAATAATTGGTTGCCAAATTAGTGCTCAAATACATTTTGTTTCTTAAATTTAATAAGCATTCTTAACTTGCAGCTGAAATGTCTTTGATCTGATCCTTTCTGAGGGGTTGTATTTCACAGTTGAAAAGGTGCAGTAACCTGGAGCCCAAAACAAAGAATCTGCCTGGGAAATTAATTTTTCTGGCCTGGGATGGCAACTGATCATCCTGATAACAAGTATCTATTAGCTAGGCTGCCCAGAGAGGTTGTGGAGTCTCCTTCACTGGAGACATTCAAAACCCGCCTGGATGCGTTCCTGTGTGATGTACTGTAGGTGAACCTGCTCTGGCAGGGGGGTTGGACTAGATGATCCTTCGAGGTCCCTTCCAACCCCTAGAATTCTGTGATTCTGTGATTAGTAATTATCCTATAAATTTATCTCTTTTTTATACAACTGTATGTTTTGGTAAGTGTAGTACTCTCATCTATAGTTCTCAAGATGATATTTCTTGCAGTGGACTTTATGTACTGCAATATCTCAAAGTCATGACTGTTTATTTTACACGAAACTGAAACCATTAAAATGATCCCTTTTTAATTACTTTTTTCCTCATCTACTTCTCATCTTCCACTTTCTACCTTGAAGCCAGGAAAACCTGAACAAGGATTAAAGGATATATATTTGAACAAGGTGTAATAATTTATTCAGAGATGTGCTAGAATCCTCCACCAGCTTTAAAATCAAGTTCAGAAATCTGGCTAGAAGAAAAGCTTTCGTGTATCTAGAAGGCAGGGGTCAGATGCAGGAATTACCAGCCAGCATTTTCTATCAACTCTACAATATAACACAACCTGCACTATGTCAGATATTAGAGAGACTGATTGTTAACAGTCATTCCGATGGTAAAAATCTACAAATCTTCACAAGCCAACAAAACATCAGAAACTGTTCTGTGTGATTTTGGGGAGAATCTACAAATTTGCCTGCGAGTTCCATTTTGAAACACAAATTTAACAAAGACTGCTGAAACTACTCTAGGAGAGATGTACTGACATGTAAGGAAGGAAAGATGAATGATAAAACAGGAAAGGAAGAGAGTTATGAGAAGGAACACAACTCCTTTTGGATAATTTTTTTTTTTACTCTACTTAATCACATAATAAACAGATAGCTCTTCCTCATTTTTTATTGCAGCAATTTCTTCAATTTCTTTAAGCCCTTTTCAGCATATATTTCTATCTTATTAGCTATGGCTCTATTTCATCTCCAGAAAAAATCCCCTATATGTTACATGATTGCTATGCAACATTCTTTGACATTAAACTACACCATAACAACCTCAATGCCATGTTTAGGGAGCGAAACTAAGATGCTGTTGTAGCACCAACACCTGTAGATGCACTGGTTTTAATCTACTTAGGAAGAACAATAATCATTTTGAAAATTTAGGTACCCAGGCTTCATTGCCTAGAAAACAGTGTACAAGCTGACCAGGCTGCTTCTGCTTTTTATACTGGCCTATCTCTACAACAAGCAGGTCTGACTGTACTGCAATCACACTTTCAGTTTATTTTGCAGATACAGACAGATCTTTCTGACTAGTGAACACTATTTCATATGGGTGGAACTTGTAAGGCAAATAGATGTGAGATTTTTATGCAGCCAACTTTTGTCTCTCCTGCCATCAGGCATAGTCCTTGCTTGTTGGCACACAGCGCTGTGGTTCCTCATACACTTTGTGTCTCAGTACGCTACACACAACTGGCCAACCTGATTTGGGACTTGTTGGCTGGCTGCCAACCCAGGGGAGCACATGAGCCCTCCTAGAGGATGCTCTTGTCAGGATCCACCAACAACAGAAGACCAACCATACATGCAAATCTCACTTCTGTGTGTGTGGGGAATCTTATGTGCTGTGAAAGGAGAAAGTTAAAAAATATACGGAAAGCACACAATGAATTTATGAGCTAACTATGCAGTGGCAAACCATTTTGGGTTTTCCAATTCAGGATCTTAATGCCTTAAATCCAATCTTATAAGCTACTTAAGTATCTGAAAGTATATGTTGGTGATGGTGACTGGGCATCTACAGAAGTTGAGGAATCAGTATGCAGAGAGCAGATCATGCATCTCTTCTTAAGAGTAAGTATACTATTCAATATGTATATATTTTTAAAGTATCTTGATGAAACAGAAGCATGTTCTATTATGGATTGTGAATTTAACTTAGGAAAATGTGATGAATCCAACATTTTTTGTAATTTTATCTTCACTACTTTCAGTTCTCCCCCCTAATTACTGATCTCTGCAAACTCTGACATTTAGCAATTTAAAAGCTAAACGGAATTATGAAGAAAAAAAACAACAAACAGGTTTAAAACTTTGATGTTTACATCCTGGACTTTGAGATATGTTTCACAGAACTACGGAGAAGGATGGTCATGCTACAGGTTAGAAAAAATGATTACAGGAGGATAGCTCAAATGGCTTAAACATTATTAACTAGGAAGAGATTCTCAGGCTAAAAGCATATCATTTTCCAGGTCATCAACTTTTCCTCCTATTGCTGGTATCTACGAAGTTGAGTGAACCAAGATGACTGATGTCACAGCCCATGTTTTTGAAGTTAGCTGTGCATTTCATTCAATTCTCCAAGGATATCTAGATACAATTAAAAAAAATCTTAGATTCAAGTCTCACAACAAGAATTGCAGAAGGCAAAGCAACATGAGAGGTAAAACTTAAGGGAGGGGAGTAACTACTCAACTGAACAATTCAACGGTTGTCATAACTGAAAAACATTTTAAAAGGGTAAAGAGGGAGGGAAAAAAGAGATGTGGTGAAGATACTGGTGTTCTTAAGCTAAGGATACATCAACCCAATATCAGGATATTAATCTTCACACTCAGTCGCTTTTCCTAAACCACACCAGAGCATAATTTGCAAAACATAAGAATGACCATATATAATGTGTGAAGTACTTCTTCAAATTTATTTTTATTTGTTCTCCTTCCAGTATTATGCATATTTAAATAAATATTCAAAATAAAACTTCTAAAGTACTGGAAGACACTACAGATGCAATTTGCTGTCTAACAAGAATGAGTCTGATTTCAAAGTTTTTCCTGATCTGAAAAACCCCCATTAATATTTTAGCACAAAAACTCCACAAAAAGAAAATATCAGAAGTTAATTGTTCTGAGTTAATGAAACAGTAACCAGAATCAGAATATTAAAGTTTTCCTTCAATCTTTTAAAACACTTCTATTTCAGGTGGTTTTTTCCATCCTGCACATATACATCTGTTGACCTGCTTGCCCCCAGTGTTCATTGGCTAATTTCAAATTACTTTGTTAGAAGGAAAGATGTCAGAGGTAGTGAAGCTTCTACAATTGTCAGGAACACACAGAGGAAAGAGATGCTATATAATTTACCATTGAGAAATACACTTAAGCCTGAGCTCAATTTTTGCTTAGATACCAGGATACCCACATGGGAGCTAGATTTTATAAATGCCTGAATTGTGGAAAAAGCAACTTCAAATCAATCAGCTGCATGACATCAGTCACAGCAAGTCAGGCTACACTAGCTCCAGCACTCAAACAAGGTCTAGTGTACTTAGAAACCACCAACTTTACTTCAAAAAGCCAAGCACTATTTCTTAGGAGTTTGGCTTTTTAAAACAAGACGACATTTGAGCTCATCTTGCTTTTCCGTTTTTCTGCAGAAAAACATTTTTTGACTATGAAGTTAGCCAGTAACTATCTCTGAAACAGAAAGTGGAATAATCAGGAAACAGCTAGCTCTACTACTGCAAGTCTTCCATACAGCCCTAACAGAATTTAGGCATCTAGATGTACCTTCTTCTGGGAAGGAATTTGTTCACCTTTGTGTAATTCAACTTTTATAGACTGCACTTATCTCAAAAATTTGCTCAAAGAACAAAGAAGACAAAGATGAAACAAAACCCTTCAGAAATCCCATAGATTATACTCAATGTAAACTGTTGTTCTAAAGAAGCTGGCAACTTATTCCTGCTTAAAGAATTCCCTTTCAGTCTGATCTTCATGTTTCTGCCAGAAATTACAAACTAAGAGCTGACCAGAAAAGTCAAGACAAAACTGGTAGACATGTGCTTAGAAATACAAAAACTTCCATCTAATCAAGAAATGTATAGAGAGGAAAGAAGATAAGCCTACAGCTTGCTTTACTTTTATGAAAGAATAAGCATGTACTTAAAAAAATGAATGTCAAAGGGGAATGTGTGTGTCCTGTACTGGAATTCAAAAGAGCAATGTGGACTTGCTTTTATTTGGCACAACAAACTAACAAAAGCAGTGGCCATTGCTAGATTCATGACATTTCCCGAGATGTTAATATATTCCTTTAAGGATGTGCGTTCCTGGCAAGCTAAGGGAGAAACAGCACTAACATCAAGCATTTAGGTGTTGAGCTATTTGGTGGACCTTATTAAGTATGCATGAAATTGTACTGCAGGTTTGTAGTATTTAGTTTAATTGAAAGAGCGGTTGAGAATTTAAAAAAAACAATGGTCCTCACTAGCTCTACAGTTTGACTCCCAAAAGCTTCTCATGACCATGTTGTATTTGGCTCACATTCTTTCTCTGAGGCCATTCTAGTTTTGCCACAGAAACTACTTCAAATTTCCAGTCACTGCTCACAAGCAGACTGTTTCTTTATACAATGGGGAATAAAACTCTTTATTTTTTTCATATGAACTTATTAATTTTATCTTCTTAGGTAATGGATAGATATGGGTTCTCATCTGTAAAACAAAATCTAATTGTGGGGATACTGACTTGCAAGCTAAAGGTGATAAACAGAGAACCAGACACAGTTTTCACAGCAGGGACCTTCTGGTCAATAGAACTTCAACCAAACTTCACCAGTATTCTGTATATCCAAATCACACGGGTTTCATAGAAAGACAAGTTTTCCAGGGTAAAGCAACAAAACTTGGCATAAGTGTAAGGTCTTTACTATTGTGGCTGATTTTATTCTTGTGGGACCCCTACATAAAAACTGCAGACATACTTCAGAAGGTATCTTGATTGCAGCTGAGACAGAGGTGCTGAAGTGAAAATTCTCAGCATATGTCCTAAAAAACTAACAGGAGAGGAGTAAACCACCACCATTTACTCCAGAATGGAAATGTATGTAGAAGCAGTTTTTGTGAAGGAGTTGATATGAAACAAACTGAACTAAAAGATATCTCTTGTAAATCTGTTCAGGCACCCATCACAGTAACATTCTTACAATATGCAGAGGCATCCTTTAAGGACCTCTTTTCTCAGAACTTTATTAAAAAGACAAGATCAATACAGAGGTTGAAACTTCTACTTTAATGGACACTGGATTAAGTTTCCTCGTTTAATCCTGTTGAGACACCCAGCAGATAAAATTCAGGCAAACTGAGCGAATCGTAATGAAAAAAGCAATTTTAGATTTTGCCTCTTTCTGATTACATTGTCTGTAAAGGGATTATTTTCTGATGTTTGTTCATCAGTTGCAAGTGTCTTATAGACATTTTAGGAATTAATTATCTGTTTGCCTCTTCCTATGAGCAACTTATGGCAAGCAGTAAAAATTCAGGCAGTTTTCATCACACACATAGATCATGTGATAAACTTTTGGCACTTAATTGGATAAAGCTGAACTTCCAGAACCAGTTTTTTGATTCGAGTATTCACAGATATGATTTCAAAATCTGCTTCCCATGAATATTAAAACTGGATATTCATTGTTTCTGTAGACAGTCTTCCCAATTAACATATTCACTAGAATATTTATGGAATGCATACACAAAAAGAGTGTGAACAGCATCAAAGTGAATCCATTTAAATACCAAGATGAGTATTTGCAGCCTTCCTTCATTTCCCTTTATTGTATTTTATGAGGTGTTTGCCCAACTCTGGCTTCAATCATGTCTCTACAGATTACTTGGACTAAAATGTACTGTCAGAGAATGATAGTTGCCCAACACTGGAGTGAAAAGAGGACAGTCAAGGAAAGCAAGTCCCAGGAAAGAAGACAGGATTTGTTTTTAAAATGTTACCCTGGCAGTTAAGAAAAAACAGAGTCTGCACTCTCACAGACTCCATACATGATCTCACACAACTTCTCAAGTTTTCATCTTAAGGTTACATTGCTGACTCTTCCTTTCTCATGAATTATGTTCTACACGGGAGCCCTACAGAGACACTTTGTTACACGGTGCTTTCAACCTCAAGCAGATCCACCACAAGAAACTGGTAACTTGAGTGTATTTTCATCCTGCAAAATGGAGGTGACTTTGAATGTACTGAGGCCACACAGCCACATTGGACACTTTTTTGAGAGATCAGTAATCCAGAGGGCACGTGTCAAATTACAGTTCGAAGCCTCCATTTCACATGACCTTCATGGTAAAGTGGACAGGAAACTGCTGCTTATAGCTAGGAAAATGATGCTATTTCTGGAGATACTGTGGTAGTGACATTGCCATTTTCTTTCTAATGAAAATACATCATATATTATTTGATTGTTTCCTCTCCCCTGTTCTAAATGCACTCCACTCTTCCTACTCTATTACCTTGCCTTTTGAATGTAATTTAAGAATGTTGGAATCATTTGTTTTTTCATTCGAAGTAACTGATAACTGAAACTATGCTGTCCTTGTGCATTATGAAAAACAACAACATTAACCAGGTACATTCAAAGGCTATACAATATTCAAAGTCCTCTTTAATATTCTAGTTCATAACCTTAACAGACATTTATACGTGATTAATGAGGCTTTTAGTAGCAGTTGCTGTCACAGCTTGGGTAATGCCACCTCCAATGAATACTCCAACGGAAGGGTCTTACTGGCAGTGTCTGAGTGACAGCTGTGAGGTAGCAGGCTGCAATGTACTTTCTGACAAGAGTAACAAAACCCGAAATGAAACAAAATTCTCTCCTATAGAACTGCAAACTATTCAAAAAGCAGAACATGGGAACTGATCACATTAGGGCATACTTTATACTACAGATACACTAACAAAGAGCTGATAAATGGTGATTCCAATGCCATGCTATGGCCAACTAATAACTTAAGTTCTTAGATATAAACACATGAATGAGTAATTTAATTCCTAATTACATCAAGAACACCTAATTATAGGACACAGCACTGCAGTTATCAGTACCGAAGAGAGATTCTGGAGCCCTGAAACATACAAACAAACAAAAAACTATGAAAGAATAACAAAAAAAAAAAAAAGAGCACAATATTTTTTGCTATGACAGCTCAGCTAGCTCAACCTTTTTAGCTTAGTGAAAAAAAGACTGAGTGATTTGACTACTATACGTCAGTACCTGCAAAGGGAAACACCCAGATCTGACGGGACAATAACTAGCATTATACCAAGGGTAAATCATGCTTGAACCACATGACTGCCTTCTTTGATGAAATGACTAGATCTGTGAACAGAAGATGACCAGTAGATGCAATCTCCCTTGAATTTAGCACAGCTTTCAATATGGTCTCCCACAGCATTCTTGTATTCAAGCTGGGATTTTACAGTCTATACAGGCGGACTACTAGATGGGTGAAAAACTAGCTGGAATGTTGGGCTCAAATTGTGATGGCTACTCATTCATGCTCTGTCTGGAAGTCAGTTACATGTGATGTTCCTCAGCACCTATTCTGTGATTTCCTGGTTTGAGCCAGGACAGAACCAATTATCTATTATTAATTTTACTTTTCAGTTAAGTGTCTTCTAAGTAACTGTACTTGCTGACATTAACAGCATGTTTTTCAGTCAGTGTCTGCTTCTAGGACTGATAACGCTCGATGTTTATAGTTATTGCTGGAGAATGGTATGCAGAGCCAAGGACGATGCTTGGTTCTGCTGAAGACCTTATGTTCTAGAAACGAAAGGGAGGAAAAGGGGTCACACCCTGTGACCCTCCTACCGGGAGGAGTGAACCAGACAGGTGACCAAAATTGACCAAACAAAGTATTTATCCTATATGCGTCATACTCGGTATAATTCTGAAGGATCATGAGGGTCAAGCTCTCTTCGTCCATAGACAGTATCCTGGGACAACTCAGTCCATTTTTCTGCCCTTGATCCCAATCCGTGCATTCCTGACTCTGT
>VZRW01010709.1:63851-152639 GCA_013398125.1 Aegotheles bennettii | reverse complement strand
TGCAAAGGGAAACACCCAGATCTGACGGGACAATAACTAGCATTATACCAAGGGTAAATCATGCTTGAACCACATGACTGCCTTCTTTGATGAAATGACTAGATCTGTGAACAGAAGATGACCAGTAGATGCAATCTCCCTTGAATTTAGCACAGCTTTCAATATGGTCTCCCACAGCATTCTTGTATTCAAGCTGGGATTTTACAGTCTATACAGGCGGACTACTAGATGGGTGAAAAACTAGCTGGAATGTTGGGCTCAAATTGTGATGGCTACTCATTCATGCTCTGTCTGGAAGTCAGTTACATGTGATGTTCCTCAGCACCTATTCTGTGATTTCCTGGTTTGAGCCAGGACAGAACCAATTATCTATTATTAATTTTACTTTTCAGTTAAGTGTCTTCTAAGTAACTGTACTTGCTGACATTAACAGCATGTTTTTCAGTCAGTGTCTGCTTCTAGGACTGATAACGCTCGATGTTTATAGTTATTGCTGGAGAATGGTATGCAGAGCCAAGGACGATGCTTGGTTCTGCTGAAGACCTTATGTTCTAGAAACGAAAGGGAGGAAAAGGGGTCACACCCTGTGACCCTCCTACCGGGAGGAGTGAACCAGACAGGTGACCAAAATTGACCAAACAAAGTATTTATCCTATATGCGTCATACTCGGTATAATTCTGAAGGATCATGAGGGTCAAGCTCTCTTCGTCCATAGACAGTATCCTGGGACAACTCAGTCCATTTTTCTGCCCTTGATCCCAATCCGTGCATTCCTGACTCTGTGGGTTCCTGCCTCCAGCTCCCATCTGCCGTTGACTCCAGAAGCCCAGTCCTGGACTTTCATAGGGCCGCCCTGTAAGCCCTGGGGGTGACGTTATTGGGGGGGAAGTGCAATAGTTGTTTTGTATATATTTGTATATATTTAATTATTTTCTTTTTTCATCATTACTGTTTGATTAAAGTTGTGTAGCTTAGTTTCTAACCCATAAGTCTCTCTCCCTTATTCTCTCTCCTTTCCCTTTCTGGGAAGTGAGAGGGGTAAATAGAGAGCATCTGTCATTTGTTTAATTGCCAGCCCAACATTAAACCATGACAGATTTACTGGTGCCCAATGTGGGGCTCAGCTCATTAGCTTGAGCCCAGGCTCAAATTCTGACTAATTGCCTGAATAGTTTGAATTTCAACTCTGGTGGGAGGAGACCTGGACAGTTCAGTTGAGAGGGTATCAGACACTTTCTTTTGAGAGTCCCGAAGAGTTGGAAATTAAACAGACAACTCACATCATGTCATTATGTCATTATTAAAGTTATTTACCGCTATGCGGCCCTACATGTGGTATGGAGGATATGCAACAAGTTACTGTTTAGCTGGTCTTGGTGTTGTTTTGTGATTTATTGATGGTAAGCGCTGGGCAAGAGTCGTAGTTGTGATATGGTCTTTAATACTGATCTATAATACAGTACATTTTGCAGTGATTCTTCATGTGGACATAGAGAAGTTTGTTGGTAATTACACTTTCAGTTTTACCTTGGGTGATTATACCTCTCCATTTGCTCTCGATCTCAGTCCACCAGATTTTGATCAAAATAGCATTATGTTAGCAGGGATTTTCCTGGATGTCTTGCTGACCTTATTAATGCTTTTTATGTATTGTGGAGGTATGAGACAACTACCTCAATCTGAGAGGGAGCGCTGCTGCTTGTAAAGAGGGCACTGCCGCTGTTTCTGTAGCCACTGCACCACCCAACATGAGGCATTGCCACTATTCCAACGTGGGAGGTGAGAATTACCACTGTTGTTGCAGCTACTACAACTCCCACAACCAGCACTGCCATGACCCAGGCTCAGAACAGCGGGCACCGCTGCTGCTGCAGCTGCCACAGCCACTGTAAACCCCCATCAGGCACTGCCGCTGTTCCAATTCAGGAGGCGAGCACTGCTGCTGCTGCTGCAGCTACTACGGCCACGCCCACTCAAACCACATAGGTACAAGTTGACGCTATGACTAGGACCAAAGCAAAGGAGGAAGTCAGCTTCCAGCCCTTATCCCTGTGCAAAATCTCCAAAACCTTCACCAGGGGAGGATCAAGGTCAGGGAGAGAATCCTCCTGATGAGTATGAGAAAACTGGTCCTTCTCAAGCAGATAATGTACCTTTTCCAGCAGGTGATGGAATAAGTTCTTTTCTAAAAGGTCCTCCTTGAGAAAATCAGGGAGTTGGTCCTTCTCAGTCAGAGTCATCTGAGGAGGAGGAATCGGAACCAGAGGTAATTGTTCAATCCTTCTCTATGAGAGACTTGTGTACCCTGAGAAAAGACTTTGGCCATCATGACAGCGAGTCACTTCTCACCTTGCTGCTCTGATGCTGGGATGATGGGACTAGTACCATAGAATTGGATGATAGAGAAGCCAGGCAGCTGGGATCCCTGACCAAAGATGCAGGTATTGATAGGGCAACTGGGAAAAAAGCAGGAACCACCAGCCTATGGAGGAGACTCTTGTCTCCTGTAAAGGACAGGTCCTTTCCAATATTTTTATCAGTGACTTGAAGGAGAAATCAGAATTCACTCATATCAAGACTGCAAATGACACCAGACCTGGGGGTTGCAGTCAATACACTCACAGGCAAGGGTGCCACCCAGGGGGACCTAGACAGGCTGGAGGAATGAACAAAGCCCCGTACCTGGGAAGGACTAACCCTTTCATAATGGCACAGGCTGTGGACCAGTCCTGCTGGGAAGGACTTGTAGTCGTGGTAGACAGAAGATTAGACATGAGCCAGAAGCATGCCTGGACAGTGATGAAGGCCAGTGGCATCCTGATCTGTATCAACAGGGACATAGCAAATAGACTGAGGGAAATGACCATTCCTTGTTACTTGGTACTCATCAGACCACATCTGGAACACTGTCTAGTTTGGAGTCCCAAATATAAGAATGACATTGATGAAGTTCAGCATAGGGCTATCAAGTTATATGGGGGCCGAAGTGCTTGTCCTGGGCTTGTTCAGCCTGAAGAAGACAAGGCTTTATGGGACTTACCAGAAGCCCCCCAGTACCTACAAGCAAGAGGAAGAAGATGGAGCCAAGCTCTTCACAGCAATACATGGTGAGAAGATGAGTGACATCAGACAGAAATTGAAGCAAGGGAGGTTCAAATTAGATATACAGAGAAACTCTTCCACCTGAGGACTGTCAAGAAGTAGCACAAGTTGCCCAGGGAGGCCATGTAGTCTCTATCCTTGGAGGTTTTCAAGACATGATTGCACAAAGGACTAAGAAATCTTGCCTGGCCCCAAAGCCCACCCTGATTTGAGCAGAAGTTTAACCTGAGAACTCCTGAGGTCTCTTCCACTCTGAATAATTGAGTCTATGAAGATACCAAGTGCTGACAACTTCTTTAACTTAGTGGAGAAAAATATAAAAAGAACCATTTACTTGAATCTGAGACCAGATGGCCTGAAAAGAAAACCAGCACTGTCTGTGATTAACCAGAGAAACTTGTGCCAGAAGACAGAGAGGACTCTCCACTCCTGCTGGTTTCAAATCAAGGCAAAATGCTGTTGTGGGACATTTTTCACTCAGTATACACAAAGAGCTTAAAACATAAGTTAATTGTGTGAACCATAGTGGAGTACAAAACAAGAAGTCAGATAAAATGACAAAAATTACTTTAACTCTCTGTCCATAATACCTACTGGGTAAGGAAAATGCTATTATTTAGTTCAATAAATATTTTGACTGACCATTGGTTTTCATCAATAAAGATCATGCCACATCCAAAAATTAGAAGAAAAAGAAAAGAGATAGAGAAAAATAACAGAAAAAGTTACTAACTTTATATCATTTCCAATCCTTTTCCAATGCAAGGCTGCTTAATAGGTAATGAGTTTTACGCCCTGGTTTGCATTTGAGATTAATTCACACTGAGAGCTTTAAGTCACTTCAAATACCATGTAGCAGCAAATTTCAAGATTTTTATTGAGCTCTGTAAAAACAAAGGATTCCATGCACACAGGAATTTAAAGCAGCATATCATTATCAATTGTGGATACAATTAAAACAGTCATTATGACAAGGGAGCATAATATTCTTCTAAAAGCAAAGAAGTGAGGCCTGCATTTGCTCAGCTTTTAAAAATCAAACAAAATCAGTACTTTTCTGCCCACCAGATCATTAGTTTTCAAGTATGCAGCCAGCACCCCTTATATTTCCAATTTAATATGAAACCCTTAAGTGTTTCATTCTAGAAGGAACTCATAGAGATACTGCCCATTAATGAGGAATGTTAAGTAACTAAATAAATTTGCATAAGCAAATATTTGTACCTGGCATGTAACTAATTCAGAAATTACGTAGTGCATACTGAAAATCTTTACATGTTCTTACTTGTAATTTAACTTGGAATCCAATTTTGTTTTGAAACAAAGCACAAATTCATCAGCCAAGGTTACAAGAAAGAAGCTCAGCATTTTAAACAATGCTTTTTTAAAGTTATCAGACTGCCAAGTAGTGTTTAAACAGTTTTTAAAAGGCTGAAACACCCTTCCTCATGCTAAGAAAACTAAAAAGGCCAAACAGCTTTTTTTACTCTTGCTCCATTTAAAAAAAAAAAACAAAAAAACAAGCTACAAAGTAACAAAAAATAAAAGATCACTGCTTAACTCCTTTTAAGCCAGAAAAGAAGTTCAACAGATAGACAATTTAAAAGGCAAAGTAGTGGTTGTTCCAAGACTGATTTATAAAGTGCTAGTTAGCAGTCAATGTACCTATAAACTTGAAGATCTTCACCTGAAGAAGAGGAAAGGAAGATATTCCAGCCATAGCAATCCACCATCACCCAGAGGGATATGGATTCAAACTGATTTTATATAAAGAGATGTCATATAGGTATTCATTGATTTTCTGTGTTCACCCTTCTAGCGCAATAAGCATAGAGGTAGTGGCCGGAACTAATAACCTTCACACACATGCAAAAAAAGTGCCTCATGTGCTTGCATGTTTGGGCCATGTAGGCATTTATATAACTAAATCAGGAGAGCCCATAAAGCATTTCATGGAACCCTTTGCTGCTACATTTAAACCTCATAGAGCAGAGTCCCTCCACTGTTTGACATCCCACAAACTAGTTAACAGTGTGCGTTCCCTGGACCAGAGAGCAGCAGCACACTGGATCACAGGACGAGAAAGCCTGCAGCTGCATGACCATGATCTAGCGAAGCCCATTATGCAAAGAACCATGCCAGACACACGTTTCCCTGACTTGTAGTGTACACCTTCATGCTCTTGTAGCTAGATACACTTTCTGCTTCATGTCCCAAAATCAGACTCAGTGGCCCATGTCATCCATACATACAAGGTCTAACACACAGGTCCATAAAACAAGAGTTGTGTGAAGAGTGCCCAGAACACATACAGATGCCTTTTTAAACACTTTTAAATAATATTAAGGGCAGATCTGAAATGAGGTGTTACTTTTAATTAAAAGGAAAATCTTACAGGTCATAGGATAGATCAACATTTAAAAATTAGAGATGAGTAAAGGTGGAGTTTTTTGTTGCACTTTTTAAATGTTCAAAGGTGAGAGGAAAATCAAGTAACTGGGACCAGCAATTACCTCCTCCTCAGCAGTAAGAACATGGTAGGGAAGAACCTTTGTTGAAATCTGTACCTTGGGAACTATTTACTATGCAAGCCAAACCAGATTTATCTAAAAAAAATCAATGATGTCCAATCTGCATTTGTCTGCTGATACAAATCATTCCACATGCCCTCCCCCAGTCATTATTCCCCTCCTACCTTCAAAACTCCCAGCAAACAGATAAATCCATGTAATGGCTGGGACAAAAAGGACGGTCAGAGAGGCAGCCAGGAATTTCCGTCGCCCTCTGCAGATTCCCAGCATTCTCTCAGGAGTGCAGATTCCCAACCCAGTGCTGTTCCTATGTTGGAAGCAAATAGTCCACAGCCTCCCACATATTACTGCCTGAAAAGGAAAGGAAAAAATGTTTTAACAGCTTCTCTCTCTACAGAAAGGTAGACTATGCCAGTGTTCCTGAAGAATTAAAAGAACAAGGCTAAAATAGGGTTACCACAATTGTAAAGCTGTACTCATCTCAACATTATCCATGGATATTAAATAAGAAAGGTAGTTTTAAAAGTCAGAGAGTAAATCAACAGAACACATCATATAAACACACACAAAGAGCTAATCTCACAAAAAGACATCACTTTTATTTGTTTTTTTCACCACACTTTTACTCTACAGAAACTCTGGGTTCTACAGAAACATCTGGGTCTGATGCCTGTGTGTAGTGGTGCCCCTAGGCAGATAAGAGAAAGCCACCTGTATTTATTCACCGGCTCCCAAAGAGCAAAACTCACACCACTGACTCAATGAGCTGGCTGCAGGTGGTCATGCACTCAAGAGAGTGAATTGAAAAATGAAATGTAAAGTTCAGGGACAGAGGGATGTTATGAAAATGATCCACTTTGCTAATCAAAAAGCAATGCTGATTAATTGCTATATAAAAGGGGAGAAGAGAAAGGAGCTTTAGACTGTATGCTATGAGAAAGAAAGAGATTCTGGAGAGTACCACTGTTTTTATGAGGAAAAGAAAAAAAATCTTAATTTGCTTAAGATAATTGTTCTGCATTTCACAGAGGCCAAGATGGCAAAATAATCTGATGACTTTTATTCACAGTAAAATGAATATTCCCTCAGCAGTGCAGGCATGCAGGGCAAAGATAATGTTTTGCATCTTTTGCTTTTTTTAAAACGAAAGGGAGGAAAGGCTAGTGTTAGACTAGAGGTTGGAGAATGAAATGGAGGTATTATGTTCACGCAAATCTATTTTAGGTTTTGTGTGAAAGGGCTTATGTTTTCAAATTTTAAAAATAAGATTTGGTCTACAAGAATAACAGGGAAAGAGATAGACTCTGGTAGTACAAGGTGTTTAATAACAGAGCCCTTTGGCTCATGCTTAGACTAGCACTAGAGTGGAAATCAGCAATTAAAGCATTTCTACAATGACATATTAACAATGGCTACTGTGTGTCTTGAAAAGATTTCTGAGCTCTCCAATTCCACATATATTCCAGTGAAAGTCAATTCTGAAATCAAATTACAGCAAAAAAAGAGAATTACAGACAAGAGAAATGAGTTCAGACAAAGAACTCTGCTGCTGGAGATACCTGGCTGCTGTAATCAGGCAAACTTACAGCTATTCCTTGACCATTCAATAGAGCCCACTTTATTACACTACAGTTTAAGAGCCACGATAGTATTCCTGACCTTGCAACTGATAAAATGGACTGTAATTTGTCCAGAGTCAGCACAAAAAGCATTCCATTGTGTCAGCTTTTCAACGCAATGAATGCCTCACCATTGAGATTTTGCACAAAATCTGTGGGCAGACTTAATGTTAACAACTGTGGTATTAGAGTCACGTGTTAGACAGAGACACACATTTGGTAGATAAATTGTGGAGAACTCTATTCACTGTATTTGGGTAACGATTACATTTCATTTCTTTTCCTTACATCACATAGCTTGTACAACTACTCCGAAGAGAATCCTTCACATGCCTACTTGAAAAACACAGGTAATTTTCCTGGCTTCTGTGTTTTGCAGTTGCTATATGTATATATATTTAAAGTGCACAGACTCACTTTAAGTAGGATTTTTTTCCCCCCTTTAACATCATGGAATGCAACATTGACATCAACCTCTGCATGGAAAAATAGAACTTTGAAAAAATAAACTCAAAAGCAGGGATACATACTGGTCCTATCAATGATACCTGTAAAACCCACAGGAAGCAAAGACTCAACACTACGTTTCTGAAATCATGCTGTCACATGTATACTGATACACAGTTTTGGGATAATGGCACTAAGATTTTGAAGCTTGGTGTTATAGTGCTGCAAATAGATTAATTCATCCTGTGGCTGCATATTTAACAAACAATTCAATTTTTCCTATATATATTCTTTTAAATATCCATGCAAGTTAAGTTTCTGAACAAGTCAACATGGAGGATGAAATCCAGCTTTTCTGCCCCATAAATGTGAAGTATCATAACAAATTAAGAAAGTATATGGATCAATACTGGACTTCCAATTCAGCTACAAAGGGAAGCTAGGAATGTGGCAAATTCAGTTTTCTACAAATTGTCATCATTCAGACAAAACAGCCAAATCATTCTGCACACTCATGCACATTTTTTATCCAACTAGGAAGACATTTGGGAAAATCCTAGACAGATAAGTCAACTTATGATGGATCACCCTAGGAAACATTGAGATATTTCTTTTAATGGTGCTTTAAAAGATAAAAGAGTCATCAACTATTTTAAAGAAAATTTCTACTATCTGCCCACCTCCCCAGGTTGTGAATAGCCCTCCTTGAGTCTTAAATATTCATTTTCGGTGTATAAAATCACCACACCTGCTGAGCATTTCCTTCCAGACTAGACAATGCATCATGTGGAAACACTAGACAAGCAACTGTGTGAAAGGTCCATGAATGGTGATGAAGATGCTTAGCTTAAAGAAAAAGCTTTGGACTCAATCCTGTACTCATTATTGGTTTTACTTATAAAGATACTACCTAACATACCATTGTCAAATAAATTGAAAGAAGATATTGTAGTTCTTTGACTTGGTTTTCCTTTCAATTCAACAGGTGTCAGATTGATATTGTCATGAAAGGAAAGTGACTGACAACACTGGCTGGAGTAAGGCCTGAGCACAGAGCAGGATAGCACGGTGCACGCTTCTGTCCTGTGAGCTTGCCACTGCCTTTCAGACTCTTCTTACAGCATCCACTGGTCCTCAAGCCATAGTCCTACTAAATCACTGTCACCTGCCTAAAAGGTCTTAGAAAGCAGTTTCATGGTACAGGATAAAAATGAAGCTACTTCAGATGTGACATTGGCAGCTATACTCATCTTTTCAGTAATAACAAACACTATGAAATGGTTCACTTCATTTATATAAATCCATGCAGCATTCCTCCTGATAGCTTTCAGTCTTAACAGCTGTGCTAACTAAATACCTGTACTTAGAAATACAAAGCATGAAATACGTTGGAAGAAAAAAAGAAAGGATGAGGAAGTAACCAGCCAGTTTAAGCACAGGACCTAGGTGCGATACTCCGATCAAAAAATAGCCAGTGGCTCCTCTTAATCTGTTGCCCAATCTTAGTATTCTCAGGTACATCTAACTGAGCCACACTGAACATCTGCAACTTTAGCCACCTTTATTTGATTTATCTCAAACCAAGGGAGATCAAATTCAGCCCTAGAGGGAAAGGGAACAGTTGGGAGGGTTTCTGGCAAGCGGTCTGCAGCTTGAAACACTGTCTCAGCTTCACTCCTCCAGACAATCAGATTTTCTGCCCGTGCCACAGATAGAGAAGGTGCATGAATTCCAGAATACTCTTCCACCTTGGTCTTCAAATTTTAGCGCGTTGAACATGCTCCAAGAGCACCATGTAATTACACTTTAGAAATCTGATGAAATAAGTAATATCCACAAAAGTTAGCTATACGTACATCACGCACATTTGTCTTGCTGTCAGTAAATCAGATGCTCTACAATTCTACAACACACACAGTTCAAGATTTATAAAATCTACTGCACATGTACAGATCAACAGACATTAATACAGCTCATGCCTGACTACTGCTAATGGTGCTATAAAAGGCTACTAGCTTGGACAATGCCTGTGTGAGGGCCAGAGTGGGAATTAAAATAAATTTGGTTTCTCATTGCAAAGACTTACTCATGACCTTCTTACCACATGGCAACAGTGAACGGAATGACTTTCGTTACCCTCACATACAGTTAAATGCTTCCATTAACTACACTACCTTGTCAGAGTGGTTGCTTTGGTTTAAATCAAAGATTATTTCCTCAGCTAAGTGTGAAGCAGCTTTCAACCAATATGAGCAGCACATATATTAAAGCATGTAACACAACACTAATCACAGTGGTATTCAGTTTCTATTCATTTATTTTTTTAATTATGGCATGACAGCTCAACTATGTCAGACATTCAGCAAGAGTTCAGTGGAACAATGGAAGTAATTATGAAAACAAAAATAAAACACAATTAACTAGATTTAACTGCTCTACTATAAAAAGCTTTTCCAAGTGCTTCATACATTTCCTTGCATTTGTTATAGTTAATCTTATCCCAGGAATCTTTCATTTGTTTTCAGAGCCACTGAAATGAATATATACAGTAAAAGCTGTTTGTACACCAATCCCATGCCTTGACTTTGCTGTGTTTCTTGAATTAATGGTATCTAACTCCTTCTGCTTTTCCACACTTGCAGTCACAGAGTCAATAAACAATTTCTACTGTAAAGCTTTTCCCTTGGCTCTGTGTCAATGTAGCATCCGTCCCCTACAAGAGATTTTTCACAGCTTTTTGCCAGACTCAAAATATAAATAACCTAAAGAAAAAAAGCAGTATCTCAGCCAGTATTTTTTGTTTTTTCTTTAAAATGTTGATAATGTGGGGTTGTAATGAGTTTACTGCTTGATAGTCATCCTTTTATCTTTCAGCTTTGTGGTCTCCTAATTGTGGAAGTGTGTTGTCATGTGACAGATTTTTTGTCACATTAGAGAAAAGTTTGCTACCATAAAGCCAGGGTGTGGAGTAAAACCAACATTATGAAAAGAGAGATGAAAGAATTAAATGGTAAACCTTTATTTAAATAAACATTCCTTTGTTATTATATTCCATGTCTCAAGTTCTTAGAACAGAAATACCATTTTGAAGGAAAATGCCATCTGTTCTCTTATCAATCTCTTCTTCTTCTCCACATGGAAGAACATGCTACTGAGTCAAATCTAAGAGTCTCTTTGCCCCAAACTCTGAATTTCTTGGCATTGAAATCCCACTTCATAATCCTATGGTCCAATGAGTCAAAATGTCCATGAGCCAGCACTGTGCCCTCGTGGCCAGGAAGGCCAATGGAACCCTGGGATGCATTGGGAAGAGCATTGCCAGAAGGTCTAGGGAGGTGATCCTGCCTCTCTACTCAGCCCTGGTGAGGTCACATCTGGAGAAATGTGTGCAGTTCTGGGCTCCACAGTACAAGAGAGATGTGGGGCTCCTGGAGCAGGTCCAATGACGAGCCACTAAGTTGGTCAATGGTCTGGAGAATCTCTCCTATGAAGAAAGGCTGAGGGAGTTGGGCCTATTCAGCCTCAAGAAGAGGCGACTGAGAGGAGACCTCATTGATGTGTATAAGTAACTAAAGGGTGGGTGTCAAAAGGATGGAGCCAGGCTCTTTTCAGTGGTGCCAACCGACAGAATGAGAGGCAATGGGCAGAAACTGAGGCACAGGAAGTTCCACCCTAATATGATGAAGAACTTCTTTACTGTACAAGTTCCCACACACTGGAACAGGTTGCCCAGAGAGGTTGTAGAGTCCCCGTCACTGGAGATACTCAAGAACCGCCTGGATGCAGTCCAAGATCCGCCTGGATGCCATGTGCTCTAGGAGGACCCTGCATGGGCAGGGAGGTTGGACCAGATGGCCCACTATGGTCCCTTCCAACCTTACTGTGATCCTGTGGTATTGTGACTTTAAAGGGTTTATAGTATACTCATAGTCAGCATCCACCTCAGAAGTTCCGTGAAGCCACTTTAAAGGAAAAGATTACAGCAGAGTTTCCAAATGCTACCAAATTTACTCTTTCTCAACTATTTACAATAAAATAGTCCTACCTATCAGAGAGAAAATAGCCAGTAAGTTGACAGCAGAAATGAATTCTGCTTTGGAACTGTGCTAACTGCTCCAAAGGCACACAGGATTGACACCTTCTTTTATATCTTCACTCAGTATGTGCCATGGCTCAAAGAAAACTCCATTAGTGTCCTGTTAATCAAAATTTTCTAGAAGGTTCCAGCTGTAAGTAACACCACCAGAGGAATGGGGATCTATCCTGACAGTAGAGTAGTCACAGACGGAGAGAAGTAAATAAATAATACGCTTTCACATTTTTCCTTCTTCATTCCTATGTATTCTTTTATATGTATGTACATATATATATATTTATATATGCATTTTTAATGGCATTCTTCTTTCCTTTCAAGCCTACACTGCTGAAAAGAAGGAAAGTCTGCAACTTTCAAAAATATTATCAAGGAATAACACAATTTAAGATCAACAGGATAAGAATCTTTCCCTAAGCCTCCACTAAAATGTCACTATTAATATGAGAGGGAGAAAAAAATTTCTGTCAGTTGAGAAAAGATAGCAGCAACAAAACACAACAATGACAGAAAGATCAATCTTCACTGTTATTCACATTTCATTTGCAACTCAAGAATGATACTTATTTCCAAAGCAGTTGGACCTGTTTCTTCAATGAGTTCTCCAAACTCTGCATTACTCTACTCCATTACCTGTATGGGCATATAGCACCAGTATCTCCCGACTCCCCAGTTTATCTCAGGACGCTGCAAGTTCAAAGAAACTGAAACAGAGCCTGACTTGGATTGTGTATGGCAGAAGTCTAACGAGATACTTCATATATCTATACTAAGAACACCTTAGAATTTGAGATCCCAATGTCATTGAATTATAAACATATTAGAGATCCTGGCCAACCAGCAGTAATAACTGTGAAAGAGAATCTTTTAATAGTAAAACAATTCTGCTCCAGAATCACAGTTTAAACTCAGACAACAGCAATATTACATATCTGAATTTTGGGATTAAAAAAAGGACAAAGCTCCGCATCTTTCCACATCCAGGCCTCTCCACCTGAAATAATGGCAAGAGGAGAAAGAGAAAGTAACATGCTACTTGTTCTTGGTTGGAAGAAAATATCAGTATGTTGCTGCCTCATTGCTCTCCTTGCCCTTATATGAGGACATGTTTCTCCTTCATTCTCAAATACTGGAGAGTCATGAGTTTGTCTGTACATTCCCTTTCTTAGGTATTACATGCATGCAACCACAAGGAAACAAAATGGTCTTTAAATCAGAAGTTGGGCACTACATGCAACATATGAGGATGGGGTTAGGGATCAATTAAGCAATCTGAACATCCACAAATCCACGGGTCCTGATGGAACGCACCCGTGGGTGCTGAGGGAGCTGGCAGGAGTCATTGCTAGGCCACTCTCCACCATCTTTGGGAAGTCGTGGGCAACAGGAGAGGTGCCTGAGGACTGGAGGAAAGCAAATGTCACTCCAGTCTACAAAAAGGGCAAGAAGGAGCACCCGGGTAACTATAGACTGGTCAGCCTCACCTCTGTCCCTGGAAAGGTGATGGAACAACTTATCCTTGTCACCATCTCCAGGCATATCAAAGATAAGAGGGTCATCAGGAGCAGTCAACAAGATTTTACCAAAGGGAAGTCATGCTTGACCAACTTAATAGCCTTCTATGAGGAGGTAACTAGGTGGATGGATGATGGCAGAGCAGTAGATATGGTTTATCTTGATTTCAGTAAGGCATTTGACACTGTCTCCCACAGCATCCTCGCAGCTGAAGTGAGGAAGTGTGGGTTGGAGGATCAGGTAGTGAGGTGGCTTGTGAACTGGTTGAAAGGAAGAAGTCAGAGAGTTGTGGTCAATGGGATGGAATCTAGTTGGAGGGCCATGACTAGTGGGGTCCGTCAGGGGTCGGTACTGGGACCTGTACTATTCAATATTTTCATCAACGACCTGGATGAGGGTACAGAGTGTACCCTCAGCAAGTTTGCTGATGACACCAAACTGGGAGGGGTGGTTGACACACCAGAGGGTTGTGCTGCCATTCAGCAAGACCTGGACAGGCTGGAGAGTTGAACAAGGAGAAACTTAATGAAATACAAGGGCAAAGGTGGAGCTTTGCATCTGGGAAAGAACAACCCCCTGTATCAGTATAGGTTGGGGTCTGACCTGTTGGAGAGCAGAGAAGGGGAAAGGGACCTGGGGGTCCTTGTGGACAGGAGGATGACCATGAGCCAACAACGTGCCCTTGTGGCCAAGAAAGCCAACGGCATCCCGGGGTGTATTAGAAGGGATGCGGTTAGTAGGTTGAGAGAGGTTCTCCTCCCCCTCTATTCTGCCTTGGTGAGGCCACACCTGGAGTATTGTGTGCAGTTCTGGGCCCCTCAGTTCAAGAAAGATAGGGAACTGCTTGAAAGAGTCCAGCACAGAGCCACAAAGATGATTAAGGGAGTGGAACATCTCCCTTATGAGGAGAGGCTGAGGGAGCTGGGTCTCTTTAGCTCAGAGAAGAGGAGACTGAGGGATGATCTTATTAATGTTTATAAATATGTAAAGGATGAGGGTCAGGAAGATAGAGACAGCTCTTTTCAGTGATGTTCAGTGATAAGACAAGGGGGAACGAGTGCAAGTTGGAACATAGGAGGTTCCAGGTGAACATAAGGAAGAACTTTTTCACTGTCAGAGTGACAGAGCACTGGGACAGGCTGCCCAGAGAGGTTGTAGAGTCTCCTTCTTGGGGGATATTCAAAACCAGCCTGGATGCATTCCTGTGTGACCTGCTCTAGGTTGTCCTGCTCTGGCAGGGGGGTTGGACTAGATGATCTTTCAAGGTCCCTTCCAACTCCTAACATTCTGTGATATGTAACACCTCTCAAGAATATTGATGCTAATATTTTGCTTCTCAGATAAAGTTCTTGGATACTTACTCAAAACCAGTGTTTACCTTCATTAGAATTCTCCACGTACAAAGCTGCTCTAACGAGGAAATTGGTTAAAGATTCATAAGAAAGTTTTGCCCAGGAAAAAACAATTATTGCTTGAAGTGTTCCTCCCTGACAAATGAATCCATGTCCAGACTCTACAAAGCAAAGTCCTATTATTAAAAAAAAAAAAAAAAAGAAAAAAAAAGAAAAAGAAAAAGGAACTCTTTATTTTACTGCATAGATCTCACACTACAAGTTAGTTTTACATGGTGATTTGTAACACACTTATGGAGTTACATACTTGTCAGATGGAAAAAGAAGTTGGCATCATACTTAAAAGCTGCTCTTTATGAAATACTCATATTAAGCTAAAAAAAATAAAAAGAGAGATAAATGGGCCCAGGTGGCACTTTCCTCAACCCTGATAGTGAGTAGCAAGGAGCTGAGGAAGACTGGATAGATCCTGTGGGTCAAAAATTGGTTGTACAGCTGCTATTGACAAGAGATACTTTGATTTTACAACCATGGGACCCTCTCTGAGATTGGAGGACTGCTAATAAGAGACAGGATCCATCTGACCACTCGGGGCAAAAATGTCTTTTCCTATAGGCTGGGGGCAAACGGATGAGGAATTAAATTGTGAGTAATGAGGAGGGAAATGAAACCAATGAATGTGAAATTAATGGATTGAATCGGCAAGTAAAAGATGTTGAGTGATGTGAAAAGAAGGTACCTGTCTGCAGCAATCACATAATGGAATGATATAGGCTTTTTAGGAAGGACCAGACAAGAAGGCAGGGAGGAGAAAATGCCCCATATGTGAGAGCAGCAGAAATGTATGGAGCTCTCCTTGGGATCTTTCCCATCTACACATCACTGGTAAGAAACATCTGGAGTGCTGGGTCAAGGTCTAGGCTCCCCAGTGCAAGGACACACCCAGAGAGGTTGCAGAGCCTTCATCCTTGGAGACATCCAACACCCAATTGGACATGGCCCCGAGCAACCTTCTTTAGTAGACCTTGCTTTAAGCAGGGGGGGTGAACTAGATGATCTTCAGAGGTCCCTTCCAAAGTCAATTCCACAATCCCATGATTCTACAATTTCGTACCCAGTCATAGAATATACAGTGGCCATTCAATTTAAATCCTCAAAAATTCCAGCTACCATCTATTCCACTATGCAGGAATAATAAAGCACATAAACAAGTATACCGAAACACATAGATAATACCAGATTAAATTTATAGCTAGTATAAATCAATATACATTCTCTAAGGTCAATTCAATCTGCATCAATTCACAACAAATATGGACTAAATCTCCCATAATTAATGGACACAAAGTTGAATTTTTTATATAAGCACCAAAGTTCTCACCTCATCACTACATATTGCTTAGATATTACTAGACCCGCAAATATTATCAAATTTATATAAAAAGAAAACATATATGTAATAAAAATTCTAATAATTGCTGGGAAATTAATATTTAATAATCAAGGAATTGGCAAATAGGAAAAAAACATAATATATATATATGACCATGATCAAAAGCAGAAGACACATACTTCGCTATGACTACAGTGCTACTTCTTTAAGTACATTATACATTCTCAATAGTTCTTTGATACTACTACAGAACACCAAATAGCACCAAGAGTTGTGAGCTACTTTTTAAAGTAAGTTTTCTGCTGAAATCCTTGTGTATCAAGGTCTGGTATTTATATGTTCTTAAATATTATAATATCCAGGCAAGCTACAAGGACTACCCATTCCTCTAGGCTTTCCAGTGCTGAGTGGATCCTATATAAGTTAATGGGAAAAGTACTTTCACCTCCATACTCCTTCTTTTTACCCGACACAGAAGAAAAGTTCTTGCAGAATAATTTTGTGTCAGGCACTTTTTCAGTAGGGAAGGCACCTGTGGAATCATATTATTTCACATAGGACTATTCTTGAACGTTGGAACACTGCGAAGGGATTAATAAACTGGAATTTATAAATACAGATTTCTCATGGCTTCTTACTTGGCACTACACAGATTAATGTGGGTATTAGACAAGAATGGCATGTGAGTTTAATGTAATTACAAAAGGAGTATGAAAGGTGTTATCAATGCTGAACAAAGCTGTAGAAACTAGCCTCAAGAGGAGACATTGACAAAAGCACTTACTAAAGAATCCAAATTTTCCATGTGTGGAGTTAGCATTTCAATAGAATCATAGAATAGGTTAGGCTGAAAAGGAGCTCTGGAGGTTCATTTAGTCCAATCATCTGCACAAAGCAGGATGAATACTGTTCTTTCAAACCAGTCTTTCAAACCAGCTCTTTACTCTTCATCTGAAGAAGGGTGGTCTGCTTAAAGAAAAGGGGCAGTGGGCTAAGGGTTTCTGTGTTCTCTCCCCACATTTCCTCAAATTGTAGTGATTTTCACCCAACATTTCATTGTTCCTCTGCATGAGAACTTCAGATTTTGTAATCTCTTACTGATCTCATTATCATCATCATTCTCTTAAGTTCCTGTAATTCTGCAATTAGATGAAGGTGCAGAAATAATAAATATAAAATATTTAGCAAGTCACTTGTAAAGACAATGAATATACTGAAAAGAATGACCTTATTCAAATGCACATAATTAACACTTTCACTTTAAATTTGATTATAACTCATCATTTTCTGGGCAGAGAGGAGGTTGCGAGATCTTTTCTAACAAAAGGGAAAGAGAATAATGATGATACTGAGGATCATCAAAGGATGTAGAGGACTGTGCAGTAACGGACATAACACAAGAGCATGCTTTGCACTGGTTGGTGTTTGAGATGAGGGTAGGGAAAGAGAGGAATAACACCTCTTACTGTTTCTCCCAACTATGCTTTTACAGTTTAGTGTCTTTTAAGACAATTTGCCTCTTTCTGTGTTGTATGACAATCATTAATATAAATCCAGAACAGAAGTAAAGCTAACCTATAGTAACTGCCAACAGTGGGTCTTCTGAGAGCAGGACACAGGATGGGTAAGAGTCTGAGAAGAATTAAGGTGAATTAATTCCTCTCTAGCCTGGGACAGTTGCCTGAGAAGTACTTCACCAGAATGAGACAATCAAGTAGATATAACTGAACGTAATGTTATGAATATTCATGCCTTTAAAAGGAATTCTGAAAGACACCTGAGATTTCTATATTGAAGATTTATTTCTGCAACAATTCTGAATATTAGGTGTTAAAAACAGTTTAAAACCAAAAGACTCTTAAATATATATATGCGTTTGTGTGAAGATATAACTTCAACTGGCACCAAAGCCAAAATAATACATTTGAAATATATTTTAAAGAAAAGCTAGTCTAACCAATGGAGCTACAGTTAAAATAACCATATATATACCAATACTGTTTAATAACTTTGCTCCCTTGCTTGTTCTAGATCTGTGCTCTATCATGGTTCTCTATCCATCTTTTGGCTCCTTGTCTTGCTTTCAGAGTGAGCCAGCTAAGTCTTTCTGACACGGAATCAGGGGATGTTTCGAAGCAAATTTGTTACAGGGACCATTCCCTCCAGACAGCATGGATGAGATTGCTCCCTGAGCACTACAACAAACCCCTGGCAGTGCTTCAGCAGATTCGTTGCCTTCAGGCACTGCCATCATGCAATACCTCAAGAAATACAACATCTTTTGCAAAGTGTCATGACTTGGGTGAACTGTGGCAGTTTTTCTGAATCATATAAAGAAAGAAAACTAACAACATATTTGAACTCAAAGGAGATCTAGGCAAAGCATATTACGCAGCATGGTTGCAGCCCGTCTGCTCTATGGGGTCAAGTGCTGTGACTGACGGCCATTCTCCACCTCTTGGTGTGCAGATCACAATGCGCTCTCTGGAGGCAATGCCTTTGGCAATATGAACGTCATTGCTGTAATCTCTGTTTTGTTATCTACAGATGGTCTACCCTATTCTTGTAATGTAGAAGCATTAACTTTTATCATAACCACATGGGACACAATATTTAGAACCTACAGGCCATGTTAACTGCAGGTACACAGCAGATACAATGATCGTACACTACAGGGGTTCAATTCAGTTATACCAGTACAGAGACCGGGATCATGATACTGATCCCAGGGCCAGTGTTTCATCAACAAAGTAGGATATACCACAATATATTGCAGTGGATAGCAATAAACACTATAGATAACTGCATTTTATGCAGAAGAATTTTCTCAGTTGCTCATAGGGAACTGTCAGTAAGACAGCATGAAAATATAATGAACATGAAAACAATTCTAGCCCACTTCTAAAAATAAAACTTTTTAAAACTTTTTTTGTTGCTAGGAGATGAAAAAATATAGGACATAGCAAAGCAGTTATTTGAAGGGCAGCAAAAGTAGTCCATACGATTATCAAAAAACGTACGACATTATTATTAGGTATAGTGATTCACATAGATTGGTTGAATTTGACAACAAATTACATAATATTGTTTTTCCAAGATTTACCCATAGGTATGAGGATACATATTGGTAGGATAAGTATTGTTTACTGCCAAGACTATATTAACTACTTTTTCAATGGCTGAAAAGATATTTTTTTTAAAAAGATGGGAGGGGCTTAGGTGTCCTTTTTGTTTTCTTTTGGCTACTCAAGATTGTAATAGTAGACATATAAAATACTAGCAGTGATTACATATTATTGCACAACCAAAAGAGAAGGTAAATAATTTATTTCCAAGACAACAATGAAACAGCATTAAGAATATTTGAAAATTTAGAGAACACGCTCAAATCAAATGGTCTAAACTTTGATAATATGTCATAATTCACAGTTCACAGTACTAATGTTAACTTTCAGATACACAGCTTAATAGAAAATTAGAGTATTTTTTCACTACTAATTGCCGGGAAAAAATATATGTTGCATATATTTTACAAGCAACTTATAATTTGGTGTTAAAAGAACTGAAGTCAAGTTTTCAATTTATTTTGCTTATTTGTCCAAAATGTTTCAGAATTATAAGACTTATATGGTCTTGTTTTATGGAAATGTCAAGGCATATCTTGTAGTGACTGTATTTTTCACACCATGCCATTAAAAGGAACTTAAAATGTATTTCAGTTACTAGAAGTTGCTCTTTTACAAGTTGCTCTTGAGGTGAAGTCAGCTCAAATGCATGGTTCAAGTGTATTAAGAAAGATGAATGTGGAGATCAGGAACAGACCTACTCAGTGACGTAAGGCTATATATACATCTTGTATAATATGCTAAAAATGCCTTGTACAGTCTTAAGAACGGCACGATCTTACATTTGCTGATATTTAGACACAATTTTGTAATTGCAGGATAAATGATGACCAATGTGGCTGACTCCTTTGCCGTAACTGCATTTCTTATCTCTTACCTAACCTAAAACATACCCTGTGAAAGTAGGAAAAATGTGAAGGGATTTCTTTCAGTAATACACATTAGCTCTAAAGTGCATATTTCATATTCTGGTGTCATCAAGGAGAATCATCTTAATTCAATTCTCTAAAATGAGATCATTTTTTAAAGAAAATACATTTATTCCTGAAGGGTTGCAAATTAATAAAATGATAAATATGGATGCTAATTGTTTGTATTTTGTAAAGTTTATGTACTCTTTTAGTATTGTGTAAGAAAATGGACTAATGCTTCACATTCAAAAACTTGTGAAATGTATTCGTTTCTAGCTCACATACAGTAGTGAGAAGAATATTTTACTTTTTAAACAGATTTGAACAGATTGAAGAAAGCTGTTAATATTGATTGTTACAGCTGACCTTAAAATTATATTTCATCTCCACAGGTAAAGACTTTTACAACTGATTATGAAAGACAGAGAGGCAGTGAAATACACTGAAAGCGACAATAAGTACCATTTTGAATAAGAAATTGAAGCTTCAGACAATTAGACGGTATGGTTGAAGACTATAAAAACGCATAGTTCAGTGAAAAATAAGCTAGGAAAAATGCTGTTCCTGTAAAACGCCCCTTAACCTATAGTAATATGTCTTATTTCTGTCTAAGTGGCCATTTTAACAACAAGCATTAGCAGCCTGACAACCTCAGGTGTCTCAGAATTTAAAAAAGAGGCCCTATCACCTTGAGGGAGGGGAAGAAGGGGCTGCTCTTCTCATTTTCCTAAACAGCACCTTCCGATTAGAAAGCTTTGAAAGTTCTATCTCCAATTATACTTGCAACTATTAAAACTGGTACTTTTTGTTCTTTTAAATGAAAGCTGGAGTTATATTAGAACTTCAAGAACTGAACTTGCCATAAAATGCCACCTCCTCCTGGCTCCCAAGAAAATTGCAGGGGTTAGCACTACTGTTGTAGGCATTATTGAAAATGCACGTATCTGTTGGAAGGGAGTTCAAACCACTGCTGGATACTGATCACAACTTCAGGCTGTTATCATGCAGCTCTTGAAATTTCCGAGTCCTATCCAGGCAGATACACGTTGGCTGGATCTGCTATGTTGCACTGCCTTCCAGACACACACTGCGGTGACAAACTGTTTATAAAATTTAATAAACAGATACCTGGAGTAGTTTGCATCCAATCAAGGCAGAGGTCCTTTAATATTTTAACTGTCGAGAAGACCTTACCAAATATTCACATGGAAATAAGAATCCATGTTAAGGCCTTTTCAGATTCATATTATAAACCAGTAGTATGAAGTAAAGCAGAAGTTTATGAGTTAAATTTTGTCTTTTTAGTGTCCAAAAACACTTCAGAAGTAATGTTTAATGTGCAATACACATCGAGGTATTTTTCTTCATCTTCAAAGGTATATTCAATAACATGACCAAACACTGCACATGTCATTCCTCTAATACTTAAAGTGATGCTGGCAAATAATTACACAAAAGAGTTCAGGAGAAAAACTGGCTTTTGCACAAAAATGATAGAATTTTATCAAGGCTTGAAAAATTGTGAAACAATTGAATAGTTCTTTGGGAGAATATAATTTCACTATTTGTGATTTGAAGGTCTCAATTTTTTTTTAGCATTTCTAACATTCTTGTAACATACCTTGATATTAAAATACCAGAATCGCTAAGCTAAGTGTCATAATATTTAAATGTCTCTGGGAGTCCTTGGGAATTTAGAGTAAAAAAGGTAAGAATTCAAGGAAAATTGAGTTTACTGGTTATACAGCAAGTCAATGATAAAGTTAGGAGAAGCATCTAAAAAGCCTAACTGCAGTGAAAACATCTAATCTAAGCAATACCTCAGTCCTCATTAATATTTTACCACAGTAGCTTGATAATATTGTCTAAGTGCCACCAACAAAGATTAATGAACCAGATATAGACATTTTGTGTATTTTTTTTTTCCCTAATGACATGCTGGGTTTTCTGCTTAGTTTTTAGTGTCACCTGTGAGGTTAAGAGATTTTGGATAAGAACATCTAAAATTGTTTCACTGCATGAGTAATATGAGAGACTTGGAGGTATAAAAATTCCAAAGTTTATGGGGGAAAAACATTCAATCAGCATGCTAATAGCAGTAACATTATCAACTGAAACCCTACAGCTACCATGACATATGTCCCAGAAATTCAATCTCCATTTCTTTTGGTGAAACAGGCTCCAACTGAGAAAGAAGTCAATGAAGTGAGTTTACATCAGCATTTTCATTCAGACGAAGAATACCTTCATCCCTTTTGACGCAATCTCCCCAAGCATTTCTGCTTACTCTAGGATGAGCTACATAATTGAGGAGTCTGAGATGGCATGAACTGGATACCCTTAGGGTGAAACAAAACCAGAAGATGCATTCCAGAGTGCACACTGAAGGATGCTATGAATGCTCAGCTGCTGAGACAAGACCATAACTAGCTTACTGTAAAAACCTTCAATGAATGCAGCATGTGTATTAGGTCCTCAGTACCAACTATTCCACTCTACAAATACACTTCTGCTGGGCCTCAATATTTGCTAACACAGTCAAAGCTGTACCACATCAATCTGCAGGAAAAGCCAAAGCCACACAAAATGTGAACTGAATAAAACCAATTTCATATAGCTGTATTAATGAGCAAAAATTAACAGGCTGTGGTGTTGTCAGGAAAATCAACGGCTGATCAAATGCAAGTTTTTTCTTCATCTAAAAATTAGGCTATAAAAGAATTCCTTTTTTATCATCCCATTCATAACCTGTCTTATGTTGAAGCATAAGAGCTCAGCTAATTAGGTACTTGATAAAGGTAACTTATTTGGGGCATTTTCCTGCTTTTGCACTTACAGTAGGCAAAGGAGCTAAAGATAAATTACTTATTTAATGTCAACACTTTTTTTCCCTTCAATCTACAATTCTAAGTAGTTATTTCCTCAAAGGTGGTGATGAAAGGAATTAGATGTATTCTAACTTCCAGTGCTTCAGAGAAATTTTTTAACTAAGACAGAATGAAATTACACATCCTGATGCTGTAGTTGTAAATGCTTCCAAGAAAATAAACGAGTTTCAACTAAAAGGGTGCTCCATTTGAAAGTCAGCTATATAATTCCACCAAGTGCTTGCATTTTTCAGCAAGGCACACTGAGGGGTTGCAATGCCACAGTCAGGCAGCAGATGTCACACTGCTAAGAAAGATGACTACAAGCGAAGAATCGCCCCTGATGCCCCAAGAAAAGGGGAGAGGCGAGTGAGAACGAATTAATCTCTCTGAATACGGTAGGCAATAAAAAGTAATGACACACATTTGCCAGCTGCAGAAAAACATACAGCAGCCAAGCAGTGGAAAAAAAGTCCCACTGAATCCTAGAAGCGAGTGGCTGGCTTACCCACATAGTGCAAATAACAGTAATACTGCGCAAACAAAAACTCACTTGCAGTCAAAACGGCAGGATTTCTACATTTTTCCTCCTCACAGTGCAGAAACTTAATCTTTCACAATTATGCCTATGGGACTCACCATGGAAAGATCATGTCTGGTAAGTGGTGTGCAAACACAGGGAGCTCGTGCCCCTGTAGACCTTGCAATCTAAAATTATCCAGAAAGAAAATATTCTGATCTTCCATTGTACAGAGAGTATCAAGGCAGGCTGATGTGCCTTGTCTATAACCAAATCTGAAACGTGAGCTGAGAAATGGATTCTGAAGACCAAGTCCACCAGCTTAGCTGGAAGTTAAAAAACATGCTTTTAAAAATGCTCTTTAAAAGCATTATTACCACAGCCCCTTCATGCCATGATAGGATCCTCTGTCCCAGTTCAACACCCAAGAGAATCTACAGGCTCTGCTTGTCTCTCCCACTCACCAATCCATTCCTTAGCAGCACAGTTGAACACCATAACAAGTGAAAAATAAACAATTGAGAAAACACCTTGTCTTAATTCTCCCTTGTTTTTTTGCATCTAACATTTTGAAGAGATGGCCATTTGGGGATAAATTTTTTTAGGAAGTTCTCAGTGTCACACTTAAAGAGTCGCTACATTTTTTTCCTCTCAAACATTTTAAAACATAGGAAGGTCTCAAGCTTTTTTCAAAAGTCTGTTTTGCAGTCCTATGATCTGGCATGTGTCCAGCATTTAGTGCTGAATTACAGCTCTGGGAAATAAATGAAACATCATTTCCAAAAGAAATGACAATTTTCCCAGCAGTTTACAGATGTACTGAGGGATAAATTCCAGCTTCAATGAGCTGGTCCAAGTCCATCCCAGACAGGAAACTCCAACACTATCCTATACTTGCAGTCCAAAAAAGAAAAAAAAAAAGGGGGGGAGCGGCAGGGGAGGGCAGCAGAAAACACTTGCAAAACAGCTCTGCATCATGTTACTCAAAAAGCAAAAGAAACACATTCTTTCTGTGCTGGGGGACAGGCAGGGCTACAGGCTGGACAGGCTCTACCCTAATGATCATGAAGGTCTGACCTTTTCTTGTCCATCTCTACTCAGTGTTACATAAGAAGCCAATGCAGACCTAGATTTTACCTGCCTACTACTATCCTTTCCACTACTAACACACATTCTTAGAATATTTTAAACTTGATATTACAATAATAATCTTGTTCATTACTTCCAATTTTATGTGGGTTGATAAAAGTTAATATTGGTCACATTATGCATATGAATAGGAACACAAGCAGACGTCTCATGTTTATGTGCATAAAGAATTTCAGAATCAATAAAAAACAATTATTTTTTTTACATTTTTTGCTTTACAGACATGGAAGTAGATGAGATTTTATGAGTTATAGAGCTGACTTTCACTATCTGGGTCTTATGAAAATACACATAAATTACCTTTTTTGGTTAAAAGCCTCATGTTTTTAGGACACAACAACAGAGCTGTGACATGCATGAGATTGTGGTCACAGAGAAAGAAAAGAAGTCTCATACATGAGCTATGTACAATCCTAAACACTCAAGCTAACACCACTTTTCCTGAGATAGCATCTGTCTTTGCTCTGCAGAGAATTACAGGGAGATTACAGCCTGAATAAGCATTCTGCAAATAAAACACTAGAATAAGGATAGCACTATCTTTCATTACCCAAATAGAGTGATGGAAAAAGGAACAAGGACACTAACAAAGCTGACAGGAATGACCTTACAAGCTGCTGCCAAATCAAAAAAACTCATCTCTAAAATACCCACACATTGTTAAAAATCATGGCTTTCCTTGGTAACTGGCAACTGCAAATCAGAGACATATCCACACATGCTAATTCAGAACATACTTTTCCCCCACTCACACTTAAGTCTGACACTATGATTATTAGCTTAGACCCCAGTAATTCTCACATTTAGGCAGCATGAAAATGTTATCTGAACCAGTGGATACATTCACTTTCAAATCCTTCACGGAGAGAAAGCAATGACCGAGACATACACCATTGCTTTTTAGGAAAGCAGCAGAAAAATCAGAATTTAAAATAAAGAAACAGAAGATGGAAACCTAGATTCAAATTACATTCACCTTAAAAAAATCCACCTTAAAAAAGGCCTATTCATTTTGTCATTTGGCTTTGCAGAAATAGGACATGGTAATTATAGTTTAGGTGCAAAATGAACTATTTTTTCAAAGGTTGTAATCTAGAGGCAGACACTGTCTGAAGTCTAAAATTAAATATTTTTTTAAAAATCTGCTTTGCCATTGTAGGATGTCTACCTTTTAATAAACCCACTTTTTTGAAAACTCAGCAAGATGCGACTGGACAGGGTGCTAGATAATCTCATCTACGCTCCCTTTCCCATGAAAGGTTGGGACCAGACAACCTTCTGAGGCCCCTTCCAACCTGGGCTGTTCTATGATTCTATGAATAAAAATGCCCACTTTGTATTAAATACCACAAGTTCTAGATTTAGTGACCTTCACAGAAGTTATGTGTGCTCAATACTTTTGTAAAACAAGGTCGTAACAATGTCTCAAATTCAGAATTAAAATTAATACAGCTAGAATTAGCAACTAGCTTCAGATATGTAGGTTCTAAGAAGTTATGACCTAAATTATAATGCAAAAATAGGCCCCAGAAGGGAAAGGTCATACCAACGAGCCACCCATTCTCTCAGTAAAAGAAGACAGCACTTGTGGAAGCATTAAAAATATCTTCTACCATTTTCTTTTAATTTTACTATTTTTTTATACACCACTTTCTGTCATCTCTGCATTGTTTGGCAAATACCAAGAGTCTGGGAAAGGAAATGAAAGACCTTTCCCCTACCTGAGCTCCAATAAAAGAAAGGATGATTCATCACTTGAAGTTGTGATCTAAGCAAAGGCTAATCATAATATACAAAATTCTGTAAACAGAAAAGAAACATAACCTACTATCACTTACATATATTAACAAGAAACAAAAATAATCTATAAAATGGAACATAACTTTAAATTATTCCCTCCCCCTTTGTTTTATTTTATTTTTTAATCAGCAATTCAATTTATTTCACTTCATCATCACAAATTTATTTAGGAAAACAATCAACCAGCTAACACAAACTGACCAAAGAAACAGAACACTCACAACCCCAACAAAAAGCCAAAGCCAAAAAAATCACATCACTGTAGATGACTGAGCCAGCTACTCTCAAAAGATTAGCTGCTATTGCAGAATAGGTATTACGATTCACATTTCTAGCACTGATAATGCCACTTAGGAAAACAGATAAACACCCTCCAACCTCTTTACAAGAAGAAGTTATTTTTTCCAATAATACATTATCTACTCTGCATATTGTGTATGGAATATACACAAACTCTTCCTCTGTCTCTCAGACCATCTAGTTACAATATAAGCTAACAAAGTCAGTATCTTCTTGGTTTTTCCTAGTTCATGATGCTTTTACAAGGAACATCAAGGTCCTATTTTTCAGGCAAAAATTCCAATTAATAAAGGGCCAGAAAAGATAAACATAGTAAAGACAACAGGAATTTCTTTAAGTACAGTGCTTGTCATAAGGCAACATGGACTTGTCATTTCATTGGATGCTCCACACAATTAAAGTGGTATTTTCTAATCAGAGGACAGGGGAGAAGGAGAACACTGAAGTGACACCTCAGGCTGAAGTATAACAAAACAAGAGCACATACCTACAGCTTTCATGATATCTCTCTTCCCAAGGACTAGAGAATTCAAAGCGATTACGTAACTAACTTGTACTTTGGCAAAGGATATTGTTGTATTTCTGCAATCAATTAAATGTGTAGAGATCTGTAATAGGACTATGAAGAATAATTTGAATGAAATATGAATGGAAATGTAAATGCTGTGAAAGAATCGAAAGAAACAGTCAAAGAAGGAATAAGAGATGCCATGTGTTGATGGGCACCCCCAAATACACCAAATATCAACTGCACCTCTGTATGCAGTTTCTCAAGAGGTCTGGTTTTGTAAATTAAAGGACAAAATTGAATCATTAAGAGAAGGTTACAGGAAGATAAAGAACAAGATTAGAGCTAAAAACCACCCAGACAAGGCGGAAGGAGGACAGTGGGGAAATCAGCAGTGTTGCCTACTGACTTTCAGAGATGGTACAGAATGAAAAGGCTAAGATTGCAATCACTGTCAACTCCTGAAGAGTACAAAAGGTACATTCAAAAAACACCATGTGATCACCAATCAAGGAAAAAAATCAGCAGATATGATGAGGACTTAATAGCTGGCATCTTTTACCCCTCCTGTCACTGTAAGTAATCCTAGTCCCATCACTTGGCCACATGTCTTAGTGCTTCTAGATATGCAAGTAAGAGAGTGAAATCAGTGAAAGAATGTGTGAGAGAAAAATATGTTCTGTGAAAGCAAAATCTCCTTCCCCTTCTACAGGGCTTCCACATTAAATTTTGTTGCAAAACTTGTGATCACTTCTGGTCCCAGGCCAGGGCACTGAAAAAAGTCATAGGATGCTTAGCTCATAGCAATAAGCTTAGTACTGTCGCTTGCTGCACAAGCCACGTGCTTGGGGATGCTGAATCATATGATCCCATTCACAAATGCATGCTTACTGCATAGTCTCATGTGAAAACATATGCCAATGATGAAGTAACTATCCCTAAGCAACCTGCATGCTGGGACTTTAATAATTGGGGAAATCTGTTCATAAACAGGAAAAAAGAGCTACATGTCACCCTTGTCATGCAAGCCTTTGCTTGCTGTCTTCTGCAAAATGAACCACTGGGAAAGGATAAAGCAACTTAATGTCCTACAGCCAATAAAAGCCACCAGTTCTACTGTTGTTATTGGTATTAATGCAGTAATTAATTGCCTTTTCTCAGACATGGTAGTCTCCACTAGTAGAGCCCCATACACAAATACCAAAACCAGGCAGAGCCCTTCCTCCAGTGGCAACGGGCCGAGATTTGTGATGCATGTAGATCTAAGTCCTACCCCTGCTGTTACTGTGAAATTCCATATGGTCATGGGTAATGACAGAGTGACAACCATGAAGCAGTCATAAATTTGTTACAGTTCACTCCCTGGTTAACAGCAATCTGAGAAACATTTCTGCTCAACCTTCTAGTTCATACTCGCTGCAGAAGGAACCATGCTTACAAACATAAATAGTAACATGGAGTACATGTGTGATGTTAAGTTTTTCCTGCTATAAGCACCTACAGTGAATGGATGAATTACCCATTGCATTTGATGGAAAAGTAATGACTTTTAAGCAAACAGTAATGCCTCAAAGAGCTTGCAAGTTGAAAGGCAAAACAAAAGGAGTCAATTTTCCATATCTGGAAAGCAGCAGATGCAAAATTGTGGAAGCATTGAGAAATAAAGCATGTTATTACATAAGTAGCCTTACACTGTAAATACTTGATGCATGGTTAGTACTTTAGCAGCATGCACATTAAGTATTACTGTTTGAAGTTTTAACTCAATAAATTACAGCTCCACTACTGTCTCTTTAAAGAGTTTCTCCTTTGAAAAGCATTACAATGTAGGATAAGGCAACATTTCATTAACATTCAAGTGTTGAAAATAATAATAATGAGCCAACACAGTCCCAGTTTGCAATACAGACAGACATTTTTATTTTATTTAAACAAAAAAAAAAGGTTGGACAGGAAAAAAGGGAAAAAAGAGCCTTAAGAGAAAAGAAGCAGACTATGTTTGCTCTAATGGGAGGTAAAGAAAGAACAAAGGAACTTCTGACCTCAGGCACAGCCAAAAATAAAAGGAGTAATGTGGCTTCTTTCCTCCACAATTGCTGACTATGTATTCACTTATTCCCATTACCTATCATCCAGATATGCAAAGGAGCTGGTAATTTCTTCAGGGGAGATTTTTGCCATGTTATTTATTAGCTAGGAAATATTTCCTGACACATGCTGATTTTTTGACAGACTTGCTCAGTTTTGACTCAGCCTTTTGATAATTACACAGCAACAGTGCCTATGAATACAAGTAATTTCTGTTTGCTTCATATGCTGTCATTATTCCAGTTCTCCTGATAGTACTTACTGAGTCATTTCAAATACTATTCATTTTTTGAAACTTCTACCTATTCATACTACTTAGGGTTTTTAAGCCTGCTTGTTTGTTTTGTCTTAATCTCAAATAATGGTTAGATATTTAACATCCATGAAAATGGCTGTGTAGTGATTAATAGTATTGCATAAAACCTCTGTAAGCAGGAATTATATGTGTTTCTTCATGCATTATACCTCAACGAGCATACCTCTGTCTAACCTTTAATATTGTCTGCTACTTCTTTCCATAACAGAGAGATACACAGTTCCTAAGGTGACAAGGCTTTTTGCATCATTGCTTGTGAACATCTAACTTGAGACATCCTAGAGGGAGGCCCCTGCTTCCATAAAGTAGAATCCAATATTGTATGAAAAATCAGGCTCATTTCAGGCTCACTAACAGCAATGACTTTGGAGCGGGGAGAAGGAAGCACATACTGGACGAGATACAGTCATGTAGGTTTGTTGTGGTGAAGTACTAGTTCTTTTAAGGCTCAAAGACAACTTTCTGTTTCTAAATTAGCTAGTTTAGGTTAACCTATAAATGAGATTGTCTTAGCATCTTTTATGCCTCTTCCAGACCTGCTTATCTCACAGTCTTAAATACTAGATTCATAGTGTTAAGCAGCTTTTCACTATTATGGAAAGTTCTGGTAATATCTGCATTTTTGTGGAATAGCAGCTTGCCTTTTCCCATTTGTGCCAGACATCACCAGTTGGCATGTCCTTTAATCTGCTATATTTAGTAAAGAAAACAAAAAACTTGGACACTACTCTGCACGTGGGGTAAGCCTCCTCTCCGTGCCCAGAAGAACACTGCCAGAAGAGACACTGTCCACTTGCTACCTGGAATTGAAGCCATTCTGCCAACATGAGTCATCCATTTACACAGGAAGACAGGTACCAGACAGGCTTCTCATCAGACAACTTGACACAACAGTGACACAGTGAAGCCAAAGACACTTCTGGTATTTGTTCCTAAGGACACATGATAGGGACTTTAGTCCAAATCTGAAGTTGCATGGACATGAGGCTTTCCAAGATAAACGTGCCTCATATGCAACTGTTTAAAAACTAATCTGATTATGACTTCCGTATGTATCTCAAACATGAACTCCAAACTCTTAACATATGCATTGATTCACAGCAACTCACAAATCTCTAGCAAAACACTATGGTATGTAAACTGATAAAGTTCATAGTTCTAGACCAGGCTTAGTTAAACTCACATGCCTGACAGTATAAAAACAAATGCCAGAAAACTAGAGCTCTGTGCAAAGCAAAACACTTGCATTACTGGTGACAGAAGATGCCTGGCACCTGTAATATGCTATGCCACTAAACTTGAACTATGGCCATGAAATGTTGAACCTAAACTCTATCCTTGATCTCTTTGAGTCTGTACATTGTGTATCTTCTTTGACCTCTCCTTGTTTGGGTTTTTTTTTGCATCAAAATGTAATTTATTGGACAGCATCACGCATGTATTATTGTATATATATATTGTATTAAAATACAACAGAAGAGTTCAAGTTTCTTTTCAAAGCATCACTGAGATATCAGCATGAAAACTCAAAGGAAAAGGAAGTACTCTAGCAAGCAGGTAATTTAAAGGTAATTAGGAAATGACTGAAAAAGTTGTAGCTTTTAAAGTTGTTACTTTTGGTCATTTGCTTGAGAACAACCTTATACACAACCTCCCCTCCCTTTTTTTTTTCTTTCTGACACAATGAGACATTTTTAGTCTCCTGACTCCTGTGGTGCAGTGGAAGGAAACACAGGTAAGAGAGCAGTAAGGAAAACTGGAGAAGAAACTGAAGAGGAGTAGGATACTGAAAGGGGCTTGATAGATGCTTTAGCCATTTGTCAGCACTCCTACTTAGGTACAGAGACTGAGGTGCAAAGACACCCTAAGCATGACACATAAGCACTGCAGATAACTGGAGCATTGACAGAGTGACTTTTCAGTCAGTCTTCTATGATCTCCCAGCAAATCAGAGATCGTTATCAAGGCAGCTCAGCTCTCTGGGAATGGAGAAGCACTGACAGACCAGAGCAATAATGATCCTACTCTAGTTGCCTTCACTGCGATAGGCATAGCTGCACTGCACACTGGAAGAATACATTGGAACAGACCAGCATATTCATTACTCTTATACAGAGAGTTAAAAGGCAAACTATTCATCATATCAGTGGTGAAATCTTTGGCAACAATGGCACACAGTGGACCTCTTAAATGTTACAGAAATTATACAACAATATCTACCAGTGTTTAGTGTTGGTAAGCTTTGATGAGTCTAAGAGTTTACTGTGTCTGCATGCAATCCATCCACATATAGCTCCTGCAAGTCTTATTCAACCTTCAGTTCTGTCCAGCCTAAGCAAAGGAAGAATTTACATACTGTCTCACAATGCTCATGGCGATATTCAGCATTTGTATGATGCTTGTGCAAGACGGTCATATGGTAACAATCTCAAAGGGCAGATTTAAAATTGCATTGCGGTGGTGGCAAGAGTCTTAACTTCAAATTTTGGAAATTCAGGAAATTCACATCTAATACTATTTATTGCACTTATACATCATGGGGTTACCTTGCAAGATGCATTTCTAGAAAGCTGGCTGCATCATGTTTATCATGGACATTAAAACAGCCCTAGCTAGTATCACAAAATTTCAGTTATTTTTAATTTATTCTAAATTTCTTTTTAAGTGGTGGGAAGAGAAATGGATAATAATACAGGCAGTTGTTTCAACGTGCAGTACCATGTCTCCCATTACGCCAACTGCAATGGGATCAGCAGGCAGCTTTCTGCATTGAGTAGAAGACACCTGCCATCCCTCTTCTTCTCTGCACAAGCTCTCTGTGCTGAGAAGAAGATGGTGCATTCTGCTGCTGGCAGCTTCTGGGAAAAACTGTCTGCTGCTTTGTGTGGGATAGCAGACAGTATAAGCATCGTGGAGAACCCAAAACACAGATACCACTTCCATACTTAAGTTAGATCGCTGTGATTAAAAAAAGGCTGCTAACTGCATAGAAATATTTATAGCTCAAATTTTTGGCTCATTTCCAGCTCAGTAACTGCTGGAAGGCCATATTTTCAACAGCTGCTAAGATGATTTTCTTTTTATTTTCTTTATAACAAAGCTTTCAAGTAGTGTAATTAACTCACATGAGCATTTTGACTATGGTATGCCTATACATTCTGGGTAGGATCTTCCACTAACAAAAAACAGTGACCACTGCTACACTAGAGTATGGCAGAAGAACTTCCTGTCCATTTTTACTGCGTATCCCTTCCCTCTTGCAAGTAGCAGTAATAAATGTTGTAGCCATAACTCTCCTTGACAGGACCGTATTTAAGGTTACACCCTTTCAAAATGTGTCTTGGAGAGTTGATATATTAAACAAAGTACTTCTGGCATGGATAGAGGTGTCTGTCCTTCTCAGTCAAGGAAATAGAACAGCGTTTGAAACATCAACCGCTGTGAGCACAGGAAAATCTCATTTCTGTATTCCATTATGGTTCATGCTCCCTGTAGTATCAAGTGCAAACTATGGGGCATGATAGTGCATCATGGGTGTGTGCTGAATGGGGATAGTATCATAATATGCAAGAACACGGGAATTTAGAGTCTTTGACCTGGAGAAATACCACATCTTAATAAATGATGCATCGTTCATATGCAGTCCATAATCTTGGATTTTCAAATTGATCCAGTCTGTCTCCTACGGCAGTTGCTACCAACTATTATTGAAACTTTCAATGGAAAAAGTGACTACCTCACAAACATCAACACAGTGCAGCCTTGGCCTTGAACCTGAAAATAAAATTGTGCATGTGTTTTCTTCATGTCCTACATAAAATAAAAGGCTCAGTATTACCTACTGTCAATGCAGCCCTTTTCATCAGCTCTGAAAAAGATGTGCTCAGAACTCCCCACGGATCATCAAAACAAGCCTGCAAATACACTAGATCTGGCTCTACACAGCTATACTTCTCAACAATGCAGCTACAGATTGAAACTGGTCCTTGAGAAAACACTTTCTTATCACTGAGGCAATTCCACTGCTGTAGTAAAGCAAAGTTAAAGAGAGGAAAAAAAGGGGGGGTGGAATGGTCAGGGGGAGAAGACATTGCTAAATTCAAATCATGTTGTGGTTTGCCTCAAAAGTAGGCTTGACGTTTTACATGAGTTTTACAACTGTGTTGTACTACAGTTTGAAATCTGCATATTTTTTTTTGTATGGATTGCAAACCTCAATAAAAAACTAGACTATGTTTTCTTCTGCTGTTAACATGGCTGTCAATTCTAGAACAGGAGTTAGAAGCAGGTACACCCATCACAGTATCTGTAGCATTAGGTAAAAGGATAACGAGCTGGGTCATTCCTTCAGAATCTTGGAATTGCAGCAGATACCAGAACTTAATTTTCTTCATTTTCTACAATGTCTTATCAGTTCTGATACTAAGAAGCAACTTTTTTTTAGAATAAAATTACAAAGAAGTGGGTCCAAATCCCAGGACTGGCCCACAGTTTTGATCTGCTAAAACTAAAAGAGACAAACTGCTGATGCTTTGACCACATTATCAGCATTTATAGAATTCACCTAGAGTCCATGGGATGTGTTTGTTTCAGTATTCAAGAAAGTAGAAAGAAGTGTCATGCCCTCTCCAAGATCCAATTGATTTACTGAATAGAAATCCTGTGTCATAACTATTGATATGTGTCTACAAAAATGGCCCAGAGTCTATCTACATGAATAATTGCTGCAGCTGGCTCCCTGTCTAAAGCGCAGATCGAATGGGATACAAGCTTTCAGCTATTGTTTTGTTAAAACGTTTGCATGGGTATTTGGTCTGGAAAGATTGAAAACCACAGCTTTCTTGGCACAGGTTACCATAAACTCACAAAACCATCATGTTAGTAAGGCACAGCTGCCAGAGGTGGGAAGACAGAAGCCCTCTCAGAGAAGATAATTTTTCAGTTTTCTTTTAGTGATTTTTTTTTTCCCCAGTCAGAAAATGTGGATTCATATTAATAAAATTCTCTGGAAGACAAGAAATTCATTCAGGATTGTGACTTACCTGATTATATTTATTTCCACAAAACCTTCAAAAAATAAATATAAATACGTATAACATATACATGGAAATATAATAACCTTATTTTACTATTAATATATGTATTTTTGTCCACAAAAGAACAGTTCCTTCACACACCTTAATGTCAGGACAATCCTAGGCCTTATTTTTGACGAAGTTGGGGTGGAGGTTGATGTGGGAGCATCCTCCCTCAAACGGATAATACCTAGAACAGGGGAGGAAAAAGATCAACTTTCCTGACTCAAATGATTTCATTACACTAATAACAGAAGGAAGAGAGGTGTAAAACAGCTCACTCCTCTGCTTGTCCCTTCTCCACCTTGTCCTAATTACAGATAGTTTTAATTTTAACCTGTTCTAACACCCCAGTCAGATTTGGGGCATGCAAATACAAAGACAGAATTGACATGCAGTGGGGCTTTAGCCTAAGCAGGAGGTACCTGGTGGTGCAGGTTACAAAACATCCCCTGAAAATCCCAGAGCTCCTCTTGTAGCAGCCAGATGAACAGCTGAAAGAGCAGCAGCTACCCAAGAGTTATTTTGGGGGGTAACAGAGATTGTTTACCATATGTGGAGACCAGATAAATGACCATCCAACTGCCCTTTCAGTCACCTGGTTTAAAATCTGTCAGTATTACTAAGCTTCCTACAAATAGTTCATTACAGCAATTATCAGTTAATGCCACAGTAGCTTGAATACTGCTAAGTCAAAAAGCCCTGATAAAGGTTCAGAAAAGCTAATGCATGCATAAAAAGCATCTGGATTCCTTTGAGATACTGCTGTACTTGAAAGATGCTATATTAAAAGGCTTAGAAGAATGTCTGTGTAGTTACTTTCTTCCCTCCAAATGTATGTCCAGTCCTCTGAACTTGTGACACAAATACTAAGATTTAAGTGGAGAATGAAAGGGCTGCATGCTTAGCTCCCAATTCTTCTTCCCATGTATTTCAAACAATGGAGTTAAATATAAAAGGGGTAAAATCTTCTAAAGTCAATAGTATAATTCCCAGTATACGAGCTGGGAGGATGCAATTCATGCAATCCGTATTTTTATGGTTTGTTTGTTTTTTAAAAAAAGAAGGGGAAAATCAAGTAGGCTATTATTTATCTGATCATTACTGAATTATGTTCGCATGTCTACAAAGCCTTGTTGACAGGAAATCCAATAATATTATTTACATCTAATCAAAGAATAACAATCAAAGCCTACTTAAAATCTCATATTTCACAGCAAAAGTACTCAACATTTTGAAAAACAACCAAAAAACTAAAAAAATCATACTATTTTGCAAGAAAATTGATACACATGCTCTAGTGAGAGATTAGCTCTTTGTTGACAATTTCTGAAGCAAAGTAATTTCATATCCACTGGATTTCCTCATTATGCTTCTAGTCTACCAGTATATACAAATTTTAACCAATTTAAGAGCACAAAAGAATAAGCATCACTATTAATAAGAAGATAAATACTTTGTATACACATTTACACATATATAATTTTTTTATTAATCACCTCTCAGGTTACAATGTGAGCATAAGCTTGCCTCTGGCATCAGACTATGTATGGTGTGTATTTTTAAATATTCATTCCAAATGAGTGTCATGATTAAAAAGTCTGGTTGCATAACAATTGGGTCTCTCTGTAATCCAAAGGGTTTACAAGCTCAACACACATTCCAGCACACAAAGACAATAAAAGATGAACTAGCACAAATGAAGCCAATTTTAGCTATTTGTAAAAACAGTAATGAATTTAAAGGAATTCTCAGGGGGAAAAAAAAGAGTTGTGGTGAAGTAAGGTTCAACAACGAAAATGACAAAAAATACTTCCAAAACACAAAGCAGAACTAGAATAACACTTAGAAAAGTATTACAATGTTATCATCCTCTTAGAAAAAACATGCCATGAGCAAAATACACACTGCTACATTGTTAAAACTGAACTTCACCTGTGTTTTTAATTAGTTTTCCTAAAGAAACAAAGCTTGTGCAACTACCTTTGTTGTCCCCAGTAACTTCTGCATTTGTTGGGCAACTTCTACCAAATTTGAAAAAACTTTCATTTATTCTTGTATCATTCAAAATCAAGAACGATCCAGAGGGAGGAACACCTTGTGCATCCCTCTACAGGACACAAAATACCCGAAACTGTCTGTTGAAAGGGTTCAGTTAGCCATTTATTTTTTCATTTTTGGACTATCTACGCTATGATTTTAATAATATACTAGAAAAGGCTTTGCACTGTACCTCTGTAGTTTGCACACACTTCTCAGGATACAGATTAAATAGCACTGTGAAGCAGGTAGTGAAGAACACTGAAAACAGGACGTGCATATTGCCAATACACATTTTGTACAAATTCTTGCCTACAGTGCACAAGAACTTCAGCGACCTTGTCAATTTTAGATGTCTGCAATCTTACAAAAATTCATTTGATGCTTTGTAAACCCATTCATTGCAGAACTGCTATCCAAAACAAGGTTCAAAGGATCAGCTAAGTGGGATGTGAGAAGCTGGCAGAGCTGCACTGATAGAGCAAAGGTTATCCAAGTAACCTTTATTGTATTTGGCCAGTTTCCCAAAACATATGAAGAGAGGGTTTGTTTGTTTTGTCCTTATGTGAAAATCTTCCATTTCCACCCTAATATTTCTTAAGACAACATTAAAGCAGAATCTCCAGAAATGCCTAGTACCAGCCTATCTTTCCTCTCGCTGAAAAGGATGACAGTTTTGCTATTGACTTTGAGAAAAATGGCACAAGAGTGAGTGCTCTTAAAAATTGTTCCAAAAACAGCATTTTGTTGTTTTATTCCAAAGTGGCATTTGATTTCCAAACCTAACTTTCAAGTTGAAATCTTCAATTAGAAACATGAAGTAAATACATAGCTCAATGACTATTTTAAGCATTCCTATGCAAAAAAACCACCTTTACCATTTAATTGTCCTTCTAGAATCATTGAGTTGTCCCATTAAATCGAACAAAAGGGAAAGTATGAAAAAGTACATAAGATCCACATACAATTTGTGCATATACATTCTTTATCTTCATACTTATATACTGTTTAACTTAACCCTTCATAAAAAATAAAGCCTACAAAAGAAAAAGTAGCCTAAGCCAAAGTCTGTCTTCTCATATCAGCAAAGCCAACAGAAGAAAAATCATTAAGTGTAGATTTTAGGCAATGCTTCTGTTTTAGACCTATCCACATTCAAGACTAACTGTTTAGCCTGCTTCTTAAAAGCAAGTGAATTTCTAAAGATTAACTTTCTGAAAATTCTATACTTAACTAAGACTACAAAACATGGATTCCTTCCCTTGAAACATACATGTTGTCTCAAAAATGAAGCTTCAATTCCTCTGCTTACCCTCAAGGCAATCTCATTCACCTTCCCCTCACTGCTGTCACTGCATTTTCAAAGCAGTGTCATCCCCTATACAGAAGGGAAACCTGAGGCAGAGATCATTCAGGGATCATCAGTTAATCTATAACAGAGGTGGGATGAGAATTTTAGAGAACAAGAATCATGACCTACAGCATACTAAACCGCACCTATTTTCTTTACAGCCAAAAAGATTGCCATTACCAGCAACATAAGTTACGTGGATTCTATAGACAAGTATAGGAAGACTACTGGGAACTTTCCTGCTTGTTCAACTGTTTCACATCCAGCTGCCGCCCAGCCAAAAGGATGAGGCCTACATTTATTCACATTCTCTCTCTCCCCTTTCCTGTTTTCCTGATTCTGGCCACAACCAGCACTTGAATAAAAAAAATTACCTAAACTGGCTAAATCAGTACAAATCATTTGGTAATTTCAGTAAGTTCAACACATGCAGGAAAAGAAGGATTTAGTTGCTGTTATAACTGGCTTCTACTGATATGGGAAATACTTCCACTCTGCATGACCTACAAAAACTGAGTAATCAAAATTGATCTTAAATCTTTTCATTTCCAAATAATCCAGAACTTCAAAAATAGGAACCTTTTAAATAGCATCCCATTATTTGGGAGCATAATGCAAATTAAAATGGGGTTTTTTTGTGAATTAGTGCCTCCAACACCATCCATCCCACCCACTGAATCACAGAATTATACAGAGATGATACAGAAAAGCATACGTACTTCTTGCTCTGAATATATGCAGTTTGCATTCGTATTAAATAAAACATACACAACCTGTTTAAGTCTACTGAATTCACCCTTATGTCAATAAATGGCTCGACATTTTAAAACATGCACACTAAATATGGTGTATTTTTAGAAGCAGGAGATGTAATTCCAAAAGACATTAGGTATTCCATGTATCATAAGCATTTTAAGAGAACATCAACAGTTTGTCCATTCTGGGGGGAAAAAAAACAAAAAACAGCCTCCTGAGCCCAATTATCTCAAAATTTGTCCTCTTTCATTAATTTTATTATTCAATTAGGTCAGAGAAAGATGGATCAGTCAGTTGAGATTCTGTTGACCAGAATGCTAAGAAAGGATCTGATTTTATCTTAGTTTTCACAAAATGCAGAGTAGATCCAGTGAAATCAGTGTTATACAGTAACAATGTAAGTTAAAAAAAGATTCAGGTCCTGACTATTTAATTCAGACTGATGAAAAAAGTAAGTCCTTTATAAGTCTCCAGACTACATCTCATTTGTTTTTTCCAATTGTCTAGAAATACCTTCAAGTCTGTCAGTCTTTTACTTCTGTCATCTGAAATAAGATTTGAAGAAAGTGGATACCTGACTGTCTCACAAGAAATGTGTTGTGCCTGCAAATATCTAACACAGAAAAAAGGACAGCCCCACTTTTATGCGGATTGAGATGGAGAGACATAATCAGAACTTGTCTCTCCTGCAACACACAGCTTTCTGCATCACCTTTTTTCCTCACAAGACTTTTCAGAGATGTATTTTTCTTAATTATTTGTGATGGAAAGAAGATGAAACTTTCACCTTTTCTATTAGATATGATTGAGACCTGAATGACTGCAGATTTGTTTCCTCTGAAGGTCTTTGGCTTCATTTCTTGTTTGTCTCTCTAGGTATTCCCCATTCAAATCTTCTGGCTAATTTCATCTAAATTTGACAGAGCATCAGCAGTTTCAATAGATGAAATTCTTGCTAGTTTTGTGGAAATCAGCGACTAAGGAAGCATAGGAAGAGAAATAAAGTGAGTGTTCCCAGTGAAGGAAGGTAATTACACCTCAGTCTTTATCCAACACTTTAGCATGTGAATGGGTTTGCACCAACCACCCTGTCTGTTGTTAATTCTCCAGCCATGTAAGTAGGTGATATGAGAGGGATCTGAGAATGTTTTGTAGAGAGGTAAATTAGGATAACAGGATACATTTCAATAGAAAATCAGTCCTCATTAGTTCAGCTGTTTATGAAACAACCTGTTTTACATTTAAATTCCATGCTCAGTGTGCTATTGAGCGCTGTGGTTAGCAGAACAAATAGTGTTTTGACATTAGAAGAGATTGAAAACTGAATCATTGAAAAAGAGGGGAAAATTTAGTCATAACTATGACAACTCTTTACTGAGATAAAACCCAGAAGATCTGTAAAGAGGTATCAGACAGCAGTCTGAAAAGCAACTAGTTGAGGGGTGTCATTATGAAAGTGGAGGACTGAGCTTCCTCTCTGTCGTGAATGAATGCCCAATCTGAATGTCAGGAAGAAGGGGTTCAAGAACTCTTTCAGTTCTGTTTACAATTCAGGGTTTAAAACAGATTCTCTCACACCTTTTCAGATGATGACATTTTCCTTACAAAAGTGAGCTTAATCACATCAAATTAAATAACCCAACTACAACCACAGATAATGCCCTAAACATCTACTTTTTACATCTCTAGCCAAGTAACTTCATAATTTTGTAACTGTATTTTTCATGTTACCAGGTCAAATGGGAAAAGAGATAAGAAACCTCCTGTTCTCCAACAGCAGCAATGCTCATCCTTTCTAGGAAAAGATGCAACTTTACTACGGAGTTCTCTAAGGCAGCAGTCTTCATAAGAGACCTGAAAAATACAATCTTGAATCTTTTATAGAATAATTTGTTCATTTGATAGTAAGGATCAACTATTTAAATGTCTCCTAGTCCAAGGAAGCAGTTTAGGCAATATGCTTTAGACCTCAAGGATAGCACTGTACTTCCTTTCAATGTACTTAGCTCTACCCCATGTTGTGCCAATTCTCTCTTCAATACATTCATGGAGAGCAGCATACCACTCTTCTGCCTCTATTTCAATAACCAGACAAGTCAAAGCAGTACCTCCCCTCTGTTTACTTTCCAAATTACATTCACCTTTCCTAAACAGGTTATTTAGAGTTCTGGATGTACAGCACTGCAGGTAAATATTGCACTATAGAAGTATCATGGTTTTGGTATTTTCCTATTTTGCAAAAATACCTTTCCTGATCCTTTTTAAGATCACATCTGCTCTCCTTTAAGATTACAACACAGTCACAGTTCATAACACCTTGCAGTTGACAGTTCTACCCCATTCTTTCTGCTCCTCAGTCATTTTCAAGGAACAGCATTTCAAACATATAAAAGAGTGTGTTACAATTGCATGTTACGGGCATCTTATTTTTCTGTCCAGCGCTCCTGTCCACTACTCCAGTGCTCCACACCATCAGCAACTTTCAGCTTTATTTTTCATGCCAACTTCCCTAACAAGAAAGCACTAAAATATTTTCAAATCTGATCTTTGAGGTACTCCACCATTATTCTCCCTCCTATCTAGCATTCTTCTCAGCTTTACTTATTGATTCACTGCAGCCATTTCTGCAGTGAAATGATTCTGCAACCTTTCATTCCTTATTCTAAACTTCATTTAGTTTTACCTTGATTAGTGTTTCCCCATGTAATTGTGCATCAGATGTTTTACTGAAATCCATACACCTGACCCTTTCTAAGAAATCAGTTGTAGCATTAGATAGCAGGTTAGGGTAGTACAACCTCTCTGGTAAACTCATGACGCATTTCATCCCATTTGCTGTTCACCCCCAGGCCTGTAAGCATCCCCTCCCTCAAAGTATGTTCTAAACTAATGCACTGAGATCAAACTAACAAGTTTGTAGTCAGGTAGACGTCTCTGCCCCATTTTTAGAAAGAGACACCACAGGTACCCTTTTCCAGCCATATAAAACCACCTTCTCTTTGATAAATTCTAAAGATCCTAACACGTAGATTTATAATTTCATGTGCTAGATACTTCAATATTCTGCAGTAGGGATTATCAGGTCTGTTCAGTTTCAATGCATTAAGTTCTTTGCGGTTCACTTCCACCTCAGAAATGGTAATTTCCATTTCTATATATACCCCTTCCCAAGAGCTATCCTGCCTTCCTCACACACCCTACATTATCATCTTTACTGAAAACAACAGCAGAGCAGTCATTTAGCTTTTGGGTCAGATGCAGATTACCTTTAAACACCACCCAATCATTTCTGTATGGTGTTTTCATTTTTCCTTTCTCATCCTCTCATTACATTTAGAATTACAGAGCTGTTTACTATGTGTTATGACTTTTTTTAAAAGGAGATCTACTCTTCTGCATTGGTGACAAAGTTAAGGGCTGAATGTGTGTTGAAGGATATTCTATAAATAGGAACAATCTCATTCACCAGTGGGAACCACTGAATTAATCCCCAAAAAGAGAAGAAAGTTTAAGAACTTGTGAAACTGGCACACCCTTCAACCTGAAAAGTGGGCTATGGAGATCTAGCAAAAATATGTGTAAAGGATTAACAGAGGAGGGTCCATGAAGTAGCTGTGGAGCTTTTAAATCCATTGTATGTTTTCATACACAGAACTATACCTTCATATCACTGGCTTATAACAGATTTTGTTCATTCTTTCAGGGCAGTGAATATATAAGGAAAATACTAACATGAACTTGAATGATTCAGAAAGCAGCTGCGTTGCTGCAAGGTACAACTAAATGGGTTAATTCTCAACTGTAATGTACACACAGGCTACCACAAGGCAGGTAGTTAACTCATACCAACTGCTGAGAAACAACCAATATACGTTTGTATCGTTATGTTAACATGCAGTAGGTGTAAGTTATTGCACTGCTCAGCTGAAAATGAAATAAGCTACCACACAGATTCCCTGTTTTGGAGCCAGGGTAAGTGTGTGGACAATCAACACAGGCAGCTGGCGTATGGTATCTTGTTATCCATATTAACCTGCTTAAGTATCAGAATCCTCTAAATGTACAAGAAGGTTATTTCACCTCCCAACCATTTTGGTAGCCCTTCACTGGACACACACAAGTATGGCCTTCTTGTGCTGGGCAGCCCAAAACTGGGCACAGTACCGTACACTGAATAGAGGGGAAAAATCACCTACCTCACCCTGCTGGCTACACTCTTGCTAATCCAACCCAGTATGTAATTGGCCTTCTTTGCTTAAAAGACAAGCTGTTGACTGACGTTTAATTTCCCGTCAAGCCAGGCTCCCAAGTCTTTTTCTGAAAGCTTCTTTCTATCCAGTCTGCCTTCAGCCTGTACTTACTGCATGGCTTAACTCCATCCCAGGCGTAGGACTTTGTATTTGCCTTTTGTTACTCCATTCTTAATTTCTTTCTTGTTTTAGTTTCTTTCTTATTTCCTACTCCACACCCAGACTGTGAGCCACAGGTGAATATGGTAGGAATACAGAATTTCCAAGAGAGAGATTGAGGTGTGACCCTATCCTCCTTTTTTAGCTTTGTAATCAAAGAATTCCTCGCCACAACATGACTATTCTATACAAAAAAATGCATACAGCATAACATAACTTCTTTCAGACTGTTCAGGTATCAGCACACTTCCCTGTAGACTACTTTTACCACCTTACTTTTCCCTTTCAGAAACTCTGTTTTATTGCAAGATCTTGAAATGCTGTTCAGAGAGAAAGAAAAAAGAAAACCCTCTGTCTTTCTACTATCAGTCACCTTGGCATTGGGTCTTAGCCATCCTTATCTCTTTATTTTCACTTTATCTCCTAGATGATGACTAGTAATTTCGCCTATTGTCAGGACATGAAAATAAATTTGGTCCCTTAACTCAGAATGCAATTCCAGATTTCTACTAGTGCTGAAATTTGCTCCTGCTTCTTGTTTTAAAACCAAATAACTACATCACCTTGATTTCATAGCTAATGGGGGTGGGAGGTGTCCTATTTCTGAACATGTGCTATTTACAGAACAGTCTCATGTCAGTGCTAAAACACAGAAGGAGTGAGTCATCTGTACCCTGTACATGAAAAACTAAAATGATTGCTTCAGTACTTATAAACCCCTTGACCAGTTATCCTATTCTAGCAACATACCACGAGCAGCACTGCTACGCATCACTTGGGTAAAGAGCGAACATGCATTTTCACCCTACCAGGCATGCCATATGTAGAGCATTAACTTAAACTGGGGCAAAGAAGATTTACATAATAGCTTTATACACTAATCGTATAGTCTTTAGACCTCTACAGTTAGCAAATAAAAAAAAAACTAAAACAAAACAGTGCCCTATTTATCAGGATAATTACTCCAGGGATCCCACAACACAGGAGAAAACCTATATAAAATCAGTACAACTTAACTTTTTTCCCCATTCCCAAAATAGCTTTCACAGTCTAGAAAGTACCATTATGGAAAATTCTCGTGTCTTTCACACTGCTATCCAAATACCCTGTAGCAGACACCTCAGGAACATGTGGACTAATTTGAAGCAGTTCCAAGAAGGTAACTGGGAAGAATGGATGTTCTGTCTACAGGCTTAAGTTTGCTTGTTTAAGATTACTTGTCTGGGGAGAAGTACTGTCAGTGAGGAATACAGCAGTGCTAACATAACCCAAACTTAGTGAACCATGTTGAAAACAGTGCCAAATCCCCAGTAAATTCTCATCAAAATTATTCTAAGAACAATGCTGTAATCACCAAGACTTAAAAGATTTTCATATTTATCTTTAAACTGATTTGCAGGTTATGCAAAATAAGGAAACTGCAGTATTGGCTGATGAAAAAAGCCTGCAATATGCTAATCGCACCCAGCTTTGCCAAGCCACCTCTGTCCTGATCCACAGTTACGCTTCATTTCAGTTACAGATCTCCCTTTAAAAGAGGTCCAGACAGCATAGCATGTTAGAGCAGAAAAGAGGTCCAACAGGATAAGAACACCTAACTCTTTCACTTGGAGCCTCTCTCGGAGTTTATTATTGCTGTATTGATCCCTTCCCAAAGACAGTTATAGCACTAAAGGCAGAAGCTAAAATTTAATAGGATCCTATTACTATTTACTAAGCACAATCAACTTACACGACACTTGGCAAACCATTGAAAAAGGTGACCTCTGTCCAAGCAAACTTAAAATACACAATAAAGTGACAGAATATGAATTAGATATTCAGTACAGGCAGTGAACCTGATAGATTTTAGTTTAAAATATGTAACATTATTCTTTTCTTTCATGCACACAGTAACAGTGGGTTGCAGAGGATGTGTGTTTTAAGGAGGAATTCAGTCAAGAAAAACAGGTTATGCTTTGCAAATATGTATAAAGTAAGAACAGCTTCCTGATGCATTAGGAGAGAAATTCTAAGTGTAAGGGTCAGCATGAAAAAAGAGGATAACAAGCTAGAAGATCCTACAACAAGGCTGCAATGAGGGGGATGCAGGGGGGGAAGAGAGAGAAGGAGGGAGACTAAAGGTACAGGCAAATACTATTGCCAGCATCCCAGCATACTGCTGTCAAATGCCTTGATGACTTCTGGGGAGCTCTGAGCATGAAGGATAATTAGCTCAGTAATCAGGGTACTACATTACACACATAGTTGTTCTTTTTACCTCAGTGGGACTATTCATGGACTTAGAGTAAAGCATAAAATAAATGATATATGAATGAGGTGGAAACCAATCAGGAGACATCACAAGTGATTCTTCAATTGAGACAATACATCCACACACTGTTACCCACCCAAAGTAGGAAACCGTTTAAAAGTCTTGCAGGAACTGTCTTAGGTGTAAAGCCAGATGGTGATTCTCTACTCAGGTAAAGACCTTCCTTCCCTTATCTACATCACTATTGTTTTCAGATTAGATTCATGCAAGCCACCATTTACTGAAGTTTAATTCCCACCACTTCTTATATAGTGTTTCTGTGGTGGCAGGTCTTGCTCCAAGTAGCTGTCTACATGCAAAGAGAGTCATTTGGCTTTCAAGCCCCAAAGAGTCACTGTCCATCTTCTCTGAGGAAAAGGCAGAAGGATGAATAGAAGCACGTTACAGGCCAAGTCTAGCCCATGAGTTGCCATTTGGGTCAAGCTGTTGTAAATCACACAAAACAGACTCACAGATGAGATGGAAATTTTACCAGTGAGCATATTTAGCTTATTTTTCCTGCCTGCCTGCTGATGTTAGAAAACAAAGTTCTAGACAACCAAACCTCTGCTTACTCTAAAGTGCACTTAGCCACACGAGACAGGTTACATATGTAGGATTTTCGCCCTAGAGGAGATTTTTTTCTCACCCTTTGCGAGTTTCTTTCCTGTTTTCCCAGATCTCACTGTCTAACATATGCTGGAAAACTCACTTCTGTTCAAAAATTTTTTGTGTAAAACCCACAGAGCAGACACTTTTTGAACAAGTTTTGCAACTATCATTCTTTTAAAGAAGGTTAAATTGGGCTCTTAAATCCAGTACCTGGATAGTCTTAGCCCCAAACAGATACTTCTAAAATATTCTGTATTTATTTTTTATTTAGAAATTCATAACAGTTCTCATGCAAACTATCCAGGTGATGAAGCTCCACTTACCAGAAGGCACAGAAGTGAAGTTCTTCAAAGTATAAAAGCAGAAACTAAAGCTTAGTGAAAGCCTACTTAACATGCAAAAACTTATTTTCCCTTCTTTTTTTATTTTATTATACCTCTTCTTTCCAAATTTGTTTATATACACAGACCTCAACAAGCAGTAATTTCATGCCAGTGTCTGTCATCTCTTTGTTACTCACACTGAAAAGATGAAAATATATTGTACTTTCTACTCTGCTTTCTTACTGTGGAAAAAAAAAAGTATGTATTTACTAAGACTCACATAGCCTCATAGAATCAAAGAATGGCCCAGGTTGGAAGGGTCCTTGAAAGATCATCGGTCCAAACCTTCATGAAAAAGGGAGCCTAGATGAGATTATCTAGTGCCCTGTCCAGTCATAACACATAACTAAAAAGTCACATAACTGAAACCTTTTAAGAACTGTCACCCAATAAGAAGCAATGAAAACCAAAATGTTTTCCTGAAAATGTATGAGTAAATGCAAACAGGGGGCAATATTTAAAGTGTTCTCCTTCCTTCATTATCTTATGCATTACTGATAATGCTATAATGGATTCAATAGTATTTATAACAAAAATATTAGAGACTTTATAAACTAGTACAGCACTAACTTAAACACCACAACATATTACTAGAAAAATTGACAGCAACAAGAAATCCCTGCGACTAGCTTTTTTGGTTAAAAATCAATCCCCATTATAGAAGAATTTGGATAATGTGCTAAATGTAGATAATGTGTGCTATATTGACTACCCTCATTAAAAACACAAACGGCAGATCTAATAAACAGCAACAGTATTAATTGGCTGGACAGTTTCAAACAAATTAAGAGCACACCAGAAAATCTTCCTGAAAGGAAAGTAGGACTCCTGGACTTGTAATCTGGCAGAGAAACTCAATCCATAAGAGAAAGTAAAATTGCCTTCTTTTGCTAAATGCAGTATGACAGAACTGGTGATAAACAAGTAAGCTCTGTTTTGCAAATTATCAAATGCAAAGCAAAGTACTGTGGGCATGTCCCGCAGTGGTTTACAACCCACTTCACTGACTACGTTGATTACCATTTTATGATCACAGACAAGCCTTTCGCTTGTCCTCAAATTTTTTTTCCCAGAACAATTCTGCTTCTCACTCCAAGACATAGCTGAGCTGCTAGTCCCTGTTATTTATAATAGTCTGTTTTAGTAGCTCTGTACTACTTAGTTTTGCAGCTATTCAAGTAGCAGGACTCTGTAGAGATTGCTATTCTTCCCAAGGTTAAAAAAAACCCATACCTGCATTAGGAAAACAAATTTTCCCAGAAATCCTGGACGGACTGAATGTGCTAAGCAAGTGTTTCTGTATTATAACCAAATATCAGGTTAAGTAAAAAAGACCTCACATAGAATCATAGGATGGTTTGGGTTGGAAGGGACCTTAAAGATCATCCAGTTCCAACCCCCCCTGCCATGGGCAGGGACACTAGACCAGGTTGCTCCAAGTCCCATCCAACCTGGCCTTGAACACTGCCAGGGAGGGGGCAGCCACAGCTTCTCTGGGCAACCCATGCCAGTGTCTCACCACCCTCACAGCTTTTTTTCTGCAAGATAAAAGATAGCGTGTAATAAATAGATGTGCAAGGACCACATAATGATGCACCTGTTTTCTATCACAACTACAACAGTTCCTTTGGGCTGGGATACAGGAGGAGTTTTAGGTGATTAAAAAAAAATAACACTTAAGTTGCATTTTCACAGCTCTTTTACAGTTTTTGAAGCTCAGAGGTGGTTCCTTCCTAGGGTCATGAATCATAAAGGCTTAAAATGTGAAAAATGAAACACATTCCTGATAAATGGTAATTGGTCACCTTATAAGCTGGTCTAACTTGTCACACCTCCAGCCCCAAATTTTTCAGCAATTCCAATTACAGACAGACCCCTATAATAGACAAATACCAATAAAATGCCACTCAGTATTCAGTTACCCTACATTCAAAACTGAACAGTTCCTGCCAATAGAAACTTTCAAAGATTTTTTTTAAGCAAAAGCGAGCAGCTCTGAACATAGCCTGCTAGGTCCAGCAGGCCTATTAGTTTTGTCAGTGGCAGCTGGTTACAGGTACGCTAAGAATCACTGAATTCAACACTGTTCATTAATGCACCTGCTTTTTCTAGGTGTATCAGTCAGGAAGAACAGAACAGCAGAGTTACAATTCAGGACTAGGATGAAAATTTTTAAATACAGGAACAAGACAAAGTTGCATCCAAAGTTGCTGCTATCAACTGCCAACAAACTGCTGCCTCAGTTAGTCACCAACTGAGGAAGCTGAGCCTTAGCCAACTGAGTTTGAAGGCAAATAGGCCAAAACTCCTTCCCATATTTACTCACCATCTACTAGGATTTATAACAAACTTCAAAAATAGTTGAGTCCAGATTTTCAGAAACACTATTCATAAATCAGCTTTAAAAGTTGAAATACAACTGGTTATTTCTCTTATCAATTTTATTCATTTTTGACAAAGTTATTTTTCTCCCTAGTACCTGTAGCGAAGATTGAAAATAATTCAGCTCAGTTTTAATGCACTTCCTCATTCATGCTTTACCAAAATGATTATAGCAAACACAGAACAATAAATGTCTACCTATTTCTATCAGTGATGTCTCTCGAGAATTCACATTTATTAAATATGCCAGCAGAAGAAGCATAAATTTTGTGTTGATGCTACAGCAAGCTTCGTTTTCTGCTCTTCAATAATAATATTAACAACTGAGGTGCTGTAAAGAAAAATACATACATACATACATGTACACACATTATATATACACACACACACAAGCACACACAAATATTCACCTGCACATACTATATGGAATCTAAAAAATATTCAAATTCAGTTTATACCAATTAGGTAGCATAGCTACTGAGACTATTTAACAGTCTTTTGAAACTTTTTAAAATCTGAAAAATATTTATTACTCTGCTTGTGCTGTCAAAATAGATTCCATGACACACTGTGTCACACATTTCAATTCATTAGAATTATGATGTTTTAATTTAGCCATTTTTAAGATACAAATGGTTACTTTAATTGATATTTATGCAATTTAATTTCTACATAGTATTTTATTGTGATCGGCATTTATTCACTATGCAACACCTATGACTGGGCAAGCCTTTACTACTGTTCGGAATAAGGAGATTCACAAAACATAGAATCCCATTCCAGAATCATGCTCTATTTACCTCTTTAAACACCACAAACTCACAACAAGTCATTTCCTTAAAATCTCCTTAAAACAATTTGAATATGCCAGTCTTCAATTTATCATGTTCTTTACCAATTCTATCCTTGTAATTTACTGATGTAGGATACTGCGTAAAGAACTGTTGACGAGGAGTTCACATACCCTAGCAAAATCTAACAGTGTTATCTCTAAACTAGCTGAATGTAGGGGAAAAAATGCATAAGAACTGCACCAACGGCTAAAGGAATAAAGAGCAAAAGAGGCCTGCCGATCATATGTTCTTCTCAAAAAAAATTTACAGATGCCAGAAGGAGGGACAGTGATTTGCTAACTTAAAAGTGCCTTCTATTTGTCCTTCTCTATCCTTCTCCCTTCCCATTTTAATTTGCTGCCTGGTCTAGTCACTTTTTCATCCTCTTCTTTCACCTCCCATTACACATATCTTTTTTCTTTATATGATCTCCCCAGCCATTCCAAGATTACACGCACAAGTCTGCTAGAAGTACTTAATAAGCAACAGCATTTGCTTGTTCCTGAGAAGGGTCAAAGTTTAACTTATTCCTGGGGTTTGACCAGAACAGAAACATCCAGAATCCCGATCAGTCTTTATTCCCTTCCCATCTTCATTCTCTCTTGCTCTCAAATATAGGCCCTGAATCAGAAACCTCCTTCTTGGTATTATAAGGAAGAGCTACAACTGAAACAAGGAAGTACCTACACTCCAAAGATCACATTGTTATTTGACATCTCCAGTGTTGTACTTAGAGAAGCATTCATATTATTCTTAAGTCCCCTGGGTGATGGTGATTTTCAACCCTGACCCTCAGTTTCTACAAATTATACAGCCAATGCACAAAACCACTGAATGAAGATCTACACGTTTATTGAGAAGTAACTTCTATCCTTTAATACAGCAAAGAAAAGCTTAAAAAATTGAGTCTTAAAAAAATTAAGAAAAGAAGGCATATAATAAAGGCCCAGTACTTATTTCCATGGTTTCGAATCCCATCCTTGCTTTTTGGAGAGAAAGCCAGGATGTGATTCTGATCTGCAATGCTGGAATTGACAGTAACACTGTAAAAAGAAAAATGTAAACTCTTTCTCTCATCAAGACTGCTGCTGCCTTCTAGTTAGGTGTGAACCAGGAAGAACGCAGCCTGGCTTTGAGATGCCATCCTGGATTTTTCCTGTATTTTACATTACCTAACTTCCAAACTCAACATACTTGTTCTAGAACTCATTAGGGGAAAAGTATAAACCCATTACTATCACTTTTACAGCAATATTCTGGATTTGTCTGCACTTTGCAACATTTATTCTTCACATTTCTTACTGTTACACATCCTCAAGTGAGATTATTCTTTAGCAGTTTTCCTGGACTTTCTAGAAACAACCCAAATATCAGATTTCCCACATTTCCTATGTTACAATAGGTCTTTCATCAGTTCAAAGTACATTAAATTGTTGGTAGCTTAAAAAAATACCCATAAATCCTTGAAGCTAATGCCTAGATAGCTACAGCTTTGATCCTGGCACTACATTTTCAAATGCTTAACTTCATCAGCAAGAGTAGTTCATTCTCCTCAAGGTTTTTTTTACTAAAGGGAATGCATCATTTATGTGTTTGCAGAACTACATCCTAAGTGTAGAGGAGCTGCATTCTGAATATTTTGTTATCTCAGTGTTGCAGCTCATGCAATTACTACAAGTTGCCTGATATTTGTTTTTCTTCTTCCAAATCACAGGAGCTTTCAGAGCTTGAAGAACTGAACCATAACAGCTCAAAACCCCAGATGTAAATAAGAAGCAGCTATTTAAAAATTCTATGTTTTTTTAGCAACCTTCTGATTTTAAAACTGACACAAGAGTGTGCTGCAAGGACTGATCTCATTTCTCAGCTTGCTCATGGATTCTGATAGCAGCTGGGGAACTTCCCCAAAGTGTAGCATTTAATATTTCTCCCGCAGCCTGCATTAATCCTTTAAATAAATAGAACATTACAAAACCTTAAATAGAATTTCCTAGTACAATGGTAAGTTGTGTTTCTTTTTTTTCAACTAAAAAAAAGGAAAAAAGATACATTGCTGAAAAAGGAGCAAAAGCAATTGTGCTTCACAGTAATATTTGTTCAAACTTTGAACAAATTTTCCGATAAAAAAAAGAAAACTACATTACTTTTTATTACACTATTTTCCACTTTTGTAATCAACTGATAGATAAAATCCTGAGCTTGACTTGCTATTTCCCCCTAAATCCAATACTGTCCCCACTTCATTACACTCCTATGGTTAATTGGGCATGTGGAAACGACAGCTGCTCTCGAGACCACATGAAATTCAAACAGCTCTTTTAGACATTGAAAGGTGGAATCCTCCATAGAAGAAATAAAAACACTGAGATCTCATTGTAAATTACCCACGCTTGTCAAACTGGCTATTCAATAACAAAATACGAAACATCACACACAAATCAAGACTTTTTTTTGTCCAGTGTTCTTTGACTAGCCAAGTCTATAAATATTCAGCAAAAGAGGGTGAACACACTCGAGACAAACTTTTCCAAGCCCTCTTTCTAGTCTTGAAACTGGGAAGAGAACTTGGATTAAACTTAATCAGAGGTATTAAAAATTTAGCTTTATGTGGGATTTCAGTTGTTTACTAAGACTGCAATTTCTGAGACTCCAACAAAAATTTAAATATTGTCAGAAGACTACTCAAAACAGATTTATGAAGACAGCTGATAATAGCAATGAATGACAATTTCAGAGCCTAGTTTTTGCTCATTTTGCTTTCACAATCCTGAGAAGAGTGGCACCACTTCAAGTTCTTAGGGATCAAAGGAAGAAGTAGAAATGCACATCATATTTTAGGTGGAAAAACAAGAATGGACAAAGAAAACTGATTTCTTCTCTTCCATGTCAGTTTTAGCCTTTAGACAAGCTTCCCTGGAATCCAAATAAAGGATACAACCAAAGGACATAAGCCTTCCCATCACCGTAGATCCCTTTGACGCTCCAGAAATAGATTTAAACTCTGGACAATTTATTTTTTTTCCTCCCTTTTCCCCCCAGTCTCTCATGCACACAGTCCTACTGAATCCCCTGTATTTGAAATAGATTTAGTATCTCCTTTGTGAACTCCCCTATGGCAGGAAGAAAATAAAAAGCCATTTTATGAATTTTTAACCGAGTATGGCTATGGCAACAAACATAATTCAGAACTTTTAAAGCATTTTCTAATGGGAAGTATTTATACAGACAAGTTAGTACATGGCTTTAAAACACTCAGAAATGTGTAATCAATCAGGAGGGATTACTGATGAAAAAAAGACAAAATGAATTTCAAACATAACATTAAAAGGTTTAAACCACTACTGTTTGATCTAGTACTTAGACAGGACAATGATTATAGAAATGCTTGCCTGACCAGGTGAATGAACAAGCACAGCTTTGAGCACTGAAGTATAGAAATTTCTACAATGACCAAACAATGAATTAAAATAAAAAAAGGTGTAAAATGGCACTTTCTTCTCTGGTTTGATCATCCATAATGTTTACTTATACTTCAGTGCAAGACAGATTAAGATTAAAAACAATGATGGTTTTCCAGGAAAAGCAATGGACTGTGACTTAAGGCATACAAGTTCTATCTATAACTCCAGGTCAAGACCTATACAATTTGGTCAAATCATAATTGTTTCAGTTTCACATCTATATAATGAGATAATACTAGCTTTCCCCTAATTCTTGGTCCAACTTTCCTTTTTATTAGGTCATTAACTTCTCTAGGCAAGAATTGTTTTTACAACATGGTTGTAGAGGCACAGTGCAAAGCCTTTGGTTGGGATTTGTGATCAGCAGGTTTCAAACCGAGTATCACAGTTAAAAGACTCATAGTAAAATAAAGTGTTGACTGTGGTTCTAATGATCCAGAAGAGCCTGTGGCTCCAATAATACAGTATCTAAATGTTATTTGGAAGTGGAATTGAGAGGAAAAGGTAACAACACATATAATCACGTTTGATTTTGACCAATAAATTTCATCTGTGTTACAGGGAGCACAGCGACCACCTGTCCACAAGCTGCTTGTAACAGGGGGAGCTGAGAAGCAATCTGTGCTATTATCATTTTTTATCTATTCCCCCCTGCCTTCCCTTTCTATTTTTAGAAGTGTTGAGGCTAAAAATAAAGTGATCGGCACATAGCACAGCACTGCTTAAATGGGATTTTGTTTAGAGAGCCTCAACAAAAAGGTTTGGAGAAACTCCTTATTAGTTTCCACAAGCTGCCTTCATAGACTTGAGATCACCTATTTTTATACTATGTATTGTATATATTACCATATATATTACTGTTTCAGGTTCAACTATGTAATTATTTTTAGGAGACACAAAAGTTCTCTTCTGTTAGTCTTTCAACACTAATTCTAACATTTCAAAGGACATTTAATAAAGCCAGACATCAACATCTACATGTGATCAAGTGAACTTCATGCCCCTTCTCCAACCTAGCTAGGCAATTCCAATACTACACCACATATCATCAGGATGAAGGGGATATAGTTCTTTGAAGAATTCAAAGTACAGAGGCTTTTAAGTTCTATTAGCAGTATATGGAGTGTAGGACTTTATTAATGCATCAAATTGCCTTGCTGCAGCACCCTCTACTAATCTAGTCTAGAATTCACACCAAGAAATAGCCCTAAGAACAGCAAACCATTGTACAATCAGCATGTATTTTCTTGAACTACCAAATTAATTACATTTCCACCACTAACCTAACCAAGATGAAAACTAAAACATGTTCAGTGCTCTAACTGCAGCAAGTTTGTAACTCATTCTGCCCCAGATTTGCAGCACTAGGCACTTAATCAGTTGCATTTATCTGACAACACTGCTTGTTACGGCAGTCATTGATGAAGTTTTCCCTTTCACAACTAATACAGCAAGCATTGGTTAAAACAGCACCACTTATAAATAGCACAAATAATAACTGTAAAAAAGTTGCAGTGGGGAAAATTTTCCAGACTTCAGAAATCTGCTTTTAAAATAAAATAATTCTCTTCTGTTATAACAGATGCTGAGAAATTAATTTTTTAAAAAAACCCATTTGCATAGGACACACGCAACTATATTTATTTACTTCCTCTGCAGCTGAGCAACTATTCCCAGATCTTTGCTGAGATAGTTGGTGATTATCACGTGCAAACATATGAAACAAACATAAATGCACTGTATACCACATTAAGTTCTACTCCTGATAAAACCTTAGAGGGACAGAAACATAGTCAAATGAATGAGAAGAAGATACAATCTGAACTGAAAAAAGTGGGAAAAGTTATTTTATATTATTGAAAGAAACATTTCAAGTGAAGCTCAGTAAGGACAGTGCCAACTACACACTACTGACACTGTTTGTAGTTCTCTTGTCAATTCTACATGATCAACATTCATCACTGTAGTTCTGACTGTCAGCACCTCATAATTTTTATTTAAGAAAACTTAGTATAAATGAGTCCACATAATTTTATGTAAATCTGATTATTAATTTATATTTTGACCTCACTGTATGAAGAGAAATAATATTCTGAGTTTTTTTATTTAATAAAAGCATACAAACCACCCATTTAAGAACATACAACTGCAAAGAAGTCTTGATGAAGTAGTGTTATGTTCAGCACTTGAAAATAATAAACAGAAATTTTAAAATAATAATAAGGAAATAAAGTCCCAAACTACTTCCTCCTCCTCAAAAGCACAACCTTCCAGGGGTTAATCTAAGTTCAAAGTATAAGATGTAAATACTGAATAGTGGGGATTTTTTCAAAACTGGCCTTTTTAGAAGACATTTATCACTAAAACAATTTCTACAAATCCTCTCCTCCTTCCCGCTCACACACAGATACTGTTCTTGATATCACTACAAAAATATAGTTTAGAATTACTGCAAAAAAAACAAAAAAACAAAAAAACAAAACCAAAAACATACTGAGGAAAAAAAAGGCATAACGTAAAAAAACCCACAAATGCAGCATTGCAAAAAGGAGTCTGTGCTGTTCTTCCCCCCTACTTCCATATGGAGACCTTCGGTCCCAGTGCAATCAGGTATTGTGTGGGCTGCAAATTGTACTTCTGTAAATATATCAAACATGATTTTGTTTCTCTTTGTGCTTCAAAGAATCTCTCATGCTCATGTTTATTTTTAAACCATGTGCCTGCACTTATATAAAGTACATTAAGAAGATAGTTACCGATAGGTATGTTTACTCTAGAGTAAATTTTACTCTCCATCTTCCCATCTAGCCTTTCACCACCCATTTTTATCCTGGTAAGTTGATGAGGAAAGGTCAGTGAGCATCGGAGCAAATTTCGTATTCTCAGCTAAGCACCACATTAAAGACAAAATTGACAGCTGCAAGAAGAAAAAGGGTAACTCATTTTCACTTGGTTAACTTCTGTGGAGAAAAGCTAGTACAGAGTACAGAAGAAACACTAACTTTCCTCAGTATTTGTCAAGACAGGCATTCAAGAATCAGTGCTAGCAATGAACAGATGAGAGTTAGTAAGACGGGTTTGTCTACCTGGGGATATTCAGGAAAATTAATCCATGCTAACTACACTTGTGGAATTCAAGTAGATTAGCTAGACTACATTTAGAGGCTGCGTGGACACCTTGCTTAGAACCAAGAGAGCTCTACTTGGTTTGATGTAGTTCAGTTGGGAAGAGAAAGTATCCTCATAAAAGATTTAATCAACTTAAACCAACTTCTTTAAAACTGACATGTTTAATAATACAGCTCAGTTTTCCAGTCTCTCCATGTATGTAATCCTTGACTTCACATATGAAATTTTTATAGAAACCTCGGCTCAAGGGGATACTTCTTTGTTACATTTCTGTGCTTAGAGTTCTAACTTACAGCCTCCAGAATAAAACAGAGGAAGTAATCAAGTGTTCTCGCTTATTGCGTGGACATTAGAACAAATTGTGATCTGCTATATGAAGCCTCTCAGGTGAATATCTAACTGTGAGGGAAAGAGAGATTTGATGCTCATAAGCTAACTGCCTAACCTTTACTGCTCACTGCCTCAGGACATGGAATTGGAACTCATGGAATAGCAGTAAAATTCACAGCCAGCCACCGTACTTAGGTAAAGAACATCAGCAAGATTTGCACCTCCAGAATTAAAAAAAACTGCACCAAAAAAATCTCAATGTGGGTTGCAACAGTCCTCAACTGCCCTGTAAAGAGATGCAACATGCTTGTAGCAAAGTGACTGACATGCATTGGACATATGCGTATTAAGGTTTTAGTGGCCAAGTACACAAGAAGCAATACACCTGGGCTAGTCAGTGCCATCACTGGTGAAGCCCACGGAATATACTCTAAGTTCCTGCACCAGCTAGGTTAAAACTAATTTTTGTTTATTCGCAGAAGCTGCTATCACACCTCCTAACTGTAGCTTCTATCTGTCACAGCTTTGCATAACTTCACTCATGCAATTACTTACGTGAGTTTCAGACTCTTTAAGGTTCTGCCCAGCAATTTCCATATGCAACCAGAAGAGCCAAGTTATGTTCTCACACGTTGGCTTGGATGTGAAAGACTGGAAAACATGCACGTTCTTAAACTTTATCTAGTTATATATGTATGTGTGCTTGCAAGCACATGGACATTATTAAAGGCATGGCACCACAGTGGCACCTTCAGTTGTATCTTTCTTTCTCCCAGAGACTTCAAGCTTCACAATATGGAGTCCAGATGACAAATAAACCCGGTATTTCTCTTCAATGTAAGTATGGCTTCAAGACTCATTATGATGCCAATTTGTAGATGGGAAGGCAAAGAAGCGGGTGGAATCAAAGTTGCCCCCCAACAACTTTGATTTTTCTTCCTCTGTGTTAATATAAAGGACAGGAAATTCTTTCAACTCTCGTCTACTTCCAACACCAGAATGACAGTTACCTATTTGATTGTTAATTATCCACTTTCATTATTTTAAAGAACTTCTATTTTAGTGATTTAACCTGTTTTTTAATTAGATTCAGTAGTTTAAAAAAAATAATCCATGAAACACTGCACTTTTTTTTAAGCTTGAAGAGAAGGAATTTTCAAAGGCATAGACATAAATCAGGAATTCAGTTCCTACTGAAAGTCACTGGAAATTAGTCTCCCATCCGGGGCCTTTATCTTTACATAATTTTAGTGAAGATTTTTAAGCAAGAACATAAAACAACATTAGTCTGAGCACTAATCTAATTCAGGCAGAATTAGTCTAGGCACTAAGGGTCATATATGGATCACTGACTACACTTAGTGACTTAGTTGTCATTACTGCTATAGCATTTGTCTTGAAGAGAGGAGCTAAGGTTCAGGTACTCACTATCAGTGTGTCAGGTTATGGCTTAAGCAATCAGTGACAGAAGCAAATGCATCTTCTCAGTTCAAACACAGATCTCTTACTAGAGCAGCATGGTGATGGCTTCTGGAACCGACAGAGAAAATCTTTGTTGTGCAAGCAGACACATTTGAATCTAACATGTTAAAGGTATGCACATACCAATATTCTTCCAAAAGAATCCTTCTTGCCTAAACCTAGTTTTGGAGTTTCTGTTAAGAGATACTTGTTGTAACTTTTGAGTATTACCTAAAATGTAGGCTGAAAACTCTCCCATAATATAAACATTCCTAATAACATTCTCCTACAGTTTATAAAAAATGTGGCATTTATATGTGGCCACACAATGTGGCCCAAGAGGGCTCACGTTTTTAAGGGTGTATCACTTGGTTCCTGTGCACAACAGCTGCCCTTCAAAAATTCCCCTCTGGCTAAGAAAAGACAATTAAATTTATCTGTCCTGTTCCTGCTGCACTGAGTGCAGACCTTCAGAGTATTATCAGAATATGAACAAATTCCTCCCCCCTCCCCAGCCACTCCCAGCCCCTTTATAATGAAGACAATCTTTTTGGAGGGAGAAGGGAAAAGGTCATGAGGTAACTCAGATTGATTGACAAAAAAATAATAGTAGTATTCATTTAGAATAAACCGCTATCAAAAGAAAATTCTGGATCAAACTCCCATATTGATACTGCCCTAAAAAACAGGACAGTAAACTGAAGTGAACTATTACTTAAACCAAAATACAATGTATCTAAAACATTCTGTTTACAATAAAGAATTGTAATAGAGCAGAGTAGGCAAAAACACAATATATGACCATTTACGAAGACACATGAGTAGCCGAAAGTACAGAACAACTGTTTTCCTAGACACCTTTCCAAATCCTGAGAGTCAGGTAGAATTACTGTCTAGATTTTCTTCATCTAGGAATCAATGAATTAGGTCAAAATGAGGCAATCTACTTGCTGACTACTCTGGCTAGTCATATGACTAAATCATAAAACACACCAAGAGGTAACAGAGCCATCACAGGTCAGAAGAATAAATGTTTTTTTGGTTTTGATGCCTATGGCATGGCAAAAATGATATATTAATGTAATTCCTAATAATTTCTGACTGTGCAGGACAGAGTTAACTTTAATCACTGAAAAAACTCTGATAACCTCCTGCAGCAAAATCTTCACATTGATGAAAAAGAATTGCAGTATGTCACTGTCTGAACATCCGCAGACAATCATATTCGATAGGTATATATGGTAAAAAATTTTGTTTTGTGAGACAATTCCTTGGTGTTATATACCAGCTATATAAATAATTTCCCCTGGAAGAAGTGTGGTAAACAGCTTCTACAACGCATGCACACTGCAGCTACGCACATATGCATAGGACGAAACACAGATAATGTTGCCAGCTACAAAGAAGAGAGGGCAGAAATGGAAGCTTACTCACAAGTCATACGTACTGGAGGTGTGAGGTAGGAGGGAAGAATAACAGCTCATACTGAGAACAAGGATCACCACACATTCCCAAAATTAATTTGACACTGAATATAAAAATTATAATAAATAAATATATATATATATATATAAAATGAAAATATCCAGAAAGTTGTCTTTGATCTGAATAAAAAGGTTACATCATGTACTGCAAGATAGAAAGGAAGATCAAAATTTTCCACATGAAGGGATCAGGAGAAATAGTTTCAGTGACTTAAAAGAACTGCACATTACACCATCACTATAATGAATACCTAACAACAGCCATAACCCTGCCAGCTCCCAGCCAGGAAAATCGATCTTGGCAAAATCTCCAGTCTAAACCAAGCACATTTGTTTTAAAACTTTTAGTACTGGGAAACATTCTAGAAAGCTGGATTATAATATCACTTTCTTTAAAACAATTGTGTATTATAGATTTGACAAGCTCTGCCAGTAACAAATACACTCTCCCACTCACCAACTGTGGATAAGAAATTTTGCAAGGCAAATGGACACAAGATTTATTGCCTTCTGCAAATCTTAAACTTTCATATGCATAGATATCTACATACATCATTGGGCTGCAAAGATACTTTAAGCTCTGCTGTAAGACTGTCACTCCCTTAAGCTAGAAAGGCAGCCTGAGATAACTGAGAGAAAAGAGGTGTGAGGGACTTTTTTTGCTTATTGAAGCAGCCTAGTTTTGCCTTTTCTAAACAGCTACAGGCCTACAACTTTGACAAAGCTTCAGCTCCCCTTGTTATCTCCTGAATTAGAGTATTTAACAGAATGGCCACCGGTACTTGATGAAGTACTCACTTCCTAAGGGAACTCAACTTGGCTGGCTGAGGAACAGAACTTTAGAACTCATAACAGACATAAAAGGAATGAAAGGACCTACCCCACAGTACTCCCTCAAAGGTGTTACAAAAATATCTCCCACTGCATCAATATTTCATGTCTTCTGGTCCCAGAGAGAGGGGAGGTTGCATAGCATCCCCAACAGTGGAAAAAAACATTTTGTTTTTATTTTTTTGTTGTTTTGTTAAAACAAACTGAATGCTACTTTAAGAATGCATTATAAAATCAAAAAGTTCCCCACAATTATTTCCTTAGTTTCCTATCCTTTGCCACTGTCATGAATCATACAGTACAGTACCGGTTAAATCCTCCCTTTAGATGTCACATATTGCTCCAAGATTAGCAATTATTTCTGTTCCTGTTTCCTTACTATAAAGCTTCAGAGTGCTGTGTACACAGGTGATGTTTCTCACTTCAGCTTAGCTGACCAAATACTAAATCTTTTAAAACCAATTTTAAAACATCACTTCAATGGCACAGATGATGATGAAAGTTCTTTATTTTTCCTTCTAGGCTTCTGTAGAAGCAGTTTCTTTACTATGAATACTGGCAACTTTGTTTTGTCTAGTAATTGAAATACTAAAACATTTCGCTTCATTTCCTCTAAAGCACAAGCAACTTTTAGTGCTCATAAAAGAGGCAGCAGTGCTGAAAAATCTAAGTACGCTGTGAAAAAGACATCAGGGCAACTACCACACACACCTTAAAAGATTATTGGTAACTTTCATTCCCCAACAACAATATCCACCTTCTTAGAGAGCTGCCAGGTGTCCTGTAGCTGGCAGCACTTCCCCTTCCCTCATTGTTAGAGTTAACTTCAACCTGTAGTACTGCAAGCCTAAATCTTTAATCTTACAGTCTCTTTATACACTCTGACAGCAAACACTACTGACTGTAATTCTCCCAAATACATTTTGAAAAGGTACCTAACACACTGCAATGCAAAAAAGATGTTACGTGGGTTCAGTATCTTCTGTCTCCCTTCTCTGTTTGATTTTCCACAGTGAGTCTCGCACCCCCTCTTCTGTTTATCAATATTGGCAGAGAAAGGCAGCCATGGTTCCAGCTGCCTGCAACTTAATAAGTCATTAGGCAAAAGCTTGTCTTTCCATTGCTGCAAACAGAATAATCCATCATAGAAACAGAACGCTCGAGGAAGCACTGCTTGAAAGGGGAGAAAATTAAGGAAGGGAAGAGAAAGAAGTCCATAAAATACAACATTATTAACAATACAACAAAGTGAAACATTTTTAAGATCTGTTTTTGAAGTTTACAGGGATTTTGCTGTAAAAAGACTCCTCATGTCTAATGCAGTCTTGACTTGGCAGTCAATTAGCAAAAAGGCTAGATTTCTGACTGGCTTAATGTAAGGTGCACCATGAACAAGGGACTAGGGAACTTCCTACGGTTTCTTCCAACCTGAATTATTCAAAGAATCTATGACAATCATAAAGGGAGTCATAACATTTGCTGTTGGACACCTAGAGACCTGGGTGTACAAGACAATCAGCATTTCTACAGCAATTTCAAAAAGGCTTGTCAGGATGAAAGGAGGACCAGGCAGTTTTGGAGAAGCTCTTCCAAGAGTCTCACCAGCTTGATAGAAAGGTACATTGAGTTTGGTAGACAAAGCTGTATCTATCTAGACATGATGCTTAGAAACAACAAAAAGTCTTGCAGGTGACTAGTTACCTTAAAAATACTTTTTGCCTTCTGCTTTTGTTCTATACTTAAAACTGTTTAAGAAAACAGTATCCACACTATTGGTCACATATTTTTGAAAAGAAGTATAAAAGTACTTAGGTCAACCCAGTGACTAAGAAGGAATGATATCAGAGGCACTATAGCCCAGAGCTAAGGCTCAGGGGATTTTGAAATTCCACCAAAATAAAGACATTGGATTGAACTTCTGAGATGATAAAGGGAACAGTGGTACGTATGCCCATCAAGCCATGAAAACTAGTTGTCAAGACAGGAAGTGGAAATGTGGGTCATGGTTAGTATATTCAAATATGATAAAAAACTGTGGTATATAGTTTTTTTCTCTCTTTTTTAAGAGCAGCATTTCCATGTTTATGTGTAGGAAGCCATAAAGGAACAACAGAATCAGCATTACTACTGACTTGTTTGTCTAACTAAAATGATGAGGTTGACTTACTCATCTGCTGCAAACAAATTTCTTAATCTAAGGCTAATTCATAAGATAGATTTACTTATTTTTTAAAGTAGCTTAAAAGTCCATTTCTTGCTCTCTGCTCCTCTCTGAAGGCAGATAACAAAACTCAGTCAAGTCAGATTAACTTTCATATTATCGGTGTGGCAGCGTTTGGGTTTCAGGCAATAACAATTTTGTTGTCCTCTAAAATAAGTTTATCACCATCACATTTTTTTTTACAATTCTATGGGCTTTTGTACTTTTTATTTTATGGCAAACAGCTTCTTTTACAGCACTTTAACATAGAGGCTTATTTTAAAGCTTACATATTCTCTTGGCATACTTAAAGGATAGATTAAGTTGGCAGCTGTCCATTGAGAGTTGGGAGCAGTAAAAGAAACCCACAACTTAAAAGTGTTTATTATTCACTAAACAAAATTATCACCCACCAGGAAATGGAAAACTGGTGGGAATGATGACACTAGTTCTTTAATAGTCTGCTGGAGAAGTAGGAAGCATTCCTGTCGACTCCAGGAAGTAAGCTAAAACCTTTTGGTGCATTCTGTCATTATGAGAAACGCTGTGAAGAGCTGCAAAGAATTCCTGTTAAGACCACCTTGAAAAAAGATGGTGTGATGCCTCCTGATTTTTACAAATGGGAAAGCACAAATGCTGGCAACACAACTTCCTTTTTGGTATCATGCACTTAGATACTGACATGGCTGATAGAAACCGCTGGTGTATAGACCCCAAGAACTTGAGAAGTTGTAGATGTATTGGGCCCACTTTTCCCAACCTGTGCACTTCAGATTTTGCAGTCTTGAAGTATGGGCTAAATCTTCAAAAACATTTTTAGAGTGATGAGTATCATCCCAGACTTCTTAAAAAAAATTTCATGTAGGAATCACCAAGACGGTTACTCGTCTCTTTCCCACCATTAGTAATACATTCTGCACACTGTTACAGTTCATTTAGACAGCTCAGTATAAATAGAAAAAAGATAAACTCTCCTACTACTGCAGACCCATGAAGGGGCTTGGGTCTGGAGTGATCAGTCAGGAACAGCTAGTATTCTAATTCTGTATATAAGCATTGTTCTGTATTTAAGCAGTGTTTCAAAGAATGAAAAAGAGGAAAAAATGTTATAATACAATAACTTTTTTTTTTACTAAATACAGTGATAAAAGCTTCCTTATCTATTTATAAATATGGTGGCTCTTAGGTTGGAAAGTATCACACAACCTTTAACACAAAGTTCTGCTTCCACTCATTTATACCTCTGCCAAAATCCCCAAATCTGAGGTGTTTTCTATGCTGTCTGCCTCCCTGCACACTGATTTTGTTCAGATTATTACACCACGCTTTGCAATTTGAAATGTAGCACAAGGAGATCACTCGTAGAATCACCCTACTACTGGCTGAGCTTCATACATCTCCTGTCATGAATCACTAAGCAACACGCATTTGTATGACCACTTCGCATCACCCAACATGCAACCTAACCAATGAGGTCAATCAACATGCTTATCCTCCATGCATCTCAGGATGTTTTAAGGAAAGACATGGATTAAGGTCACAGCCACCCAAATGCCCAAAATGAAACATTTTGGCCTGTAAAACAGAAAATTACATTTCTGATTGACTACCATAGATGCTGTTTCTGAAGTGTCAAAACATTCTTTGGAACAGTATGTTCCATTAAAATTTCAAGCTGTCAAGTCAAGTCATATTGTAAGGTAAAATATCTGCTTTTTATCTCCTCCAGGAAATGCCCTAACTGTTAACTAACAGCTGCACAGGTATTCTTAATTCTGACATTTCTTAGAGTGCTTTGTTTTTAATTTTATGGTCTTGCGTGTTTTCTGTGTGATGCATCTTTGAGCAACTTAACAGTTCAATAGTTAAGATCCAGTACCTCTATCACTATTAGATTCCTAAATACCTATGTTTATTGTTTCATTAATTTTCTTTTAGTGGCAACCAAGTGTTCCAATAAAGATGAGAATTTCACCGTGCTAAACTCAGCATAAAACACTCCTGGTCAAAGGAGACTGTAATTTTTACTCTCCATTTTGTATAAATTTCAGTAGATATTAATAGTAAAATAACAAAGCAGAAAAATATCCAAGAAATTTCAACACTGATTTCCGTCTTTCATTTAACTGATTTTTCCTCTCTCACAAGCTTAATATCCGTGTGTTTTTTCAACAGCATTTTCTACCAGCAGAGCATAATTCTGGCTCAGACTGTCAGCCACAGTCTTGGGATCTGAAGTCCACAACCTGGACCTATGTTATCTCTCAAGCTCTATGTGTCCTATGTGGAAATCTAGAGAGAATCAAAGTTGCTATACAAAGCTGAGGAGCACATATTTTCTCCTGTAACATGGGGGTATGCTACTGTCACATAACATGAAATGTGAAGGAACAGAGACTCTGAAGCTGCACTTAGCCCCACGGCTCAACCAGTGCCCTTTCTTACAATGCCTAAAAGAAAAGAACAAATGTTGTAAGTGTATTTTTCCACCATCTGTGTATCTGTGTCTACATTTCTGAAGAAATAAACTAAGAAAACTCTCAGACTTCATGTTGGAACTAATTGAAAGTATGAAGAGATTTATCAAAACCACTTCTGATTTAGAGCAGTGGATGTCACGTTCTGAAAGGGTAAAAATTTCTAAAGAACATACCAGTCAAACACACAAGCAGTCAGAAACTTTTTATACAACCTCAAGCGTACTAGGAAACATTAGCCTTTTCTCCCAGATGATAACACGGCCACATCACGTTGATCCCTGCATCAATCACTTCCAGGCAAAATTATCGTAATTAACTGTAATTAGGTCAGAAAATGGAAGCAATTTCTCCAAAATCTCTATTCCAGCTTGGCAGAACACAGGAGCCTTCCTGCCTGCAAGAGACTTGCCTACTGTCAGTTCACAGCCCAGGTGCACTCTCCCAGAGTCCCCTAAAACCACCTCTGCTTCTGCCTCGAGGTCCCAGCAGGACTGTCAGTGGGTCACACACAGTCCCACCACTGACTGTTTCATCATCCTTGAGCTGGCTGTGATCCACCCAGAAAAATGGATTTCCTCCAGCCAATGGAAATTTTTTTAAAAAAAGACCTTAGATAACAACAGCCAGGAATAAAACACACCCTCAGATCACTGGAATCATCTGTGCACTAGGCATCCAAAAGAGACTGCACTGATTTTGCCTTTACTCCACAGAATTACGATCCATATAATTTATAGCACTTCCCAAGATGCCTGAAAAGGAACTGTACATGTAAATCCACACACGAGTCAAAAATACCCCAACAAAAACCCTTTCTCTAACCAAGGAAGGGTCAAGGCACAAAAATTCCAGAAAGAATTCACTACACAGATATATTGCCCTCAAGAATGCTTACATATGACAGTGACTGCCAGTAGAAAGTCCAAAGATTAGATAAAAAAAATATTGAGTGACGCACACAAAATTTACAAAAGTGAGCTATTCAACAGAGCAAGCCCCCGTCTGACATATTTTCTGGTTCTCATACTATGGATGGTCGGAGTTCACAACAGTTGGATTGCTTACAATGATCAAGTGTGAGGAAACAAACAAAACCTTAAATTTCTCTAAAAGGAAAGGAAATTAACTTGAAACAAAAAATCTCCAATGAAATCAGCAAAAGCTTGCAAAGCAAATTTCAAGACAGTAATAGTATCCACAGAAGGAGGTTGTTCCTGTATCTGAAAAATAACAATTCAGTCTTATCAAATGTATCACTCATTTTGCAAAACAAGTTCCCCAGATTTTTATTCTTCTGTTGGCACAGGCTGCCTTCTTGGAAATTATCACAACATCTTTTAGCTAATAAACCAGTAAGAAACAACCATTCTAATGATGGAAATTTTGAGAAATGGTAAGCCATATATTTTATGTAGAGAAATTACTGTGAAATACAAGAACTCATGGAAGGGAAAGACAGTATTTACTTACAAAGTCTCTAAAGAAATTTGGTTAACCCACTATTACTCATTCTGTCATAGATTTCAACCATTTACATGCTCAAGCCTACATTCTCACAAGCACCAAGACTTATGTGTACAAGTAGTCTGCACAGAGAAGACAGAGATCACAGCTGTTGAGTCTGTACCATGTCTCTAGAGTTCCTCTTCACTGTCAGCTGTTAGACTCCTTTACACCACTTAGGCATCATCAGATGTTATGAGTTGGTTCACAGTCTCGAAGTCTTGCTAAATTCAATTTCCAAAAATCGTAGGCCAGTTGCTACTCACTGTCTGGTTTTTTCCTCACTTGAAATGTATGTCTGTTTTCCTTATGACCTACCACAAAGCGGAATGGTATACATGGTACGTCAAAGCCTTTTTCCACCTTCATTGTGCTAAGATGGAGGGTCTTCTGCTGACAAGCCATCTGTGTGTTGGCTGTGTTTGGTCTTGAAAACCACATTCCTCAATTTTGCTGCTGGGAAAGTTGTCCTGGGAATGGTGTTTTTGCTATCAATACAGGGCATGCTTTTAACTGTTATGCTTTCTTCAGCTGTTACTTCTGGTGCTTACACACACATGCATTTCCACTCCTACTGTATTCATAAAATCTTAGTATTTCTTTTACAAATCCCCACTTCTACACCAGCAGTGGTCAACTGTGTCAAAGGGTACTGTTATCTATCACTTCCTGAACATGCACTGATACTTACCAGTCATGACAGATGGATTTGAGGTTTTAACAATCCTGAAATCATCACAAAGGCAGTCTGGCCTTTATTTTTAAATAATTTAATCTGAAGTGTAAGAAGTCAGTAACCACTTCACTTTGTCCTCCGTTTTCCACTGGGCATAAATACATGTGCAAAATGTTGCTTTTTTTCCTGCAGCAGTCCCAGTTTAAATTAGTTAAGAATAGCTTGTTCAAGAGGACAGCACTTTGTCACCTAAGCAGGATCATAAAATTTACTCAGTCAACAGTTTCACAGCACCATATATCAACTTTATGAAATTTATATTATCAGTAGTTGAAAAATGCAGAATTAACTAAATATATCCTTTCTTTTGCATTTTACAAGAATCCTTTAGAAGTTCCCACTCAGGAACACAAGGAATATTTACACACACAGTGTCCAGGCCATCTGCCACCCCAGCAGATCACCTTTCTTTAAGGTATGATGCTTATTATCTTGGGTTCAATATCCACTCACAAGGGAACTTCTAATAATGAATTATCTCCCATGTCTAATATCAACTTGAAATGGAAACAGTCTATGAGATGAAGGCAGTACTTTAGTCATGAACCTTTACCAATACACTGGGGAGTAAAACTTTGAACTTGTGGTTAATTACTGATTGGTATGCTGGTTCTGCATGTAAAAATCACTATTATTTCAGTATGCACAGCAACAGCTCCAATTAATAGATAGAAAAATAATTCTTGGCAGAGAAAGCAAAACATGGCCAAACATGCTAATGCAGCAGTCTGTTCTTGAATTCACAAGTCTGGACTAAGTAAATACTTTTAAGCCTACATTAGGTTAAAAGAAGAAAATAGAAAAAAAAAAGAAAAAAAAGGAAAAAAAAAGTATTAATTTACAGCCACTTCATCTTAAACTTCTTTTAAGATGAAGCGACTAATCTGCTTCCCTATCCCCTTATTTGAGTTTGCAAATTTAATAGAGAGCAAAGTAATCCTTGTTCTGTAAGTTAGTGTACCGTCTCTCATGACAGAGGCAATACATAGAATGGCTCTAACACACAATATATGAAGATAAAAGATATGCCAAAGAGTATTTTTGGCTTGGTCCGGGAGTTATTCCATTTCTGAATCAAACTTATTCCTTCACCAGCCAGTTAAACTTTTAAACACAAAACAAAAAACTATGTAGACCAACTAAATACAAATTTTTATAACACGAATGGTACAACTATTTAGATCAGAAGGAAATCAATTTTTGGGGAAAAAGGTCTCCATTAGAAGGTATCACCCACTGTCATTACGAGAAAACACACAGCTTGTTTACAGAAGACTCCCAAAATACTACCCAAAACCCCGTGTGTGCTGCAAAGATGGGACAGGTAAAAGACTTGAGTAACAGAGCATTTCATGAAAAGCTCAAGGAGGAATTTGTAGGTTTTTTAATCCTTTATATTTTGAAGTTTTTAACAGCACTAGAAAGTAGTTAATGGCATCAGTGGATCTGAAGAGAATTCCACAGAAATGAGTCTTCAGTTTTACCTACTACTACCTAGAGTTTTACCTACTGCTAAATCTTTTGAGGGTACCAGATGAGTACCGATTTTCTGAGATGGATGCTGAGCGAGATCCGTGCTTCAGTAGTGAGTTTCAGGGAGAGCTGAAAACTGATCACACACTCCACAAATGTCAGCTGGGGGTGGCTCTAGTCAGATGCTTACCCCAAAAACAGAACACTTAAGTCTGAGATGCTTTGGGATCTAGCCAGTCTTGTAGTTGTCCTTCTTTCTCCTTTCTCCTCAATTATCTCATGCTCCTATAAAAATTGTTCAGGCAACCATATAGATGAGGTGACCAATTATTATAAAGGGTCTCTGAAAACTCATTTGAAATTATAAAGCATCTTCTGTTATAACTAGAAAAGGACCTGTATTGTAGCTTAATGCTGCCAGTTCAAGAAAGCAACTGTAGACAGCAGTTATCAAGGGAGCAGATTGTCCAGGTTCAGTTATTGATTTTTACTTTGTTCAGAAAAATGTCAGGTTATTGTTTGAGTTAGAGAAGAAATGGGTTAGCCTTACAGAGAAAAAGAATTTGCTTATTTCCAGAGACAGGACAGGTTAGTTTAAATCTAAATAAAGAGATAAGAACTCTTACTGAAACATCATCTGTGCTTTTCCTTCCATTATGTCATCTTGTGGGAAGATACTGTTACTTACTGGAAATACTAAATCTTGGGACAGCCAAAAAGCAACAAGGATTTTAGAAGTGCAGGGGGGGAAAGAAGAATTCCAAGTAGTGTACAGTTTTTAGTCTTGCTAGAGAAGTTTAAACTTTCAGCTGGCTCCCATTTTTTGAACATCTGTTGGATATAGTTAACTTTTGTTTTGTTGAGAAATGTGAAGTCTTTTCTTATTCCAACTGACCTACCGTATTCAGAGAGCTACTAATAAAATGTGCTACCATATTGTTCAGCTTCTTTGAAAAATGGTGATCATTTGTGGCATTCAAGATTTCCTACTACTAACCTCAGCATTAGTATAGCTATCCAGTCTTCTGAGCTCCCATAATCTTTGTTTTGAATCATGCTCTTTAAACATTTTCTGAGGGTCAGCTTGGCACTTGTGCACTATGTTTTCTGAACAGTCTGTGCTTTTAGTCTGTACTGATCAACTGGCTTCCTACAGAAGTACCTGGGGAAGAAACTGGAAAACAAAATTGACAATACAAGACAAAACAATCAGTGGGTTAAACCATGAAATGTAGTATCTTCTTTATGACTCAAAATCTTAAAAATAAAGATTTAAAATCTCAGTGTTGGACATAGCTTAACCATTATTTGTGGACTATTAACTCCTTAAATCAGGAATAAGTGCTGGAATTCTACAGCCCGATTCCATTAGGCAAGATGATCAGATTATTTCCTCTGGCACTAGCAAACATCTCATTATGAAAATAGAAAAATGAGAAGACTAAGAGATTAAGAGCAAAATTTTTGCACCAAAGAACTTGAAAAAATAAAAAAATAAAAAATATCCAAGCATATCTCCTATTAGATCTCAACAGGATACCCATCTGGAAAGTCTTACCTTCCAGATGCTTTCCCCTACTATTTCATGGTCCTGCTAATCTCTGCAACTACACTAGGGAGAAAACAAAACACCACACAATCTACTGCCAGGCTAACATTTTGAACGATGGACAATAGAAAAGGAAATATACTCTAGACAGCGGTCAGTTTCAGTATTACAATTGTAAGAAGCAGAAAAACAGGAGTGGATCAATTTGAATAACACTGAATGCAAAAAATGTATTGAAATAAATAAAGAAAAACAAAAGCATCTTACATGGACACAATAATAAAGAAGTGCATCTGTAAAAAAGAAACATCACAAATCAACAAGGAAGCCTGACAACCTCTTGCCTTCAATTAAAGTTTAATCATATAAATGTGGTCAAACCTTCAGACAACTTTCTTTTTTTTGCCTACAGCATTTTAAAGAAGTCCACAAAATGTTCTCCCTAAGCTTCAGTAGGATGGCAAGGTTTCTTCTAATCAGAAGTCACCTGAACACCAAAGAACCTTGTCAGAGAAACAAAAGAGAGTCCTTTTATTGAGTTACAGGGTTTTGGACAGATTTCTAAATGAAGTCCTTTGAACTGTAAAGTCAGATCTCCTAGCCAGTCACATAAGATGCTCAGGTTTTGATTAGCTCAGCTATCCATTTGGACCCCTTTTGGTTCCACTGGAGCTGTGTGGCTAGAAACTCTACTGTCTATTGTGATTGAAACAGACTGAATGGGAGGTTCTGGTGCAGTGAGAACCCTCCCAAGAGTTAAGACAGTTCTCACAATAAACAGGTCTACCAGGTATCTCACAAAGGATAAGTTTTATTGCTAGCAACTTCTTTTGGTTGGTTGGTTTTAAGTATGATGGAATTTACATAGCACCTCTTTCCAACCTCAAGGTACATCATAACAGTACAAACAAGTAAAGAGTTGATTTAAAATATAAAGAGTGATAATATACTTCTGGTATATAAATTCAAAAGAACACTCATCAAGGAATAGGAAAAAAAAACAACAAACATTTGATTTTACATGGCTGCTCTTACTATTTTACTATTTTCCATGCTCAAAACACCCTTTTGAAGCCCGCAGCATGCAATTTGAAGAAAATACTCATATCCTATGTAAAAGTTTCTACGTCCCCAGCATCCACATCCCACTTCAGCTTTACAAACTTTTTGTTTAGGAACTGCTGAAAATATGATAATCTGGACAGATATAGGCAAACCAAGTGGATGCAGAATTTATACTACCCTATTAGGCCAAGAACACTTTTCACATCAACACATGCATAAACTAAGCACCCAGCGGCCCACGTAGTTATGTCTTGGATATTATTCCGGAATTCCACTATACTGCTTGGCTCTCCTTTATATTCCAGTTCCTTACCAGACACAGACAGCTATTAGATCCAGTTCAAATGGGTACAATTCTCCAATTGCATGATGTTAGCAAAATCATTTAAGGCTTCAACTATGCTATAAATTGTAGTGCTATTTATGAAAGATTTGGGGGTGTTTTCAGAGCACGCTATTTCATTCTTTCCAGTCATAAATGTTATCAAAAAACCTCCTTACACCAGCTTAGTAAGTAACATGTAAAATCACTGCAGCAAGTTCGCATAACAAAATAAAACATAGGGGTTCAAATCCATTTTATCCTCCCATGTTAGAAGTACCACATACACATGTGTTCCAGGAACTGATACAATACATGTGTCATGTACTTGGAAAACCACTCTAAGTTACTGTGAATTTCTGTACACCATCAATCTTTCCACCAGATATGGAAAAAACTTCAGTCATAATTCCTATCTGCAAATACAAAAAGTCTGAAATTTTAGAAATAAAGCCATTTGAGTTGTCACAATGTGATCATAATCTTGAATGTGTCTTGACTGAAAAACGTCCTCCTCTACACAGCATTCAGATAACTCAAAAGACAGAATATATATTCATGAACCTTACGAACAGAAAAGCATCTTCTAACTTCTATGAAGAATATAGGCCAAAATCCCTTGCATTTTTTTTTAAGTTCTAAGTAACTATTATAAATTTAGAGATGCTGTATTTCAGCATAGCTAGAGAAGACAGGTTCATTTGCTGGCATAACATTTACTAAAGAAATATTTTTATTTGCTATAGCATCACCCTCTATTGCACAAGTAGCTACCTAGTAAGACAGAACTACTTGCATTTCTCATCACTGTTATTTTGTCTCATAGGTTTTCCAAAGATCTCTGTTCATAAAATGTTTGTCAAAATGTACTCACATATAGCACCAGGCAAAGAGTAGATGAGAGACAGATGCTCCTGCATGTTAGTGGGCGGGATGGGAAAGAAGCTGGGGAAGCAGCTTTGCAACCAATCCATTATAGCTATTTTCCTTTTAACCATCTAACAGCAACTCACAAATTCACCCAAAACACATTAAATTCTCTGAACTTAGGAAATGATGCATTATTGAAGTCACAGCAGGGAAACCAACTCGGTTTAGAAGACATAAAAGACCAGCTCTAGAACAACTTTTTCATTATAAGGTTATGGATAAAAAGCAAAGGTAATGTTTTAATGTGGTGAGAAGAAGCACAGTCAAAGTAGAAGCAAGGTAAAAGCACCATTTGTATTTCTTTCCAGAAGATATTCCTTTCAGATAGATTTTCCACCTCAAAAACAGCAAAATAGATCAGCAATGGCTTAATCCCTCAGTTCCCTGCTCCAGCGTGTTTGTTACCTTTCTTCCACATATGCTTTCTACAGCTACTCAAGTGCATGGCTCTTGGAATAAGCCATCTGTCTAAGATCTGAAACCCACTTCCATCCTTTGTATCATTGCAACATTTACTTTAAAACTGAGGCTGCAATACAGTTTGCAAGTTAGAGAAATAAATTCTATTTTTCCAATTTTTTCATCTGCTTTAGATTGCTTATCTTAATATAGGTCTTTACTGGTTGCAATATTTGATGAAAGTACACAAAGTGGCAAATTCTACCAACCTATATACACATATGCCAAATACACATACTGTAGGTACAGTACGTGTGTATCTTATTAGTGTTTCAATATAACAAAGCACAGAATGGAAGACGTTTCTATGTAGTATCACCATGGGACAAAACTAAGTGAGCAGAAAGTCCTTATCTGGCTCCATCTAAGCAACTGAAGGTGAAATCAGAGGTGAAATGCATACAAGAATGATTAAACCCATAAATGGTCCAAAACTATTTGGTTTATTACATGAACACAAGAGACTACAATCATACTGAACAGGCTATTACCAAATCTCTTCAGTGACAAGCTTTCTGTCTAAGAGGATAAATAAAAACAAGTGCATAAAACACAAGGAGTTGTGCCTTAAGGCCATTATCCCAGAGTATTGCAGAATGGTTTTGGCATCCTCCCTCTTTTACTTTCAGTACCTCCATCTTTGTTTTAATACTTTAGGTACTATTACCAGTGCTATCTGAAGACTAGAGTCCCCTGTAGTTATGAATAGCAAACAGAAAAACCCTGTCACTTGTTAAAAGAGAATCCAGGGTATACTTTAAAGGTACATCCAGTAACTTTAGAGTAAGAGTGTTTTTAATGAGTCCTGCCAGTCTTGTCCAACTGTGTAATGCTTTAATTATTGAGCATTACACTTGGCATTATGGACTATGGTTGTCAGGCACCACTGAAGACCCACGGTTCTGCTGTGCTAACCACGGTGCAAATACTTAAATACGAAACTATGCCTGTCCCAAGGTACTCACACAGTCCAAAGGTATGATTAAGGAAAACAAGTGGCTAAAACAAGGACATCTAGCTGAAGCACAGAGGAAACTGGGCAAGTATAGCAATCAGCAGTCACCACACATTTGGGGACACAACAAGGGAGTAATCACTCTCAAACAACAACACTGGTTTCACTGACAATATTAAGAACATTCATTACAGACTACAGTGTGTAAACATCTCACAGTCTAAAACAAAACGAAGACCAGAGTTAAGGAAAATTGTTCAATTTCTACATAATACAAATTAGGATTGCACATAGTACCAATTAGGATTTTCACCTGGACTCCAGCTAAAATGAGAAATTGATGCTCTGTGCAACCCTAAGCTAACAATTAAAATATTTCACCAAGTAGCCCACAAATCTTAATCAGGTCATCGTGACACCTCACCTCTGTTGAAATTGCAGACATCATTACAGACACACACAGACTTCTGTTTCTTTTCAGAATACACTTTCATGCATAAATTAAAAAAAAAAAATCCCCAAACACCTAGCTTACCATCAAATTTCAAATTATTTTTTTTTTTGCATTCAGTTGATTCAAAATTTGGATCAAAACTTGATTAGTAAAAAAATGCAGCTCCAAAGTGAAATGTGGGGTCCAAAAACTAGAAACAAAACCCAAAGTGAGAGAGCCAGTGAGGAGGTGGAGGAGAAACATGAACATGCTGTTCTAATCCACTAACAGAAAAACTTGAATATTGTTTATAAAACCAGAATGCTCTTCTTCCTGACTGTTAAGCCACTATTCTCTTAATGATGAGGAAGAAATAAATTGGTTTAAAATCTTCAGTCCTAAATTTTTGCTTCAAAATTATGGTACTTTTCAACAAGGCAGTTGCTGACTCAAGTAAAAAGCTTAGCAAAGCTGAGCAGTAATTAAGAGATTTCATTTACAACACAATTTCACATTTGAACAGAGGGAAATGTGCTTCTTATGACATGAAATTTCCCATAATACTGAAAAGACTCATGAAGATATACCACCATCTAAGACTTTCATTTGTCCTGTGAAGTAAGCCATCACTTCTTGTGGTAAGTAAATATGCCCTTGAATAAAGACAACTATTCAAGGCAAAACTTAAGAGGTAATGAATACCACTCAGAGCCAAAGAAAACACTTCTTGGAGCATTTTAGGATCTTGTATTAAAGTCCTATTCCAAAATTCAAGTCAACAGGCGTCTTACCACTACAATCCTATATAGTTAGAATTTCCTAAGTTGTATTTACAGAAATTAGACCTGTATCAGTTTATACTTTATTTCAAATCAGTGATTTCAGTTTGTGAACCCTAGAATGTTTTACAGGTGCAAATAGAAAAAATAAAATATGAGTCTGCATTTTCCAGTCAATCAGGAACTAAGAACCTTGGAAATTGTCTTCCGATCACTATTTATTCTAATTAATTTTATAGGAGTTAATGACTATAAAGATGAGAATTTTTACTATGTAACATTCCATACCTATTTCCATCTCAAAGGATCTTTTTCCTAATAGATCCAGAGCATCCACTAATTTTTGGTTTATTATATATAAACATGGGACAGACAGACTGACGTGTCAGTGTTTCAACTAGGTTCTAGAACTTCTTCCTCCCCTCTGTAGTTTAACAATGGCAAGAAATTTTGCACTAACTGTGTCAAGTTTGGGTAGAGAATGTCTCCTTTGTTTGAATATTCAGTGTTTTGAAAAAATAAATATCTAAGAATCAAAAAATTGTCTACCTATTAGCTATAGACATGCAAGGAGAGGAAAGAAAAAACTCTACAAGTATGGCAGCACCTTGGACATTCAGTGATACTTAGAGAGATTAATTAAATGCACTGAGCATATCCCAACCTGCATTCTAGATATAACAAGTAATCACAGGTACACTTCTATGTCAGCCCTTAGCAAAGCAGCTTCTAGTATACAGACCCGCATCTGCACGAAATAGCTACTCCTGAGACACAGAATTAGAACAAAACCTCACATATCTATATTTGTGTTCTGCCAGTAAAATAAGTAAGCCCAAAATTCTTAAAATCACAGCATCCTCTCCAGTTTTCACACCAAGCCATGACAAGAACATCTTGAAAATTAGTTCTAAATGAAAACAAGAATACTTAGCACCTTTCTGGTGCATTTCATCTTTCAAAAGCACTTTGCAAATATTAACATTCCACAATGTGAAACAACCATTGTTTCGGTGAAAGGAAGCAAGAAAAGACAATGCAGAATTTGGTAGCAAAAAGGACAGATGGCTGGCTGATACTTCAGCTTTGTATACTGTGGTTCCATTCCCATCTTAATGACACATCAAAACAGGTTCTGCAGCACTTTAACAGCAAATGAATACTACATTACTGTATACTGAGACATCCTGGTGTACCACTTTCAACACTGATCCCTTTCCAACTGAAATTCCTGTTGCTTTTCTTAGCTTAAGACTGCAAATTTTTTTTATTCTATGACACCGTAAGAGAAGCTTTTATATACTTATTGGCAATAATGTTTTTCCTTTGCACTTCCCATTACTGCATTTCCAAAGGCACATATGCCCAGCATAGTCAAGACGGTAGATACAAAGCTGTAATTTGTTTAAGTTTGTCCATTACATGCCCTACTGAATTCTCTTTTTTTACGTGTTTTGTGGCTCTTTAGCCACAGCTAACAGGAAAGATTTATGCAAAAAAATTCATCACAAAGCATTACCTGCTACATTAATGTTCATTTGGGGTGTTTAATGCTACTAACATAGATCAACAGTGAGATTTCTACTGAGAACTCCATGCCATCCAGAAGCATCACTGTATGCTTGTCTGTATTCCACCCCAGCAAACACTGGTAGATGATGGATGGAGAGTCAATCTCAAAGAGCAGGACTCTGCTAGATCCTCATCTATATTGCTTAGAACCTCACTCAATCCACTATTAGCAGCACTGATTTCAGTGAGACAGCTGACAGGAAAAGTAAAGCAAGAATGGCAAAGTTTTTCACTTCAGTATTTAATGTTCAGCTCATTAACGGCTCAGCTTGAAGCCCTGTGAACCTGGCAGAAGCATTCCCACTGGGGTTTTCCGTAGGGCCTTGAAAAATTAGGGGCTTGAACTGATAAAGAAAAGAATACAAGCTAGTTAAGAGCAAGGAGCACAGGTTTCATGTCCTCTCATTGTTCAGTCTAGGCTTGGTTACTAGTGGGAATTTGCTCTGAGTTACCACAGTCAACTCAGATCAGAGATCTGGTCAGCAAAAAAAGCACGGAAGTTGGCTGCTAGGTTGACATTTTTCAGGAACATCTAGATGAAAACATTAGAGGGTATCATTGGAACAATCTCCTTGGCTAAAAGCAGCGAGAACTTGAAAAGGGACCTGAGACAACCTGAACAATTAGAGAGTGATTTCTCACTACAAAGATTGTAGTCAGCATTACAAACACCTCCTGAAAATGCTTCTCACTTTTCATAGAATCCTAGAACATGCAGAGTTGGAAGGGACCCTCCAGGATCATCAAGTCCAACTGCTGTTCCTGTGCAGGACACCCCAGGAGTCACACTATGCGCCTGAGAGCATCATCCAAACACTTCTTGATCTCAGTCAGGCTTGGTGCTGTGACCACTGGGGGAGCCTGTTCCAGTGCTCAATCACACTCTGGGTAAAAAACCTTTTCCTGGTATCTAACCGAAACCTCCCCTGATTCAGCTTCCTACTGTTACCTCGAGTTCTGTCACTGGTCACAGGAGTGAAGAGATTGGTACCTGCCCCTTCTCTTCCCCTTGTGAGGAAGCCTTAGACTGCAATGAGGTCACCCCTCAGCCTCCTCTTCTCCAAGCCGAATAATCCAAGTGACCTCAGCTGCTCCTCATAGGTCATCCCTTCTAGACCCTTCACTATCCTCATAGCCCTCCTCTTGACTTGCTCCAATAGCTTGATGTCCTTTTTGAACTGTGTCCTTTCTGAGCCCAAAACTGTACACAGTACTCAAGGTGAGGCCACACCAGTGCAGAGTAGAGTGGAACAATCACCTCCCTTGACCGACTGGCCACGCTGTGCTTGATGCACCCCAGGACACGGTTGGCCTTCCTGGCTGCCAGGGCACACTGCTGGCTCATATTCAGCTTGCTATCAACCAGGACCCCCAGGTCCCTCCCAGCTGCACTGCTCCCCAACCACTCATTCCCCAGTCTGTACGTACAACCAGGGTTGTCCCGTCCCAGGTGCAGAATTTGGCACTCGCCTTTGTTGAAATTCATGTGGCTGGTGATTGCAATAATTTCCAAGTTGGTGATTTTAACAATGTTATGTCTGGCCTGCTAGAATACCAGTGTCCAATCCACTAAAACTTCACCAGAAATTCCATTTTGCTCTGATTAATCAAAGATACCAACTCCTAAAAATGACAGCTGTACCTGACTCAAAATAAACCAAACAGAATAGAGTTCTTGGTGATCAGCAAAGTTGTATCAAAAACTCAGATATGCATGGTGAATACAGGTAAAGAAAAAGACACAAAAAACACAACGAACTTGGATTTCTTGCTATCTGTGATGAATGACTCAGTTCCTGCCATGTTAGATGCATTTCACCATCATAAATTACCATCACATGGCAGGTGCAGTGGGATATGTCTCCATCCTGCTAAAGCTTTCTGTTTGGTTAGTTCAAAAAATTGGTGTTATATAATATTGTAAGATTTTATTTTAGCACAAATATAAAAATGTACTTAAAATACCACATCAATTAAAAACCAATGTAATCTGACAGAGAAAACCAATTGTGTCCCAGAACTACAGCGAACTTTTTCAGACCTATCCCATATTGCTGCTTCCAGTGGATCACAACATAGGAATACAGATTGTATTTTTTTCCAAAGACATTTTATCAAACAAAACCATCAATAAATAAGCCAGTAATACTAAAATGATATATTATTGAAATTAAAAGTACAATCTAAAAAAAATAAATTTAAAAAAGTAAAGTACAAACTATTAGTTTTCAAACACTTCAGCACACTCTTAGTTCTGTATTTTATAAGCTCTTTTGGGCAGGAATGGTTTCTTGCTTTGGGAATTTCTGACACCTCAGCTATGTTGGGTTGACTGTGAAGTGTGACTGTTGATTGACATAACTTGGATAACAGAAGCTGCCACAGTAGTCACAGTTATTTTGACAAAAACAGCGTTTTTATCTGAATTAATTCCATCATTTGTGGAATGTTTTGGGGTTTTTTGCATGAATAAACACAATGATTACAAACACAAGGAATTAGAGACCTGTGTACAGTTTCATGGCTATGATCTTGTTGAGATGAGAGACATAGTGGGATGACTTGCATGACTCGAGTGCTGCAATAGAAGCGATACAGGCTCCTTAGGAAGGACTTGTCAGAAAGATAAGGAGGTGGAGTTGCCCTTTATGTAAAAGAGCAGCTGGAATGCACGGAGTTTTGTCTGGGCATGGATCATGAGCTAACTGAGAGCTTATGGGTAAGGATTAAAGAGTGGACCAGTATGGGTAACACTGTAGGGGGCATCTACTATAGGCCACCTGATCAGGACAACAAGTAGATGAGGCTCTCTACAAACATGTAGAAGTAACCTCACATTTACAGTCCCTGGTCTTCATGGGGGACTTAAACTGCCCTGATATCTGGAGAAAAGACAGGGATAAGCTATCCAGGGTGTTGCTGGAGAGCACTGATGACAAATTCCTGACTTAAGTGACAGAGAAGACAACAATGAGAGGTGACATGCTGGACCTTACACTTACAAACAAGGAAGAGCTCCTTGGGGATGTGAAGGCAGCCTTAAGTTGTAGTGACCATGGTGGTGTTCAGGATCCTGAGAGGAAAGCAGGGCAAAACCCAAGATCACAGCCCTGGGCTTCAGGACAAACACACTTTGGTCTCTTCAGGGATCTGCTTGAGCAAGTGTCATGCGATAGGGCCCTGGAGGAAAGAGGGGTTTGAGGAAGCTGGTTGATACTCAAGGATCACTTTCTCCAAGCTTAAGAACTGTTCATCTCAATGAGCAGGAAGTCAGGCAAAAATGCCAGGAGGCCTACATGAACAAGGAGATCATGGCAAAACTCAAACACAAAAATAAGTATACAAAGGGTGGAAGCAGGGACAGGTAACCTGGGAGGAATACAGAGATGCTGTCTGAGCATGCAGAAATGCAGTCAGGAAAGCCAGAGCTCACCTGGAGCTGAACATGGTGAGAGATGTCAAAAATAGCTATTTGAAGGGAGGATGTAAAGAAGATAAAGCCAGATCCTTCTCAGTGGTGTTTGGTGACAGGAAGAGAGGCGATGGGCACAAACTGAAATATAGGAAGGTTCCCCTCTGAACATCAGAAAACACTTTTTTACTTTAAGGGTGACTGAACAATGGCACAGGTTGCCCAGAAAGGTTGAGGAATCTCCCTCTTTGGAGATATTCAAAGGCCATCTGGACATAGTGTTGTGGAACCTGCTCTTGGTGGCCCTGCTTGCACAAGGGGGGCAGACCAGATGACCTCCAGAGGTCCCTTTCCCAACCTCAACCATTCTACAATTCCCTGAAAGCACTGCTGTGTCAGAAAACTTCCAGCCACGCACCAGTGTTTATACTGCTGTTTTATACCAGCCACCCTATTCCATACAGTACCCTTAAGGTACACAGAGAGTCTGTGTATTTGTGCTTCACCCAGCATGAAAGGAGTCCTCTCTTAACCAAGGCCTCTAGGCATATTTGTAACATGAATAATTAACTGCTTTCTATACTACATTTGCAATTCTACTATTTCAATCAGAAAAATCAAGATGTTTTCCCAAATCATATTACCTTCATATATAGCAACTTAAAATAGAATGCCTAGGAGAAAAGGAAATAAAGAAGAAAAAGACACCAAAACAGAAAATTTTAAAAAATCAGACTTGGGCCCTTCTCAGTATACCAATGCCCAATTGCAGGACAAACAAAACTGAGGAACAAAATCCAAACACAGAAAATAAAATACACTGCAAAATTAATTATTTCTTGATACTAACTGCAGGTCCAGAAATCTTTGTTACTGATCTATAATACTATACATTTTAGCTTCACAACAGAAAAGGAAGAATGTTATCTATGAAAAATGTGAAGAGCTTTAGGACAAAAAGGACATCTGAAAAATTTGTGCTGTATCACACACACCACCTCCAGACACCTGTTGAATATGGATTTCCTTCTCTTTCTCTTCTTCATTTCTCTCCACCTCTTCACCCTTAACTAATTTGCCCAGCAGCACAGTGGGATGCATGCCATACAAACATGGCAGTAGCCTATTCAGACAGATGCTGTGCCTGCCCCTGCTTATCTCTAGTCAAAACTGATATAAATGTCATCAATAAAAGTGCCGCATTTTTAACCCAGCTACCATGTGCCAATAAATCAGTGGAGACTCTAGTCTCCTTAATGTTCATTTACAGTGACTACTGCTAAATGGCAGTGGCGTGTGCAAGTTTCTCTCTCCAGGTTAGCACCACCATTTAAAGAACACTAACAACCTTTAAAAGACCAAGATATGTTTATTTACTCCATCAGGCATTCTCCTATTTCCTTCTCCTTTAAATGTTTTACTATCTTCTATTTTTGAGAAGTGAAACACACTCCTTTCTTCCTTGGGTCATAGCACTGCTCCTAAACCAACAAAGAGTATCTGTAAATTCTACTATGATGGATTTATTTTGTCATGTATCCAGTTGCCAATTAACTTCTTTCGTATGTTTTAAGATGCACATATACTCTGCACATTTACATAAAAATAACTGCTATATGACGAGTATCATCAGGGACTTGGTTTTATCATCTAAGGCACAACTATATTAAGCAATAGTTCTTGCTGAAGACGGTGTTTTCACATGCTTAAAGCAGAGGACACAGGGCAGTGACTCTTTCAGGAAACCAGAGTGCTGCTTTTTGATTAACCACTTGGGCAACTTTGCTCAAATCACTTCATTGGCAGTGAATCAGTTTATCTTTCTACAATGTAATCTTCCTCACTCTAACCTCCTCTGTAAAGCACTCAAGAACCTATGGAGTTATTTCCACAACACATCGCAGACTAGGAAATTGGCAAAGTTATTCTGCATGTGAAAAATACTGTCATCAACTTCAGTTCCTTACATATTAGTGACACATTATTACTATTTTTGCTCATCTTGATGAAGAAAAAATGTTAGAAACATCTTCCTTCTCAGCCCATTCACCAACTGTGCACAGTTATTCACATTGCAAATGTAACAAAAATTAAGATCTAAGCTTACTGAACAGTATGTCAGACGTTTCCAGTATAAGATGCAGATTGATATATCTCAGATGCCATGTATAAACACTGGTGTGAGAGCAGTGCCCACCAGCAGTATGAGCAAGTTGAGATTTTATGTCCAGCTGGTCCAGTGAGGCATGCAAAAGCAAGGGGCAAGACTCTTGGTACCAACAATAGAGACGTAAATTCCAAGACTGACAACCACATTGCAAGACAGTACTGTGCATGGTTCTCCACTGTCAAACCACCAGAAAGCAATCCAATTTTGGCCATGGAGGAATCATTCCCAGAGGAATGCCTTCATATGGAAAGAAGATGTTCCAGTGATGATCTATATCACTAATCTAAACAATATGAGCTGGAATGACCCCAGAAGTTTGCGGAAAGCCACTATGTTAAGCTGCACTAGCATTATAGTGAGAACAAGAGAAAAGGGAGGCAGACTGCAGTGTTTGGAAGGATATTTAGTAACCTCAGGTTCTGTTGGTATTCTATCCTCTTCACACTTGAGGTCTGACAGCAACCATGGAAGGATATGTGTTTATTCACATTGCTTCTTTCTTAAATTCATGTAAACTGCAAGACAATTGCTGGACAATGAGTTGAAGACAGCTGCATCTCAAACATTCCCAGATTGTACATTTTATTGTTGTTCTCCGAGGCAATAATATAGACCAAACTATTGGTTTGGTTGCATTCTGGATAGTAGCCTGAAAAACTTGGTATAAAATCAACAAAATCAAGTAAAAAAGCCTCCCTTTCCTGTCCATCACCAAATGGTTTGTTTTATCCACTAGCGAGTCCTATCTTCCAATGGACTCAGTATCACTACTGATTTTTTTCCCCTCTTTCTCCATTTGTAGCATCCTGCATTTTGTCACATAAAACTCAATGAAGGACAGCATCTCAATCTAAAATCATCTACCATTTATTTATTTAAACTGATCTTTTTTTGCTTTATGGAAGTTAATGTCAACATGCAACTTTCCTTGTACTAAAAACTGTTTACAACATCATCACCTACTGATTTCAACTACTTGGAAGAGTCACTGAAGAGGAACCGATTTCTCATAAATGTAGTTGATATTAAAGACTATGGAAGACTAAGATCAAGGACATAAGTAATAAAGTATTCCAATAATAACAACAGAAAATGTCTACCTTTACAGGAACCTCATTCTTCAATGCTCCAGTTCTCTACTTTGATAAAACAGCATCTAGTTGCACAGTACACTCAACATTGAAGAATCAAAAGATACAGACAAGTATACCTTTTTAAATCTGTCGGAACCATTTTTATCTTATTTAAGAATTCTCAAGCATACCAGAAAGTATTTTACCCTAGAAGACTTGTCTTACATGACTGATAACCGCTCTGTGTTTAAATCTGAGTCACACTTTAGAACCAGTCCTAAGATTGAAGAAAAAAAAAAAACAGACTACAGAAATACAGAATTTAAATACTGCTTGCAGAGTCTCAGAGTTAATGTCAGTTCATTTTCTATAAAAAACGGGAAGCCTAGGACTCCCTTCTGTTACAAAACAAATGAAAGTTAATATTCTTAAGAACAACATGATCTAAAGAACACATATTTGGGGATTTAATAATGCTAGAATGATTTTCATTTCTTATTTATATCCAGTGGTATACACTTTCTAGTAGCTTCGGCCCGAAAATTATTGAATTAAGCAGATTCATACATTGAAGTCCAGTAATTTCTGAACATAAAATTCCATTTGCAGTATTGATTAGCAGCAGCATTAACTGAAGACAGAAGGGAAAACAATCACCAAGGGAATTTACTACTGAGAGACTGAAGTTCAGGGGCACAGCAGGGGGCTCAGACAAAGGAGGAAAGTGAAACCTAGCCAGGAGGAGCTGGATTGAGAAGCCTGAATATCAGCTGGAAACTTCATCTCATTTGAACAGTTCACAATTCTTCTTGGTCCCCCCCCATTTCACCATTCAATAACACTTTGTATTCCAGGATGAAAAGCCTTCTTTTCTCCAAATGGACAAATCCATTCCAAAGTCCCTAAACAGGTAGAAAAGTCCATCTAGAAATTTTAAGAAAACAAAGAGTTGTTTATGGGTTTTTTTATTTAAATCAAATCCCACGATTCCATTCCTTCAGTTCTCTGCCCTTTTCCCCATTCCCTTAATCATCTTTGTGGCTCTGCGCTGGACTCTTTCAAGCAGTTCCCTGTCCTTCTTGAACTGAAGGGCCCAGAACTGGACACAGCACTCTAGATGCGACCTCACCAAGGCAGAATAGAGGGGGAGGAGAACCTCTCTCAACCTACTAACCACCCCCCTTCTCATACACGCCGGGATGCCATTGGCTTTCTTGGCCACAAGGGCACATTGCTGGCTCATGGCCATCCTTCTGTCCACCAGGACCCCCAGGTCCCTTTCCCCTTCTCTGCTCTCCAGCAGGACAGACCCCAACCTATACTGATACATGGGGTTGTTCTTTCCCAGATGCAAGACTCCACCCTTGCCCTTGTTGTATTTCATTAAGTTTCTCCTTGTTCAACTCTCCAGCCTGTCCAGGTCTCACTGAATGGCAGCACAACCCTCTGGTGTGTCAGCCACTCCTCCCAGTTTTGTGTCATCAGCAAACTTGCTGAGGGTGCACTCTGTTCCTTCATCCAGGTTGCTGATGAAAACAGTGAAGTAGTATTGAATAGTACAGATCCCAGTACCAACCCCTGCGAGACTACACTAGTCACAGCCCTCCAACTAGATTCCATCCCATTGACCACAACTCTCTGACTTCTTCAACTCTCTGACTCCTTCATCAATGCCAGGATAATCCTTTCTAGCAATTTTCGCCTTGATTTTTGAACCACCAAATTCCATACAAAAAAAGAATGCATCTGCTACTTCCCTTCTACATCCATGCCTTAAACAAGCTTTGACAAGATACAGGATAGACCTTCAAATACTGAGCCAAGTAAAACCAAAGAGTTATGAATCCCTACGAGGTACAAAGCTCATTTCTTAACTGCCATATTCAGGTGGGTGTACCACAAGGAAGAGAAGATTAGTGAACCAATGAAAAAAAACAAAAAAAGGAAAAGTAAAATTACCTTCCTCCATGGCAGTTCTGACTCTCCAGCTCTTAAATTACACCAAGTGTGGGATAATGAACAATGAATGCTTTTTAAAGCTAGCATTCACTACAAAAAGAAAGATGAGCCAAACCCAGACAACTAACAGAGCAAAAATAGTGCATGTACTGGTGTGTTTATGTTTCCTTACACAAAACTACTTTTCAGAAAGTTCTTTAGCCACACAGTTAGGCAAATAACCAATATAGCTAACTTTGGAGAGAATGGAGACAAACTTTTGAAGATTAACAAACTGTAAACTTGCATTGGCCATTATATCCTCTTCTTACACCAGTCTTTATATAAATGTCATCAGCACCCATAGTTTACGGAGAAAAAAAAAAAAGTTGTAGAGCCTCCTTCACTGGAGACATTCAAAACCTGCCTGGATGTGTTCCTGTGTGATGTACTCTAGGTGACCCTGCTCTGGCAGGGGGGTTGGACTAGATGATCTTTCGAGGTCCCTTCCAACCCCTAGGATTCTGTGATTCTGTGAAAAAAAGATGCTTCTGAAATCCCATATCCTTAAAATAGTTTTCTTAAAAATTTGTTCTACTGCAGATGATGGAAAGTTTTCATTCAAAGCTGTCAAGAGAATATTAACATAGGCTTTCACACAAGCCAGGGAAAAAAACAAAAAGAAAACAAAACAAAAACCAACCAAACAAAAAACAACCAAACAAACAAAAAACCCAAATAAACAAACAAAAAAAAGGAATGCTGTTCTGCATCTGTACAAGCACTCCCATCAATACTGATACAAGTTTGCATATAGATCGAGTTCAGCATATAGTGCAAAGACTTTGCAGTCAGGTTATGAATTTTACCTATTATTAGCCTTTATAAAAGGTTTATAAATTTCAGGCAAAATGCCTTGGGTTTTGTTAGTTTTGTAAGTCATGTGTATGTGTGTGTTTGTTTTTTTAAGATTGCTCTTACAAAGGCACACATACAAAAAAATCAGATAGAGGATGAAAGAGGAGATTATTCCAGTAACAGTCTATTGAAAACTGATTGTTTATTTCAGGTAAAAACAAAAAATACACATTTGAGCAAAAAACAGTCACACAAGCAATAGTTTGGCGGCTTGTTCCTTCAAAATCACTATATTTAAGAACACTTCAGTTCAGTGATTTAAATGCATGTGGGAGATGCCTAGTTTTACCAGTTTTCTAAAATAATTCACTCAGAACGAATACTACTTTTGGTAATATTAAGTCCTACACACTGAAATTTCAGATCAAGCCTCCGACAGATCTTAATGTTGACAACAGACATTGCAGTCATTCACCACTGCTCTGCACTTTGGCTGAGGACTGTACTTTGGAATTCCTGTAGACTAAATAGCATGCACAGGGAATTCAACATACTAGCAATACTATTTTCAATGCTTCTTCAAAGAAAACCAGTCCATTTTTCTTCAGACCTGAGAAAACTTATAACCTTTTTATGTTATCTAATCAGAGAAGAAAAAAAGTTGTCATGCATATTTCAGATACATATAAACCAAATAATCTTGCTACATCCAAATAGCTCCAAACTATGATTTCCTTACTAGGAAATTTTCCTAACTGGTTTTCCAACTGAGAAGGGGGGATGTACTTTGAACAAGAAAGATCCAATACACAACATAAATCAAAAATTGTGAGAATTAAACATCAACAGGATGGAGAAAAGGAACATGCTACCACAGTGGGCAAACAAAAGAGAAAAAAAACAATTAAAAAAATTTAAAAAAATCACAAACAACCTACCAATCCAATTATCCATCAGAGACTCTGCAGTTACTGCGGCTTCTACATGACTTGCAGCCTTGCTGATTAAGGGCCGTCACAGGACACCTAAGCAATAAGAATTCATATTTCAAACTTGGAATACTTATCTGCAATTCACAGTTTTCAAGAAACCTAGGGATACCTGTTCCACCTGGGTCATTTCTCCATTTTAAAAAACTGCAATACAGTGAGGATGTTGGGGGGTTTGTATTTTTAGGGTTTTTTTTGTTAAACTAACCTTTGATAACCTATCCCCATTTTCAACAGGGAGCAGAATGACTTTGTTAGAAGATCCTTCCTGCCCTGAACTCATTGCTTGAGTTTACACACTCAATTTTTCCTCTGAGCTTACAGTATAATGATGAAGCTCTATAAGGTGAGGAAAAAAGCCCTCATTTCATAGGTCTTATTACAGTAGTCTGTGCATTTTCACCACTGAATGGGGAAACAAAACAACCCAAACTAGTCCCCTTAGTGTACCTGTGCAGTAGGAATCTAAAGAATATGTGGCAAATCACTACCCTGTCTTTTTGTGTGAAGCTATTTTTTTTCAGTAGAAGACATAACTGCTTACAAAAACTGCAGGGAAACTAGACAACCTTTCAAACAATTTATTTAATTTTCCACTGTTTCTGTTTCTGAAGAAGTTAAAAAAAGCTAATCTTGTCCAAAGGAAATTAATCTGTATCCAGAAGATTTCATTAAATAAACTGTGCTGACCTGTTGTCAATTGCCAGCTCTGGTTCCAACACAGTACTTTGTTTAGCCCGGTGCTTTCTATTGCTTCTAGCACTGAAATTGTATTAAAAAAGCTAACAATGTTTAAAAGACTTTTGATTGTCATTTCCATCCTGGCATCCATACCTTCCAGAATACATAAATGACAATCAGTGCTTTGAAAATATTTCCTGTAGTAATATTAAGAGTGCTATAAAAACCAAGTACAATGCTTACACAAAAAGGTAAGACCTTGTAACAACTGTTCAGATGCCTCCACGGGCTGATTTTCGGTTCAAAAAATGTCTGTTGGAAAGAAGTAGGTTTTATTTGCTGTCTAGCAGTACCCCTGTTCCAAGTTGAGCAAAGCAGAAGATATTTGTACTCAGGTGAAAACACAAATAAAGATCGCTTGTCTGATGCTCAACAAAGAAATCACTTGCTCTCTAAAACAAAACTGGGCACAGTGGAAGAGCCAGTAATCTCTCCCAAAAGTGTTACATAAGGCATTGCCAAACTTCACGTCACCTCCACAGAGGCCGCAAGTTGCTATTTTTTGCCCCCTGGTGAGCAGGGATTAATGATCTGAATGACACAATTCTCGGATAGGAGGTGATAGCAGACGCCTTCCCGAAGGAGAGCTTCCAGGGCTGAAGGCTGGCTGAGGAGGCTGGAAGGGGATGGGGAAAACCACCCTGCCGCCTCAGCCACCCAGCCAAACTCCGGCTTCGCCCCGAG
>VZRW01010709.1:0-62288 GCA_013398125.1 Aegotheles bennettii | reverse complement strand
GCCGGCGAACCGCCGCGGTGCGCTGTGGTAAGTGAGGGGAGAGCCAGAGGCGGCGGCCTGGCCCGGCCCTGCCTTCGCCTTAGCTGCCGGCGACGGGGCGGCGGTCAGGGAGGCGAGGCGGCGGGCGGCCTTCGGACGGGCCCGCTCGGCCGTGGAGACCCAGCTGACCCCGGCGCGGGCCGGGGAAGGGCAAGCACAGCTCGCCTGGGTACGGCAGGGCGCGTCCCGGCGGTGTTTCCCGGCGCGCCGGTAACTGCTGAGAGAAGTGATCGGTGCACCGGGGGGTTCCTCTCTGCTGTTTGTTTTGTGGTGTTTTCTGGTTTGTTTTTGTTTGTTGTTCCCCTGCCGTGGGCATAGAACGGCCATCATCGCTCTTTTCCTTACCTTTATTCATCGTCTTCCTTCACTACATTAGCAGTGTAAAATGGGTTGTTGCAATGCTGAGAGGAGATAAACCGTGTGTAGGGGTGGAGAGGGTGCCTGGAATTTCGAGAGGAGCACAAAAATTAGAGAGGAGGGGAGCAGATGCGCGTACAATCCGATTTTAGACAGGCATTGATCCGTTCTTGGGATGGAAGGGGAAGGAAAGTACACACGTGCGTTGGATAACAATGTCCATAGTCGGAAGTAGCAACAATAGGGATACCTCTCGGTACTTAGTGTTTTCTTCTGGCAAACGATAAGGGAATAGTTTAAGAGAAAAATGTTGTTCTGTAAAAGATAGCACAGATGCTAATTTCTCCTGTTATATCAACTCCCTAAATGCTATAACTTACTCAGAAGTTGCGTTGTTGTGGGCAGAAATTATGTTTTGCAGTGCGCTGGACCAAAAATCCTGTGAACTCTGGAACAGGTTATTCATGGCAAGACAGTATTTGCCAGACTTGATGAAGGCATTGGTCCACCAAGCTCAGTATTGTGCTGCCAGCAGCACCCACTTCCCCGTGCTTTAGTCAAGAGAGGTATCAGATGAGCTGAAGTAAATCGTGAAGCTGAACATGCCAGTGACATCATGTAAGTGTTAATAACTACATTTGGAACTTTATGAAAACTAGGAAAGCATTTTTGGAAAAACAAATGTAAATAAATAATAAAACAACCCCCTCTGCATGTATGTAAAAATAATTTAAATCTAATTTGAATTCTTTTCTGGAGAAGCCAATGGTAACATACAAATTGGCCTCTATTGTGCTGGTTATTTCCATGAGCAAATCAAAGTTGGATATTAGCTATATTGAAGTGGCTTATTCTTTCTGTCCATTCTCCTAAGTGAAACTCAAGGATCAGCCCTCACTTAACAATGTTTTCTTGTGCTGTTAAAAATATTGTAACTGCTTTGGTGACAGTCACAAGGAACAAATTGCCGGGGATGTATGGAGGAGGAAACAAGATTGTATATACAGCTTCATTATTAATAAAACCAGACTGTCTGCTGCCTGTTACTGGAATTCTCAGCAGCTTCACTTTTTTTAGTCTCATGCTAAGTCTTAAAAACTAGTGTATGTCAGAGTCTGATCCTACGAAATACTGAACAATTTTTGCAGGTTCTTAACGTTCTTATCTGCTATTAGAGCAGGGAACTCAGAGCACTGACAAAAATTCTTAGGTTGCAAGAGCAGCATGGATTATTAGGATTATCTAATGTACCACCATACATGACAAATGTTGGAACTTCATACTGAAATAAAATGTTTTACTTAAAATTACTCTGCATCTGTCAGGTTGATGACCTACTCACAAAATGGACAACAGTTGTCCAAACCCAGAGCAGCATTTCTCAGAGGCTCTAGCCAAGATTGATTACCACTAGCTTACAAAAACTAACAGGGTCAGGAGGAGTGACTACCTATGAATATAGAGTTTTTCAGAAATTGTGTTCATAAGCGAGTAATCTTTTCATATTCATCATAAAATTGCTCCATCAGTCTTTGTCCTTGGAAATCCTGAAGTGGCAATTGCTTTGGACATAGAGTAAACAAGCAATGCAGAAGCATCCTTAAGCCAGGGACAGGGAGAAGAAATTAGATGTAAATATTTGCACTTCAGATTTCATTCAGCCAGAAGGAAGCTTTCTCCAGAAGCTACACAGGTTCTGGAGCAAGATGTCTGTCTACATTAAAAAAAACCCAAACAACAAGAAGCAAAACCTATAGTAATGTCAAATATATAGTTTCAAAAAAATTGACAGTTACATTAGGTTGAAAAATTATGTAAACCAGACCTTTCTTTTTTAATAGGAAGATGTCAATTTTGAGATAGTGTTATATGATCGAATTATACTGATGTAAAATTATCACATGAATGTTTGGAATAAGAGATTAAGGTGTAACAGTACACGACTTCGAACAGGCTATGGTACTTTCACTACACACCAGAACAACAGGAAGTAAGATAGGATTAAGTCTGTTTTTAAGACCCCACATATTTACAGATTATCTGGGGTTTGATGAAAAGAACAAAGCTATTCCCAATATAACCATTTTGTATGAAAGGGAGGTGTAAGGCCCACAAGTATTCAAACTTATGAAAGTGCATGAAGGTCATCTCTCATTTAACACCAGTGAAGTCCTTTTAACATTCTTACAGTTGCTTCATTGTTCGAGCAGAATTCAACCACCATGAGCTCTTTTGAGGAAAAAGACAGTGCTTTGTTCAGGAGGTGACTGAAAAGTACTTTACTACTCTTAATAGTGTATTATGTGCCAGCTGCAATAGAGGCTAAAATATTCCTGTAAACCAGAAAGGTGTTCTGTCTGCTTTCCTCCACACACACTCCGGTGGTTAATCCACATTTCAAATACCTAGTGAGGCTGAGGCTACTGTGTCACACTCAAGATATGTGTTATGCATGGACAAAGCTAAAAGTTCTCCCTGACCTGCTTTTGTGTGCAGTTGATGAAATAGCTACTTTTCATAAAATCAGCCATACAGGATATTCTCGTGGGGAACAGAAATTCAAATCTGAGGTAGCAGACTGACTGGATTGTGTCAACTGATCTGCTTCAACACAGACGGTTGTGACTCTTTGGTTATAAAATGATGCTCTTAACTTATAGATGCTAAATTGCACAGCTGTTGATAGTATCAGAGCATGAAGAGCAAAACCAAAAGTCTGAAGCAAGTCCCAACCCTTGAGACTCTTGTTATCATCTGCCGCTGCAATGAGCACAGGTCTCTACTGTGGAACAGGCTGCCTAACATCTTTTGTAGTACGAATAGGCTTTCAGACAAGAAATAAGTGAAATTTAATCTACTCTGGAAAAATTAATTTCCAATTCTTGAGTGCAAAGTGAAAGCTCTGCTACATATGCTGCCCACAATGGGCAGTAAATTAAAATTTAATGGTGATTTTCCTGTGCATGTTACAGAAAAATGTAAAAGAAAAATCAACAAAACCCAAGAAAGTCAGGGCAAGATTCAGATTCCCTGGGGTTATAGGAACTGGAAAAAACAAAGACTGGTAATCTGAATGCCTTTAAGTAATCAGAAAACATCACAAACCCCTAAAACATTCAGAATACAAAGGAAATTAATTTAATAAAATAGAAATTATTACTCTTTTATACCAAAATAGATTTCAGATGATAAACTGATTGTTCTGTGTTAACCTATTTTGATTTTCAAATGGGTATCTCCCAAAATTCATTTGTACTTCTACACACAAAAAGGTAAACATGTACACTAGCATCTTAGATAGTATTATGCCCTATATATATAAAAAAAAAAAGAAAAAGAAAACCAAGCTTGAAGGAAAGGAGTATTTTCCTGTTTATTTACTTAATACCTTTGACAGAAATTTCTGTGAATTTTATTTTTCATTGCTGCTAATTACGACTTTCCATTTGTTGTGACTTGGTCATTTAGAAAATAGTTGGAGTTTGGTTCATTGGTTGGTCTTCTTAAAGGAATAGTGCTTCTAAAACCATAGAAATTAGTGAAGTTCCACAGAATAAATATGGTGCAACTTTAATTTTATAAAGTTAATCTTATTTCAGGTTGACAGTACTTCTTTAAGTTTGTAATTACCATGGTGAAGTCAATCCTGTATTTCTACTTATAGAAATAGTTGTTCACTGTTTTGCCAATATGACTTACATAACTCAGAAAAGTCTTTATTTTGCACTCCGTAAAGTTAATGCCACTGTTTCCAGAGCTCTTAGTAATGCATAATTGCATCCTAAAAAAAAAAAGTAATATGTTGTGTTTGGAAGTTTTTTGGTTTTTTTTGTTTGTTTGTTTTTGTTTTTTTACAAAGAAATCTTCACACCTATGCTGTTTGAAGTGAAATTCTGGATAATGTACGGCAGCATAATTACTCTGTATTAACATGTATCATTCCCTTTACAGAATCTTCTGGGAAAGGAAAGCAGCATTGGACAAACTTTAAAATAATTTTGAACTTTACTGTCTGTGAAGGTGAACCTGACCCAGGTACTCTTAAGCCTAGAGCAAAGTACTTTGAAGTCAGTGGAGCAGCTGCGCTGATTTTAGTTTTTTTCAATCTAAACTATCCTTTATGCACCAGTCTATGTTTTGAGAGAATATATATACACAAATAGTGGATACAGAGTCTCTCTCTTGTTACTCTGTTTCTTTTGTTACACTACTCCATTTATTTTCCTGCAGTATGAATGCTAAATAAGACCATAAAAAGCCTTAAATGAATTGTAGATCTGTATAATTAATATCTGCTATCCTTTGTAGAAGTATTAAAGCCCAGGATCACTCCTCTGCTCTTAGCCTTACACATTTAGATTTTAATTCATCTAAGGACACCTTTCACTACTCTGGTGGAAAGGAGATATTATACCTGATCAAAACAAGACCTTTGGTTTCCGTTAGAAGCACTTGTCTCATACATGGAAGGCTTAATTCTTTTCAGAATAGCTTCATTAACTTCTGAAAGTGTTACCAATACAGGCCTCCCGAGAGCCAGGATGCTAATTAGAAGGAGAACTGGCATTATAGTAGTTGAAGGATTGTCTCTTCTTTAAGAGAGCGGAAAGTCTCATTCAATCATTGACATAGTGTTTCTGCCAGAAAGTAGGAATAACTGCCAGTTATATGAACTCAGAGAGTACCTGTGGCAAATGCGTTATTCCCACAGTCAAATAGCCTCTTCAGACAGCCAACATCAGTAAGCCTAATAACCATTAAGTAAACAATGTTAAGATGTCCATCTAGTTCCATACAGTCCAAGCAATGTCCTTTATGGCCAGGATCATCTGTCAGCTCGGATGTCCCTAACACGGTCAGTTAGGCATGTTTGGAGGGTTCCATGCATGTTTGGAAAATGCTTGAATTGCTTCATTAGGCAGCCAGTATTGGTAGGAACACGTCTGGCCTTTGCCACATTTATGCTGATTTTTATATTAAAGCTCTTGCAAGTCTGACAAAAAAAATCTATACAGGACTTAGGAGTAAATGTAAATATAAAACATAAAATTAAAACAGATGAATGGTAAAAACATAGATCCTATTACAAGTTAATACACAATATCAAGACTTGTTAAAATAATTTTAAGTTTTGTATCAATGATCAGGCCTTTAGACTCTGTATAAAAAAATACCAGAATTAAAAACAGGCACTGTGGGGAAGGAAGTTACCCCAAACTTACTTATAAGAATCACTACCTAATGAGTCAAATAGGAATATTTTTGACCAAAAATAAATGACAGAAATTATCAGTCAGATCCTAGAACTTGCATATTTTTTTCTCAATGAGGACAATTCTTTTAAATAAATATCACAACAGTAAGAATCTTTGCTGGCAGTTTAACAAAATTGACAGAAAAATACCTGTGTCAGACAAAAGCACAATGGAAATATACGTACATGCTTCTGAATATAAACGGGGAGCAAGTCTGAACAGCCAAACATACAAACATGAACTCATTTAGTGGCTACAAGTGGTTATGTATCTCAGAAGTGTACTGTGAATAAGCTAAAATATTTATTTGCCAGGGCTGAGAAGCGACTGTGAGCTGCATCCAGCTCTCTGGCCAAGACTGTCAGTGCTGAAGAAAGTTTCTATGGTCTTGCTGGCGTTTGAGAAGTTGTGAGCTATGATCTGGACTTGCTATATTGGAAAAAGAATAGGAAAGGTCACCCCATCTCAGCAGTGATACTGTCAATAACAAAAGGATAATCCTTCTCAGTCTCAACAGCAGTTACAGGGAAGCTGATGGTAAGGTCAGGCAACAAGGCAAGACCAATCAAGGCAAGACCTGTCAACATTAAACACCTCTTTTTCAGAGAAGTACCTTAACACTTCAATATTCTGTGATTCAGACCGTACCTTGACACGGTAGGGTTTTTTTCATTGATTCTTATGTGAAGGTAACTCTGTCAGACATGCTAGAGGCCAAGCAGGCAAGGCCAGACCCAGAAAAAGGACAGTCCTTCAAAGGCTGAAGGTAACGTTGAAGGAACCCAGCAACAAATACAAAAAAGCCCAACCAACTCAATAGATATTTTACACTCTGTGTGTACTTGCATTTCTGAGCCTAGCAGCCACACAGGTGCTGGCATTGCTACTTACTCTAAAATTGCAGTCTGTATCAGATTGTGTACTGAGGAAAGGAATAAGCTTTTACTACCGTGAGTGGCATCAGAATTCATGGTTCCTGCAGCACATTAAAAGAAATGACCAGACCAAGTAAAGTTTCCAATGAAATCAGTATGTGTTTAAGTCAGTTAAAAGAAGAATTTCATCTACAGAGAGGGAAAATAATTTTAAACATCACTTCTCCAACCAACACACAAGATCTCAGTGCTGGAATCAGAAATTCTACTGGCATGGTGCCCTTTGCCTGTGCTGACAGTATTTCCAAGCGTGCTGCCTTTTTTTCTTCTGCCATCTTGATATTACAGCAATTCCAATGAGAGGGAATAACTTGAGGGGCTTTTCCAGTACCAGACTTGATGTCAATGGTTTTTTGAAACTTTTTCCCACCTTCTTCCACTCAGCATATCCAAATGCAAAACAGGTGCAGCCAAGACAGGTGATCATTTGCAGGAGGTACTGCATTTCCCTACCTTTTCAGATAAAGGTGAAAAAGGTACCACTCCTTGAGAAGGGGCTTTATGCCAAATACAGTGGTAGCTTTGCTATGGCAATTATTAGGCTGTAATATAGGAATCTTACCCCATCTTTATCAATTAACTCATTGAAAGGAAGGACTGGTTGTGAGTCCTCTTTCTGCAGGATAATCTATGACAAGTTTGACTTACGGTGGGCCACATATTACTGGGTGATCAGTAACTGGAGCCTCAAAACTAGTGATGGATTAAGAAATCCTCTCAGAATTTTGCTAGAGAACAATGCCACCAGTGTGTGAGCATTAAAGAAATGGATTTTACTTATGTAAGCCTTAAAAAAATCCATGTGTGCTTAGTAGAGCATTGATAAAGAGCTGTATCCTTAAAGAATCTATACCCATAAAGTGAGCTCAGACCTCTTCTTCTTCCTTGACTAGTCTAAGACAGCAGCTAAGAACGCTCACTCTCCTTTGAATTGTTCCCGAGGTTTGTATCTGCTGATCCCTGACAACAAATGAATTTTTTTTAATTATTATTTTCTTGTTCTGTTTTATCCACAACTACAGGAGCAAAACTTGAGTTTTTTTTAAACTGATTGCCTCTCTCTACTCAAGCCCAGGTAGAGATGGATGCTGGAATTGACAATGGTGAGTTTATTTCTTCCATAGGAGACAGAACAAAAGAGATTTGATGGAGAGTTGGAATACAAGATGAAAACCAAGTTTGTCTGGATGAAGAAATCAGATGTTGCTAAGAGATAGGAGGATACTAAAGAGTGCTGTGAAGTCTGCACCTGACCTTTTTCTACATCAAATAAAGTAAAAGTCTGGTAGAAATCACTCTGTGATCTTGTAATTAGAAATTGTATCGTAACCTGAAAAAAAGGAGGTATCAAATTCTGTTTGCATATGAGAATTTAATTGTAATTTCCTAACTTTGTGTACTTGAGATTGCAACCACAGCAATGTTCAATTAATGTAGCTTTTATGTGTAAGGCTGGATATTACAGAAAAAGAATGGAGAAGATGGAGTCTTAATGAAGTTTTTGTTGCTTCAAGCTTGTACTGACTGCATTGCTCACAAGTGCCTATATGAACAGGGAGCATTTTTTCCTACTTTCTTTCTAGTGGTGACATTTACAGAAAAAAAAAACCCTAATAGACATGAATAAGAGTCAGATGCCTAGATGTCTTTTGTGCCATTAGAGGTCTCAAAATGTTATGATACTCCAAACCATTTGCATTTGTTGTAGCCTACAGTTAGAACAGGATTCTTGCCATCAGATTTGGGGATTGCTTCCTGAAATAATATTCACAACAGGTATTCTCACTTCTGAGCATTTTTGATGAAACTGGGGCTCTAATTAATCACGTTTTTTGAAGAATGTTTTGACAGCATCAGTGTAACAGGGCATGAACAGGAAGACAGTCCTATCCACCAGCATACACATGGTAAAGGCTTAAATTCAAGTGACACCTGCACGACAAATTGGGTGCTAGAAGATACAGCTGTCATTGCTTGATTTCCATCCATCTGCCCCATTACCTCACTAGATCAATTGGTTTATATACCAGTACTCAAGTTCAAGTAATGATTCTTTTGATACTCTCTTTCACTATTGTTGAGCAGATTAAGAGTCAGAACAAGGCAAGTTGTGGCCTAGCCTTCCTGCACTAACTTGAGGCAGAATGTCCATATAACTAACTTCAGGTGGCAAAATGTCAAATCCAGCAGAGGTGCAAGCAGAGCACACTGTCTTAAGAAATTAGAAGGCTCATTTGACAGAGAAATTATACCAGCTGAATTAATATTATGTTCCAGTTGATTTTCTAGACCTGTGTTCTTTCTCCTAGGAAAGGAGGTAGCCTTTGGGAAAATACTAATTTTCAGTTTCCTCTTCTGCAAAGAATAGCCTCAGAAGAAGGACATGCTTTAAGCCAGTTGTCACAAAATGTTTGGGTTGGCCAGAGAGCTTGAGACTTAACAAATATGCCTCAGACATGCGGTACAATGGAGTTTCACTATAGTGTTCATCTCTGTTATAACTGATGCTTAACAAGCTACTTCAGAGGCATCCTATGAAGAAAATTTCAGTAGATCCAGTCTCCAGCCTGTCCACAGGGTAGTTGTGCAGTTCCACACCAAGTCTAGTGAGAAAGTGACGCTTTCTACCCTAGAATCTTAATGTATATTGGACTGATTAATTTACCTTGCATGAGGGGATTGCACAGCAAGTCAGTATCCCCACAACTCTGTACTTGTCAGTTAATTTTGATGCAGGCATAGAGATACCTTTTTTTTTTTTGATATCTTTTTCTTCCCTTACTTTTTAAACACGAGTTTAAAACTCAGAAGAGAAGGTTTGCAGACCCTGGGGCATCTGCCTTTCTCTGGGGTCTGAAGATGGTTCTTTCCAAATGATGTGTCAACTTCTTAGCAGGCTGCTAAGTCTAGGAGTCAATAGAAGTCAATAGAAGGCAATATGCATGCTTCTATTAGGTGTGTGTCATTTCACCAGGGAGAGAAAGATAAGGACTTATTTTCTAAAGTCCTTATAAGGGCTTATTTTCTAAAATTAGATGAAGTGGGAAGAGTAAATGCAGGAGGAAAAGTAGTTAATAGAAATTACTGAGAAATACAATACTAAACATACCCTGTCCCCACCAGTTTAAATTTACACCTACTCCTCTATGAGCAGAAAGAGTAAAAAGAAATTTCCATCTTCTGCTTTCAAAATTTCATGTCTCCTGAGTAGTGAGCACCAGATCTTCAGCTGGCAGATGTCAACAGACGGTGTTGAAACCTTACCATATTTCTGAAGTACCCATTTTCAACACCAGACTGCCAACATGCGCATCAAAATTCCAAATGACTCAGCACTACTTGAGGGCAAACAATCACGACAATTGCCTGGGGACCTTGCACAGTGTTGTCAGCCTAACAAAGCTAAGCTGGGTGGTAAAGCAAATCATTCTGCAGATGGGTAAAGTGTACACTTCATTCCTTAGCCTCTTCCTCTAGTTTCCTCTGGCTGTTACCAGCTCTGCCTCCAGTACTGCTGCTCAAACATATTGCTTTCCTGAGGCCTAGACTTTAGTTCCTTATGAACCACATCAGCAGTATGTTGACTATTTAAACCTGAGGGATGACAGTGACAAAGCAAATCAGACACCATAAATAACTACAGAGTGGACTTGGGGGGGTGGAGGGGGAGCAAAAAGGAAGGAACTGAAGAGTTGCACCATGTACTTAGAAATTTAGGTTAAATGAACGCCAATAGTACACCAGGCTGGAATGCAACTGGTGGAAATGTGGACACAAATGTCTTTTTGACTGGCTAGGGCTATTAATGAGAAAAATTACATAGCTTCTAATTAGCATGCATGTTAAAAACTATGCCCCAAACAAATGGGAATTAGATAGAATTCTAAACATGCTGTGTAACATGCATCCAAATGAACAGGACTCAGAGGGAGAGAAAATTACAAGTAAATTTTAGCAGTCACTGCAAGTTATCTCAGATAGGTTCTTTACATTTACATGTTTTTGTGATGTCACGCTGCAAAAACTTGGGAATTTCCCAGAGCTTGTTGCAAGTACTGTGGCTCAGTGGAGGTCTGATACTCTTTGGGACAAGACTGCATATCCCGTCTCTAGCCTCACTGAGTCACCAAAATCTGTGGGTGCTGAGACCACAACTTTGAAAAAGCTGTACAGACATTCTAAACACTGCATGCTGCCAGTTTTCCCAGAGAAATCAAGATGACTTTTATAGGAATATGTAAACCTTTGTAGCAGACCAGTCCCAGGTGTGGAGCAGGTAAGCTGTGGTCCAGGCTGCTTTGTCTATGCCAGGGCTGTGGAAAACCAGGTGGGCTGCTGTGATTCCAACTGTCACCACCCAGAGAACAGACAGGATGTCTGGTGTGATGTCGACTGCTGGGTTTGGGAGGCCTCTCCAGCAGTGCTGTGTCCAGCAACGTGCTACCCATCCTCTCACAGCTGCTGGAGGTGGACACTTCACTTGGTCTACAGTCTGTCTCCCTCCGATTCCTTTCTCATATCAATAGCAGCTCCATCTTTACTCCCTCTGCTTTTTGAGGCAGAAACACTATTTTGCATATGTTGTGAGAAGTCTTGAGATGGGTATGCTTTGCAGAACTGGGGCTTACATGTATGCTGTTCAGCTCTTTGCTAGGTTTTGTCAAACAAATGAAAAAAAGACAGCTTCTTAAGAGATTTAAAGGGGTGGAAGGTGACCCAATTTGGGACAATATGGCAACAGAAGATGAGTGGAAATCAAATGTAAATGTACATGAACCATTAATCATCATTAGAGATTGCTACATATATTTGTACACTTAAATGGTTTTGGTTGTTTTTAAATTCTAGGAAAAGCTTATTACATTTTTCTCTATCAAGAAATACTACCTAAAGATATTACTTTTTTGCAGTTCTGAATGAGAGATAAGTAATTTCATACAGTGCTATTTACATTTCATACAACTAAACTCGCCACCTTTCCAAAAGCAACAGTCAAAACAACCTCCCCCTCACCCCCTGAGTAGACAGATCCGCAAATTCTGTAAAACCTTATCTCACATTCACATACACACAAAATAAGGGTCTCACTGTGTTCGTAACTGTGAGACTTTGTGAATGACTGCTGCAGAATCCCCTCCTAGAATTTCAGGATCTCGACTGAAAATGTATGTGAGATATGTCTCATCAGGCACTGAATCTCTCCACTTACTTTAGCAGGAATCTGCTCTGTTCCCTGATGCTTAGCAATGCCTTTATATGAGAACAGGAACTAAACAATCTGAATTGATTGTCACATAAGTAAGTGTTTCAAAGAGAACCAAAAGATTCAGTAGGTAAAGAAGAACTATTTAGACAGAATCTACTACTGGTGTTATGAAAACATTGCTTGGGGAAATACGTTCTTAAGTAGTAATTTGTATGTGATCCACAGCTAGTTTTTCAGTTTGACATGTTTTCTTCAGAGGGAAAAAAATAAATCAACCTGTCTTCTGTACTTTAAGAACTTATTTTCTAAATTTTTGATCTATTCACTTCATATGTTTCCATATTCCCTTAATTTGTTAAAGCAGTAATTCGTGGGTGCAAGTGGAAACATCTGGGCAGTGAGAGGGAGTGAAAGGTAGCCAGAATAAAGAACAATCGTGTAGCGTACAGACAAGGCACTGAAGAACTTTGCTGCCTATTTCTTGTTTCTTGTTTGTTTGTTTTGTCATTTTGACTTGCTTTGGTGGGTGTTGCAGTCTAAAAGCTTTAACTCATTGTTAATGCTGATGCTCATCTGGAAATATATACATTTAAATACTCATACTGTTGTAGGCACTGAAAGTTATCAACCTTTTTACATGGCTATAGGGAATGCCTGTGAGAGGATCTTTTCCTTTAGCAAAAAGACACAACCTGATTAGACCATTACACAATCTTAATACACATTTGATATCTAACTCAACTCCTACAATACTGGTGGTGATGGCATGCTGGAAAACGTGAAATTGCTGATCTGATGACTTTTCCATGAGTTGTCCAGAACTGCTGGGTATTCCTAGATGAGAAGAAGGGCCACATGGGAGGGAAATAAGTATGACTGCCAACAGTACAAGAGTCACTGTTGCTCCTTCTGCTACAAGAAGCCACTGCTTCAGCTATAAGCAGGGACAAGTTGTTGGTGGAATAGGAACACTGACAGATACCTGGCCACCAGAGGACTTTGAGAGTGTCTGAGCAAGAAGATGGACTTTGAATACAAATCCTCAAAAATTAATAAATAAAGATAAGCATTAAGAGTACGTGAGGATAAAAAAAGGAGGGGGGTCGGAGGAGTATGACAGTGAAAAGAGATTGCAGCAGGATGAAAGAAAAGGTGGCAGTAGACAATGAAGCCTGAGACCTATGCAAAAATAAACACAAAGGATGAAGGAAAAAGAAACTTTGCTGTTTCAGAGAATTGAGGTAAGTAATTAAAATTAAGTCTGGGAAAAGATACTAGAGATGAAGCATAGAAGACCAAGAACTTCTTCCGAAATGCAGCCCACAGATTTCCCAGTGCGCTGAATTGCTAGCTCAACAAATCTCATCCAATTTGTGAAACATTCAAAATGCCTTTAGTTAATTTTGTAGCCTCCTCTCTGGAAATGCAGTACACTTTCTATACCACTAAAGATGTGTCTCACAAGTGGAAGTAGTGATTAATTTGACAAGTAATTAACTATTGAGCCCAACTGTCCCATCAGTAACCAACTTGAATAGAGATACCAGTGAATGTGATGACAGGCAGTGGAACGTTAATGAGTAAAATAATGATAATTCTGTAGACTCTAAATGGAAATGACAAGACGGCTGTGTTGGATCTTGCCCACTCTGAGCTTGTGCACTAAAAGGTGTAGTCAGTCAGTCTCCAAATGTTACATACCAAAGCAAAAGTTAAGATAAAAAGACTGAGCCTCTCTGATCTGATCTCTTATAACAAGGAGAGGGTATTTTATGAGTATACATTCTGAGTACAGATTAACTTAGAATTTAAGTAAGAACTAATGTCTTTTATTTTAAAATAGAGTGTAGAGAATGATCTGTAATTTTTTTAGTTCTTTGCATCTTTCAAGGACTCCTGCCCCCTTTTACTATCCAATATGTATCATGCTGAAAGTAAATTCCTCTATTAAATGTCAGCATCTCCAATAAATGCATGAACATGTTATCCAAGCAGATTGTTCCAAAAGATTTTTAAATGGTTGGTACTTTTTATATGCAGCAAATGTCTTTAGAGATGTCTGTTTATCTTGGTTTGCTGTTAATTTGGCAAGGACTGAAGCACTAGGCTTCATCACAAACCAAGACTGTCAGACAGGAAGAACTTCTGATGAACCACTGAGGCTAATAATACCTAATTATGGCAAATGTTTCTCCCACACGGGCATTCCCAGTTCTTTACGGAACAGGCACTGAGAATGTCTGCAGCTACTTTTGTCCCTCCCTGTAAATCGATGAAACTCCCACCAAAATGTAAATGAAAATGCTGCCTTTACCATAGCACCAAAGTCTCATCCTTTCTGCTTCCAGCTTTATTATCAGAAAGATTGTTAAAAACTACAAGCACACCAACAACAAAAACAGCAAAGCAAAGTAACTGCTGCTGGCATTCCTTATCTTAGAAATTTTCCCAAATATTCATAGTCTAACCATCCGTATCTGCCTCCAGCAGGCAGCAGGAGATTCTGGCAGGTTCCAGTCTTTGCTATGAGTCTGGGGCAGCAAGAGGTTTCTGCTCATTTGTCAAGTCCAATGTGAAGTTCAGCTAAAGAGTTTTGTGGTGAGAGTTTCACAGCCCCTTTCTGCAGAATGCAGTGCAGGTGAAATATTCAAATTAGCAAAAGGATATTGCAGAGTTTGCAATGCAAAATTAGACCAGATAAAATTGCAGAAGAAGCATTTTTAAGAGAAAGATAAATAAATGTCACGTTGGGGTTAGAGTCCTCAGGGAGAGAAAGTTAGAAGTGGAACTCTGTGACTTCAAAGGTCTTTGGAAAATGGCAACTTATTCCTTGAAGAATTCAGCAACAAACCAGCTGGTAGGGAGGAGTGATACCAGATACTGCAACATCTGCATTGTGGTAGGAGGGGAGAAGGAGAGCTAAAGGGAATGTGTTCTAATAGGCAACTAGAGGAATATTACTCCAGGAAATAAAAGCATAAAGAAGAAAAAAATACAGTAGTCCAGTATACTGGAAACTGGAGGTTAATGTGGAGCTCTGTTTTCTCCCAAAGACAGAGACTATTTTCTCTTAACGAGAATTTTATTATTGTTGCCCATCTCCATGACACAGGAGGATCATGGCTCTGGGATCTCATGAAGTCACAGCCAGAGAACCATTGCCCCAGAGAGTGACAGAGGAGATAGTTTTGTAGTGCTGGTGATGGGGTTCCCATGGAGGATGCAGAGGGAAAGAAAAAAAATGCTTTGAAGATGCTGTACACAGTCATTTAAGTTTCAAGCTGGGACTGATGTAAATCTCACACTGAGAATGAAGGATGACAGGGTTGCTGTGAGACTAGCAGCCAGCAATGGACCACCCCACGAAGACAGTTTTTCACTTACACATTAACTTCACAATATGCAGTTTTCACTCCTGTTGATGTTGATGCATCCTTATGTCTCTAGCAGCTGCCTATGCGCAGTATATGTTATGGTAGAGGAATAACTAATCAGAGAATGCTTTCTCATGAGACTAAGCTAAGCAAGATCCCTGTCTGGTGGTAGCCAGCTTCTTTACTAATAAAAAATTCAAATTGTTACATAGTACTGTCTGCAACACTCAGTCAACCTCTGTCTTACAGAAGAGCTGACAGTTAGACCAGTTTTAAAGCATACAAATCTCCTAGTCTGGACTGCATCTTTCCCAAGCGAAAAAGAACTGAGCTTAAAAAACCAAAATGATATACCCTGAAATCACTAGTTTTAAGAGGAGCTTGTCACTAGGCAGATACCAAATAAAGGAGTGCTTTAAACCACTTTCCTGGCATCCCTTTCACCTATGACTCTTGACCTGAGAATCAGCTCACAGGAGCACAGTAATCACAGAAGTAACAATATCAAACCTTGACCCCTCTTTCTGGCAAACACAACTGGAGGGACAGATGAGAACATGCTTTGTTGGGGTAGAAGCAACAGTACAGAAAGCATTCATTTCCTTAGCAACTAGGACAACCTCTTCTTTAATTAGCACATCATGGTCTGAACTTTGCTAATAAAACCTGCCTACACTGCATGCTAACCATGAGTTAGGTAATCGTGCGCTTGCCAATGTATGGCAGCCTACCACGCTTCTGCATCCTGACATTCTCCACAGTAGCACTCTGTTCTCAGGTCCCACATCTGCAGGCATGCTGTGGGTGGTGGTAATGAATGATACATGCTTGTGGGTTTCTTACCCTGACCTCATGATCCCACAGCCCATCATACATTTCTCTGGGCTGGCAGGTGCAGGGTGCTGTGGAACAGCTTCTGTGTGTTCTCTTGGGATATGGGAGGTTACTGTCTATGCCAAAGGAATTGGTTTCCAGGCATTAGCTTAGCAGATATGGTAGAGGAATAAGAGAGCTACCTTACTGTCCAAGCAGCCTCCTTGGTCTGCCCTCTGTCATTAATACTCTGTGTCACCCTCTTTTGGAGCTTCTTCCCCAGCAGCATCACTGACAACTAATAGACTTGCGTAAGAAATCACTAAGATGCAATGGCACCAGCAATTACAGCATACGCTCTTCTAGAAGATAAATCATATGGGTTTGTAGTGCAGCTGTACTCTGTTTCTGCCCCAATATCATAGGGAAAAATAAATAAAAACCTCATCAAGGAGAACTAAATAACTGGAAGAAAAGTTTTGAGAAAAAAATTAAAATGAGGGTTTACAAAACCATTGTCATAACTCTAACTACAGCTCACAGAGAGCCACTGAAACTTCTATCAGCATACCAATAGTAGCACTAAGTTTAGAGCAGATGTTAACTGGTCTGAGATACCACATGCTCAAATATATTTTCAAGGCTGAGTTCTGCACTGCCATGGGTATTGAAGAGGTAGAGTCTAAAGCTAGCATGAAATTCTACCACTTCAGTGGAACAAATCATGCTCTGAGACAACAGGTCTCACTAAGTGGGACAAATAGTGCATTCAAAAGCAGATAAAACTAAATTTTGCTTTTTAAAATTCATTATTCAATAACAATGTGATTTAAGGCAGCAAACACTTCTTTTTTTTCCTGTTTTAATTAATTAACCCTGAGAATTAGGGAAAGAACACATAATCACATGCTGTGTTTGGAGACCCTGCTCAGCAGAACAGTGAATGAAACTGTGACTACTTGCAGGATCACCTTCAGTATGCTTTTATCTACAATTTACATAGAAGTGTATGTCAGGAGGTTTCTTAATTGCAAGATGTACACATAAGAAATGTTGAAGGAGAGTGTTTCACAATAAAGCAGAGATTATTTCTGTAGGTATTTGATTTGGGTTTTTGTTTTTTTTCTGTTGAACAAAATGAACTGAAGAGGAAGCTGCTGCCATCCTACAAAAAGAGACTCTTATTCAGACCAGATACTCCTTGTAAATGTACTCTGAAAACCAAGAAACTGCACCTTGGGATCAGTAAATTCTCTGAGTGCACATACATACCATACAGTATCATGTACACGTACAGTATCAAGCCTACATTCTCAAATGTGGATAATACTCAGGATACTAGCAAGAATGTGCTTTTCTCCCGTTCTTGAAAATGTCAGACTTTTAACAGTTCATTGCTTCAACTGAATCAGAGATTCAGATAAGTGAAGTGCTTCTGAAGAGAAATTCAGGAAATGCTGATATAAAGGACCGCCACCACCTCTTCGCTCTGGTTATGCGCACCCCTAAATTAGCCATTAGATAATTCTGCCACTTCACTGAACTTTTGCACATTCTGCATTGAAGGCATTTATTCTTCCTTGTCCAGGAGGAAAGGCTTTAGTGGTAGTTATGGAAATAAAAGAGAGAATAAAGCTCCCATGAAAATCTTCTGTTTTGTGTATTTTCTTATTTGACTACTAAAGTGATATTCCCAAAGGTGTGGAGTAAAGGATATTTTAAAACTGCTGATGAGTATCATCCCATTGCTAGCTTAATTAAATACACTTGATTTGCCCATTACAAAAGACAGTTTGTTCCATTATAAAAATAATTTCATAGTGTATGGAGACATAAAAAAAGAGTGTAATATCAACTACATAAACTATTTTTATAAAATAGAAATTATTTCTATAAAATAGAAATAGTGAAGTTGACTTCCTCTGGTAAAGTGTTTTGAGATCTACTGATGAAAATTGTAGCAGGGGCAGGTCATTTCATTATTATTCTAAAAGCCTGTTGCTCCTCTCTGCATTGACAGATGCTCCTCTCAACCAATAAACATATGGGATTAAAAGGATGCTATCAATTTAGAATATTTTTTCCTGTAGCTGGAATAACACCTTGGAAACCACACAATAAAATTGCTTTCCAAATGAAATCTGACATTCTCAAGCACTATCACTTGTTTTCATGCACTGATCCTTCTACCTGTGGAGAGATCTTGCTGACAGTTCCTGCTGCACTTCTGCCCCAGGATACTGATGATACTGCATTAAACATTTCTTGGAAGCCAGAAAGCCTCTATTGCTTCTGTAAGCTTCTCTGGCAAGCAGAGATGCCTCTTCTGTTCCTGTGCAATGGAAGTACAGGAGTATATCTCTTGCTTATTGCATCTTTCGTTTTTGACTGAGGACTTAGCCATCAACAGAACATGCTTCCCCAGGCTTAGTTTAAGATTGTTTCTTTCACATCCTGAATGTGGCAGTTACCTCCAGCTGAGCCTCCATGGAAAGTCTTCTGTCAGCCCACATGCTCCAGGGCACTGGCAGGATTAGCACACACAGACAAGTTGGGGTACTTGGTATATAACTGGAGTTCTGGCTGCTGTGACATAATGTTTTGGAGATGTTTTGTAAACTTCTATGGGATTTTAGAGCTGTGTTGCTAAGACATGGGTTTTGTCCACTAAAATCTGGAATTTCTGCAGTGTTTTGCCTTCCAGAGATATCAGCCTCTGGAATAGGAAGGCCTTTCCATATGGTAATGACCAGTGGGACAGAGAGTAGAAGAAAGGCAGCAGATATTTGGTGTGAAGTTTTTCTTCCCAGTGTTTCTGTTGTAGTGAGATAGTCAGGAGAGGGCTTTCAGAGCTCTCCTCCTTCTCCAAGTCTCTCTTGTCCTTTCAGAAAAATCTTAAAGGTGTCAGCACCCCAGGCCTGTGGAATTTTGGGTCACTAATGCCCGGGTTAGGGTGCTGAAGAAGATTCAGAACAGAATTTTATAATATTTGTTTGCCAGAGGACATCTGTGAGGGGAACAAAAAGCCAACATGAAATAAGTGTATTGGGTTAAAAATACTTTTAAAACTGTAAGCTTAGGCATGAGGGCTCCTGTCAGCAGTTTGCTTTTGCACATAAATAATGAATGGGCTAAAATGAGTACCTTGCAATAAGTTTCCTGGGCAGTAGGCAGATCATATGTGTGTTAAAGTTCTCTTTTACTGATAGTTTACACAGGTTTTCTTTTAACTCAAATAGTTGGAGTCTGATTTGCTGAACAAAGAGTGCTGTGCATTCGTTTCTGATTTGTCATTATCATAAAATGCTCTGTAGTGACAATATATAGCACGTAAAAAGCTGGTGAGCAATGTTAAAAAAAACATGTTGGTACTATAATTTGTTGTCATACTTAAAACTCATCCCTGAAATGGATTCATTTGAGTGGTGGACTAACTCTACAATGACCACAACTCTCGGCAGGAGCCTTTTGCTTGAGGAAGTGGAAGCTGAAGTCTCCAAAATCTTGTTTTACCCACAGCACAGTGTGAGCAGGAGCCCCTCTGTTTCACAGAGTCAGGGCACACACATATGGCCAGTCAAAGGGACTGTCAGGTTCAGCATTCTTAATCACTTTATAATTGGACTCTTTGTTGGGCCACTTTGTGTGTATTTATCAGCGAAGTCCAGATGAAGAGAGGTCACGTAAAATGTCCCCAAACTTGCCGCTGCCCTTTCCAAAACTGAGATCAATTCTTTACATTTTAGAAGACCACCATTTTTCTTTACGGTATCTGTGGACTAGAGTAACATTTACTTCAGATTAAATGAATTTCCTTAACACTGACAGAGGGCCCCTATAGTCTTGCTTGCCTGTTGGAGCAGGGCAAGAGGAAATGCCAAGGGCAAGTCTCTCTCAGACCTGCAGTCTTGTTTCTTTTTGACCCAGTGTGTTTCTTTTTTGTTCTTCCCTTAAGCAATGAATTCAGCTCCTGCAGCAGAGAACGGATTGTTGACTTATAGACACATAGGGAAAGGTTACTTCAATCAGAGTGAAAAAAGAAGAAAAAAAGAAAGAGAGAATATTCCCCAAATTGTGTGTATGCATCTAGAACAGGAAGCTCTTTTACCCATAAACAGAAGTGTGAAAAGAGACCTCCTTTAAGGCACCTCCAGCAATCCTTCTACATGACTGTTCTTATTGTTTTTAGCAGTAGCATGAGCACACTTGAGAACCCCTTTCCTAGATCAGAACCCCATTTTGTTAGCAATTGTACAAATAATTCCACACTGTCCCCTAGTAGGAGGTCTTACATCTCTCAGAAGAGTACACAGAGCAATAATCAGGCCAAAAAATTGTTTCTAGTTTACAAAAAGCATCACACAATAAGTATATTCTTTGGCTGGACACAGAATGAAAAACTATTGTACCGTCACTAAAAGTTGTTTGATTGTTTTTGGTTCTGGTTTTAGAATTTTTTTCAATTTATGGAGAAAATTTCCCCTTATTATTGCCAAAAATGCTTGTGAATATACAGTGTGAGGATGAAGGGTTGATCTTAATCCTTCAATATGAATACACACTGTCCTTCTGGCTCTGGGGAGAGCTCAGGTGGGAAGTCATAGACAAAGTACACATCTTCTGTGGATGAGGAAGAATGCAACAAAACAGGCCATTAATGGACTTCAGTAGTGTTTGCGGTCAAAGTACATGAGCCTTATATCAGCCAGATGTAGGGAGGGCTAAAGCAATTTCACCAGCTGTGTGAGGTGGGAGAGGTTTATGGGTGGGAGCTCGATTTTAAGAACACAGCCTCCCTTGTAGTCTTCATGTACACAAGTGTACACAAAAGTTTGATGTCCCTCCAAGAGCAAGAACAGTGAAAATCATTAGTATGAACCCTTTGATTCAAGCACATGTACCTTAGGGCATGACAAAGGAATATCCACATTCTGGGCGAAATTGGTTCTCTTCAATGTTTCTGAAAGGTGTAAAGGAGCTGTAGGGGGTTAGCTGAAAGAGGAAACAATAAAATCAAGATTTTTAGTTGGTTCTTAAAATAACAAGGCTAAAATATTTCATACCAACCCTGACAACTTATGTTTGACTTGCTGTCCTTTGAGACAGCCAGACACAGCACTAGTTTTTAAATTCCAGCAAGAAATTCAAAACTGTCCAAAGAGTTCTCAAGCCATAATAAAATACTCATGTGTCCTGTATATATCTTTGTGCTCAAGCCTGTGTGTATAATTAGTGCGTTCACTTCAGTTATCTGAGTTTTCCAAGACAAATTCAGTCTCTTGCTCATAAAATTCCTTCTCAGAAACTGCACACCCATTGCTTTTCACATAATAGATGTAATTTATTTCCCTGTTGCATTATTTTGAAAATGTAGCTCTTTCTGGAATGCTATTGAGCCAAATGGTTTCGATATCTGGCCAAAAGTAAGTCTGTGAAGTTGTAGCAAGAGTTCAGCTCAGAGCCAGTTCCCCAAATATCTATATTGTGCAAATTCCCCTAGTGTTTTCTCTATACAGGACACACCATCTCTACATTTCTCCTCAGAACTTTTAGTTGTATATAATTTTTCTAGTGCTTTGTAACATGCCAAAGGTATGTTGGCATATTTCTTCTGTGATTTTGCCCCACATCACGAAGCTGCCCTTTGCTCAAAATCAGCCTGTGGCTACACAGAGGTAAGCAAAGTTTGCAGTCTCTATACTGAATAGAGCTGTTGCTTGAAATCACCGTTCACAGATACAGTGAAAACTTGGCTGGACAAGGTTTTGAGAAATCTGATGTAAATTTGAAGTCAGTTTAGAACAGGAAGGTTGGTTCAGATGACCTACTGAGATCCCTTCCAATCTAAACTGTTCAGCAATTTTGCCCAAGCCAGGTATGACAATGAGTATGATGCAAAGTGGAATTAAAAGCAGACTCCCTTGATACATTAACATTGGGGTAGAGGTGGCCAGGCTACTAAAGAATGTTGTTCCAGCTCACTCACACAAAAGTTTGATGAGAGGTGGGGTGCCATGGAGTCACTCACACTATCCTCTGTGAGTGCTGATCTCAGCTGTCGTGCAAACAGCAGTCACCTACATTCAGCCAGACAAAAGCATCTCCTTCCTGTAGATTTCAGAGCTTCCTCAGTCCCGTCTCAGGTGGCTGAGAGAAGTAGTATTTCCCTGCTCATGGTGGACCCTAAGTGTACACAAGAAAGGCTTGTCTGTGTGAAAATTCTTTTGACTGTAGGGCTTGTCTTACTTTCCAAAATCAACATAGCTGTCCCACCAAACTGCCAATATAACTGAGTTTAGAACTGCTGTCAGAAAAAATATCATCAGCAATACTCTTTCCCTTTTTTAAGCAATATAGCTATGCTAGAAAACTCCAAAGATGGCTCTGATTCTTGTTACTTGTTGCAGAACCTTATGGGTGGTTCTCTAGCTTGAGGAAATTATAGCAGCCTCTAGAAACTATTTCAACAAGAGTCCAGAGCAGTATAGACACGATGGGTATGATTCACTTCTCCAGATTCATCTTGTCTTAGTGTAGGTGTCTAAAATAGGTCAAATGAATCACAGTCTCAAATTCCTGCTTAAAAGGGAGTCTACTTGCCTTACTCAAACATGTGTGTCTCTATTACAAATGATTCTCACTAGACATCTCTAAAAGTAGGAATGGTACACGTATGTTGCTATACCATCATATCAAGTAATCAATATAATGAAACAAGATATTTCAATACATTCAAAATAATTGTCAATTTTCCTTAACATTTCCCAGATGGGAATTTCAGCATTTCTGGGTTTCATATTGAAGGCTGTTGTCAGGATTTTGATAGAATCATAGAATGGTTTGGTTTGGAAGGGACCTTAAAGATCATCTAGTTCCAACCCCCCTGCCATGGACAGGGACAACTCCCACTACACCAGATTGCTCAAAGCCCCATCCAACCTGGCCTTGAACACTATCAGGGAGGTGGCATCCACAACCTCTCTGGGTAATCTGTTCCAGTGAACAGGTCCACCAAGTGGTGTAAATTTCTCCAAAGAGCTCCAGACATCAGTCACTTAGAGATGACTGAAGTCTTCTCCATCTTCCAGATACCCAAGGATTTACTTCTACCTTTAGAATCACCACATGACAGGAGCTGCATTTTTCATCCAGGAAAAGACAGCTGTTAATGTAAGAGGAAAGGATATCTGGCATTCTTCTAAATCTGGTAAATTCTTTCACTAATATGGTAACAGTCTCTCTTATCCAAGAAAGGATTCATTTATTTTCCTCAAGAGAAATAGCAGATAGCTTTTCACAGTGTTCAAAGGTCCCATGGTTCACATTCCTTTCATTCATAGATCTGGCCAAATAAATTGAATCACACTGTACTGGTCTCTCATTTAACCTCATTATTCTAGTTCATTTCATAAAGAACATAGGTTTTGCTAGCATTTTTTTTGAAGCCAGGGGATAACAGCCAACACACACACACATGCAGAGTCCATCTCCCTTGTAAGCAAATAACATTATCACTTACAAGCAAGATTTACTTCTTGCAAAGACAATCGGTAGTCTACAAAAGTTGTGTCTGTAACTTTGATTGCAACATACCACTGTATTTGCCCATCACAGCATAGTTTTTATGCAGTTGCCTCAGCACTCTGAATCACATAGGAACTGGAAAAATTTGGCAATTCTGCTGAGCAGATTCTATCAGAATTCCCTACCTGAAATGCCATTCTGGGTATTTGGTTTACCCAGCTTTGAAACAGTCCAGAGTAAGGTGTGTTAAACATGCATATATGCGTATACCTTCATAATGGCTACATGGGAAGATTCAGGTGAGAGAAAATAATGTCATAAGATAGGGATACAAACAATTGTGTCTCCATATTTTAATAATTTCTGTAGTAAAAGATGAAGACCAAGACTCTCAGTGATCATCAGTGTTTAAACATTTCCAAGCACCCACCACAAACATTCTCTAAGATTTGAATAATTCACTCTCTGACAAGATCCCTTTAAGGTATTTTAAACTAAAGCAACCAGAAAAATCACAGTATATACTATATGACCATTCATTCATTTATTTTTGCCACAAGCTTGTAACTTTCACTATTAAACACCTAGATAAGTATCAAGAAATCACTATTCACTGGCCAAATATGTCCCCATTAAGCAGAGTTTATGCTAATACTGTCTCAGTTAAGTAACAGTTATTCATTATCCTCAGGCTAAATTGTTTCACTGGCAGATGTCTCATTAAACCAGCTGTTCTGAGCAACCACAACCATACAAAACAGGGGATTTTCTATTGTCATTATTGTTGTTGTTATTATTAACAATAAGCGTTTACATAAACACTTCAGATATATGTAACTCACAACTACTCTACGTTTTCCTTACCCTGGAAGTCTGGTGATTCAGAGACCGTTTGTCACAGTAGAAACAATTGCTAATTGGTAATAACACAACACAGCATATGTTTTCTAATATTACTGTTATCCTGGAGCAAGTGTTTGACCTTACCTTATGCTATTTTGGAACTTTACTTCCACAACCTAAAGAAAAGCATAATGAATTTAGAAAAGACAGCAGCATTCTTAGTATCTATAAGGAGGCCAGGGAGTTTTCTTTTCTTTCCCCTTTTCTTTCTGCACGTACCTCCCTTCTCTCTTTGGCTTTCAGACTCCTTCGTCTGTACATTTATTCCCCCAAGAGCCCCATAAACTCCTCTCTCACCAGCACACTGTTCAACACGGCTGTCTCCTTTTCCTTGCTGGAGGAATCTCCATGCCGGGAAGGCATGAAAACCAGGCTTCCAGCTCACTGCTTTTCTGCTCAACTGCTTGGAACGCTGCTCAGGCTCTCCTGCCACAGAGGGAGCTCACCCAGGTCTTCCTCAAGGGCAATGCTTACAGAGTTGAGCTGGCCCCCAAAACCCTCTCAAACATTTAGCAGCCAAGCTCTAACAAGCCGGTAATGAGAACAAATAAAATGTTTCAAATGCTCAACCTTGCCAAGTAAAAGCAGTTTTCCGTAGTAAGAGTAGAAGAAAGAAAGGCCATCTCTACCAAATATTATGTTCGTCCTCCAAAGGGTGGGGCAGTACAGTTTCTAAAATAAGGTTTTTCCTACTTGCTGTCATGGCAAAATGGTGCTGTCTCTTCCCCTAGTCTCATTTTGGGGAATTTTTCAATCATTTTTGTTCAAACTTGAAAAATGCATACACTTATTGTGAAATAAAAATCCAACTTGGGAAATATCTGTGCAGGTGAAGCTTGGGTAAAAGTTGAAAATAAAGATTTATAAAGAGAAGTGTCAGGAAACTCTGGTAAGTGATGTTTCTAATGCTGGTTGAAAAAATATCGGAAACAGGGAAAGAAACAGGAGTTTAAGCCTGCACTTTCAGCCTCCCTAATGAATCAAGGAATGCTTAAGCAGCTCATATCCTCTGTGACAGGTTTTCAGTCAGGAGCGGGAGAAGTGGGACCATGCTAGTGTGTTTCAGCTCAACATCTGTGCAATCATCCAGGCAGCCCTTGAGAGGTACCATAGCCCCAGGAAGATGTGGACCATTTGGGGATTAAGTCTGAGCTACAAGAGAATCACAGGAGCAGGATACCCCAACATGGCTGGGTGGGCCAGGCAGGGAAGGAGTGGGACAGCACTCCCATCCAATAGGAGACAACCTGCATGGAGGCTCAGCATCCCGAATTGGAGCTGAGCTGCCCTGCTCTTCATTAATGGTGCTCTGGCTCAAATGTCAGCATGTTCACTCCATCAGTGAAGGGGTGAGTGAGCAATTGCTTGGTATCTGCAGGGGCTGTGGGGTGTGACTCAGCTGCATGCGGCAGAGGTGTTGCCACCTCATCTCTAATGAACTAACACTGTAATGAACGCAGCTCCCTTTGCAGAACTCTTATTTTATCTGTTGAATTATACTTGTTAGACAAACCTGAGAGACCTACAGAGGTTTTTCTGTTCTTGGTTTTTTTTTTTTCATAGTCTGTGAAATTTAAAATTTTATTGTTCTTCCACACATTCACAGATTTATCTTTGTGCTGTTTCAAAAAGACATATTTTGAATGCCTGAAATGTCATATCACCAGTATTGTCAATGTGAATGTCAGGAACTCTCAGAGGACAGTTAATTGAGACCATTAGCAAGGTCCCATGTAGACCATTAAATACCAGTTTGGGAAAATTTAACTCTGTGATAATAAATAGGTAAAATCATCATGTTGATGTTCTGGTCAGTGTGGGCAGAGGTACCCAAAGTTTATGTTGCTCAAATTACATATGAGTAAATCAGTTCTGCTTTTCTGTCTTTGATGATGTGAGTGGGAAACACTTGAAATACCATAATACTTTTTGAAATTACAGATTTTTTTCTAACCTAAACAAAAACAGAATATGTTGTAAATCTTGAAAATATCCATAGTGAGAAACTCTCCTCACACACAAAAATTAGTTCAAGAAAAATATTTCACTTTAATAATTTTAAAATATTTTTATTTGGTTTTGACTGTAGCCCTTGTATTGTGACCTTACTTCACTGAGCTAGATGCAGCTAACAAGATTTAAAGAAGCTTTTTAAATTAGTAATTTTTCAGGCAGCCTGGAATCTGAGTGAGATCCAGTGGGAGTTTGGCATGAAGTCTGATAAATTTTGGTAGCAATAGAGTGGATTTTTGAGCTTTGTTGAACCTTGTGTCAGAGTGTCTCTAAGAGGTAGCATCTTTACCTTTATACACAGATTTACTCCAGAAAATCAGTGCCCACCACAAAACGAGTGTGCAGGAGTCTCTTACTGTAACTATTTCCCATTTTACTGAGTAGCTTCATTTTTGTCCAGAGGATACTCTGATTATTGTGCAGAGGTAGAATTTCACTGGCAGAGAGAGAGACTGAAGGGGACAGAGTCTGTGTCACAACCAGCACAGCACGAGGATGCCCGGCTGTGACAGTCAGGAGCAGGAGGTACCCACCAAGAGGCCTGCTGAAGCCTACTGTGGGTCTGCCTGCTCCAAGACTCCCTGATAGATGCCTCTAATGCACCTGGTTCTGCGGGGGACGAAACCAGAGCTGGCAAAGGCTGGTTCATGCAGAAATAATTTGCTTAGGCCTGCCTTTGGTCATGACCCTGATGGGAGCTGCACACTGAGGCTGCTGCAACTGTGCCCGGGCCCTGCAGGCACAGGAACGATGCTGAGTGATTTTAAAGGAAGGGCATCCCATAACCACATCTGCTGGGTATTTCCTGTTTCTTTCCAAAACTGATCCCACCCAGGGTGATGTGTGGTAGTGCAGGATGAGCGCGTGGTCATGGTTTACAGCTGGGCGGAAGCACCATGGCTTCAGGTCTGTTGTGGCCAGAGAGATGCTGAGGGGCAGATTTTCCAACAGGAGTTGGCCATTGAGGGGTGATTCATCCCACTTAACCTCAGAGAAACACGGGCATTTCCAGTTATTGGAGAGACACAGATGTTCTCCTCACCTCTCTTGTGATGGACTGAATTTTCCTCTGGAGGAACCCCTCTGATCCCATCGATGATGAAATGAACTGGAGTATGTGCTTAAATCTGGTGCCTAATTTTTATGTGTCTGTGATATGAATCCTGTGTCTAACCACATCAAGAACTTTTAAAAATCCTGTTAAGCATTTTCTTGAATCTTCTGATGCCTAAAAATATTTGCAAATCCAGTCCCAGCTATTTCCTTAAAGAAGCAAAAGTTGAGTTTAACCTTCATGTTTAGGGTACTTCAAAATTAAGACATCATGACTCACGATGAATCATGTGTACTCTAGAAGATCTTGGAAGTTTCTTAATCATTTTCACTGTCTGAAAAGGAAAGCTTCGTAGGAAGAAGTAGGCTTCGGGCTGTCATGTGGTATGTAAAAAAGCACCAAGAGGGCAGAAGGCAATATTCCAAGATTTGGGAGTTGTATGTCCTTGCAAATCAAGAGGGTCACATAGAGGTTAAAGTCCTGGATAAAAATTTATTTTATTTTCTTCAGCACTGATGAGTAAAAATAGACAAATTGAGAATTTCTGTCATCACTAGAGTGGGTCAGATAGTTCCAGCACAGTGCAGCATGGAAATATAGACATTCATTACTTTAGACCAGCTCAGCAAATAGCCTGATTTGTGGCTACTTTTTGCAATTATTTTCAGGAAATATTCTTCCACAGTCTTACAGTAAATAATTCATGAGAGTATTTATCTAAAACTCCCTGCCCCCTGGCCCCATAATTACTTGCTCTTTAAACAATTCCTGTGGTTTGTATACATGTAACTGACTGTGTCTCAGTCACCTATGACAATATAATACAGGTAATTTTCTTTGGCTGCATTACTCTATCATTACTTTGACTTTCTGCTTAATATGTCTCAGTAATGAATGCATAACAATGCCTGGTAACTTTCCCTCTGCTCTTCCAGTTATTTAAAGTGAAGGGAGGGGGGTAGAGACTGAAGTCTAATTAATAATATGTTCATTTCAGCTTTGTAATGAGAAAGACAAAGGGAAAATATAAAGATGGCTGTTTATTTCGTAAGCCAATGTAGCTTCAATCCATGATTATGGCTGGCAATGCGACTCTATGTGGCTATTTCATTGTGGATACATAAAAAATAGCAAAGAAGATAAGTGTAAAAAAAAACCCAGACATCAGCAGGAGGAAAACATTTCATCTTGTACACAACTAAATGGGAAAAGAGACAAGTAGGCAACAGATGACAGATGAATGGGCCTATGATGGGCTATATTTTTGTGTCAAAACAGAGCCAACTGTCTAACAGTCTTTCAGATGGTAGGAGAGGCACCACACAGTGTGATTTCCAGTTCAGCTGGCACTCAGGGGTTTAATTATGTACATGGTAAATATTCCGTGAGGACAATATCCTGGCTTCAGAGACGTGCACCTAAGGATTCTTTCTAGCCCTGCCTCTCCTACTGGTCTTAGTTTTCACTCTAAACTACTATAAAATGGTGCTGTGAATTCCCAGGGATGAGGGAAGCTGTCACAAATGCCACACCGCCCTTTCCCATTCCTGTCTCACCAAGAGCTTTAATTCCCCTGTTTGTTCTACACAGGGGTCCTGTGCTCTGATGTGAGCCCTGACATGAAGTGATTTGAAAAGACAAATAAGGTTGGCTCAGGGTTAGTTTTTGCATTGGCGGGTGCATGTAACCTACACAGTCCACTTATTTCCTGCTCTTCTCTCTGATTGTCCCATAGCCTGAGAAATGTTCCTCAGCACAGAAAATTTCCTTAAAACTGAAATGATACCAAGAGTGTCTGGTAGAGCCTAATGATGAAAAACAAGGATTTCTGACCAGTAACTTTTCAACCTGCAAACAAAAGCACAAAATTTTTTGCAACAAATAATTGCTTATTTATGAATATCTAATATTACAGTATAACTAGTACTGTATGATTAGCAGTATTATTAGTAAATGGCTTTGTTAGCTGTATTGGAGTATTCCTGTGCACACAACTGTCATTGATAGTCAGAAGGCTACTGAATGGCAGATTGAACAATCTCTTCCCATTGTTGGTGATTTCTTTCACACTGCCTCCAGCTCTGCTTTTGCTGTTGTAAATCCAGCAGTAACTTCACTGAAGTCAATGAAGCTAGACAAGTTAAGTCCACTGTTGAATCAGAATCCCTTGGACTGACTGAGCCTCAGAGAGGGTCTGTCACCCAGAAGGGCTCCTTTGGGGACTCACTCTATTCATTGCTCTCCACAGAGCAATGTTCAGACTGTTTGGGTGCAATGTTTGGAAATAGTCTTTTTTGAATATTTCAAGGCTAAGAAGAGCTTTTGTCCTTGATGACCATAAGCACTGTAAGGCTTTGACCAGTGGAAATATTTAACCTGCTGTTAAATGCAAGGTGCTGCTTGTAAGAAACAGGTATCTTTCTAATACCACTCTGGTCTTTGAACAAGTAGCCTTAGAGGGGTGATGAGAGGACTGGCTCTGTAAGAGCAGAAAGATATAATGTCTTCTCCAGGTTGAGTTTCCTTCTGGCTTTTCTTTTTAAGTTTTTAGACATTAGGAAAGTGATGTAGCCTGCAGATTAGACTGTTTACAATGTGTATGTACTGAAGGTATATGCATACCCCTCAGCTCTTGGATTTTGTATTTGTGGGAAAGATGAATGAAGAGATGGAAGACAGGAACTGGGGTGCTCTCTGAGGGTTTGTAAATCTTTCACCCTTTGCAAAATAACTTTCAGTACTTGAGACCTCATTGGTTTGTTTGATTTGGTGTCTCTTAACAAAGGTGGCAGATCATTTTTCTATACCAATTTGTTAAGACCATGTTGCTGCTGCCTCCTGACTAGTCCTGACAAGAATGGGCAGGGACTGTCCTTCAGTAGCTCCTTTCATTTTTTGCTAATAATCACTAAAGAAAGGTTCAGGCAGTTGAGCATTTGTGTCAGTGACCTTCAGGGGTATTTCCCAGCTGTCCAGTCTTGTGACTCTTGTCTACATGTGATCACAGAGAACATGAGACCTCTGCAATGGAGATGTGCTGGCTGTAAATGTACCTCTAGTTCTCTTTCAAAAGGTGACTTTTTCAGAAATGAGGATTTTCCTAGGAATTTACAAATAAAATTCTCTCCTTCTCCTTGGCAATATTTTCATTTCAATTTTAGTAATCAGAATTAAAAAAATATCTCCCCCACTTCACTGATTCTTTCCTTGACAGCCTTTTAGTTTTCCTGGAGTTTGACTGACCTATGAAATGTAAAACTCAAGAAAAACATTCACTTTCTACCCATGCACTTTGTTTCATTAAAATAAACTGAACCAACCCAAACTGTGATATTTCCAGTACAAAAATGTTAAAGTGGAAAACTTTCATCTGGTCCTACAAAAGCTGTTGTCTGCAAACCGAGACTGCGGCACGTGGGGAGCAATGAGAGGCAGAAGTCTAGAAGTCTAGCTAGAGTAAGGTAGATATCTGCACAAGTTTTCTAACATCTGGGGAGGGAAGAAAGCAGGGAGGCCCAGCTCCACTGTCATTTACCCTGGGCTTTCTCTTAGGACCCTTGCCTGTTCTGTATCCAGAAATACTGCTGCCAATTTCCCCTATGGCTAGGCAGCTGGATAGGATGTCATATGTATTCCCTCTGTTACATATTCTTCTTTCTATATATAGTAGAGCTATAGTAGACAAGTAGACACAGAGAGAGAGCAAGAGGCCTGTATACCTTTAATGGACCCTCTTTTATTACTGAACTGCATTATTCAAGCTTCCAAGGTGGAATATACAATTCCAGTGTGTTCACAACCAATGTTTTTTCTTTATTTGTCAGTTGTTTTTCTGCCATGTGATACTAAGAGGGTATGAGGGTTGCTGAGGTGTCAGCAGCCAAGGAAGCAAAATGTGCTGATAAAATGACTTATTAGGTTGCAGTAACAGAAACTGTCTAAATTGTTTGCTAACAAAACCTAGTAATGATAAATTACATCCCTACATTTGAAAACACCCTAATAATAACAACCTGTCTGGATGAATCTGTGCAGCACCAGTTATGTTTCAGTTTATGGGAGACTCACGCTATGTCCATTTTGAAGAATTGATGACCCTCTGTAACCATTTCAAATCCAATTTGTCCCACACACTGCAAGATAAAGATTTGCACTTGTGTTGAGCGTTAACCCAGAGAGTGCTGAACTTTTGCAGCCCTCTCACAAATTAGAGCTGAAGAGGAAAGGGATGTAGAGTTCTGTCTGATGGGAGCAGAGTGGAGATGCAGAAACATAAATGCTGTAGAAGGGCTGAGTACACATTTTAATGCTGCCCTTATAAATCCCATATTAAAAGGAAATTGTAAGTGTACATACGATAATGCTAATGGTTTAGAAGTTCAGGAAATCCTGAGACAGAACATATTACTAAGACAACAGACAACATTGCATGTGCAAAGGAGGTCTGAATACACTGTTACTAGAGCTTCCTAAAGGATAAAGGGAATCTTCCAGTACATGGAAACTTCTTTAGAAGGGTTTCATCCTCGTCTTTGGTGGCTTAAACAGAAGAGCCTAGGCTAAGACATGCAATTGCACTGTGGCTTTTGATTATCACAGAATCACAAAATGTCTAAGATTGGAAGTAATCTGTGGAGGTCATCTGGTCCAATGCTCCTGCTCAAGCAGGGACACCTAGAGCAGGATCCCCAGGACCACGTCCCCAGACAGCTTTTGAATATCTGCAAAGATGGAGACTCCATAATCTCCCTGGGCAGCATGTGCCAATGCTCAGTCACCCTCACAGCAAAAAAGTTTTTTCTCATGTTCACAGGGATCCTCCTGTGTTTCAGTTAGTGCCCATTGCCCTTTGTTCTTACACTGGGCACCACTGAAATGAGCCTAGCTCTGTCTTCTTTGCACCTTTTTTTCATATACATTGATGAGATCTCCCCTGAGCCTTCTCTTCTCCTGGCTGAACAGTCACAGCTCTCTCAGCCTTTCCTCATATGTGAGATGCTCCAGTCCCTTCATTATTTTTGTTGCCCTTGGCTGGACTCTCTCCACTATGTCCATGTCTCTCTTGTACTGAGGAGCCCAGAACTGGACACAGCACTCCAGGTATGGCCTCAGCAGCGCAGAGTAGAGAAGGGTCACCTCCCTTGACCTGCTGGCACCACTCCTAATGCAGCCCAGGATACCATTAGCTTTCTTTGCCACACAGACATACTGCTGGTTTATGTCCAACTTGTTGTCCACCAGGACCCCCAGGTCCTTTTCTGCCATGCGACTTTACAGCCAGGCTGCTCCCAGCATTTAGTGGTGTCTGGGATCCCTTGTAGAACTTAATGAGATTTCTGTCAGACCATTTCTCCAGCTTGTCAAAGTCACTCTGGGTAAGAGCATGACCCTCTGGTCATCAGCCACTCCTCACAGTTTTGTGTCACTTGCAAACTTGCTGAGGGTACACTCTGCCCCATCATCCAGATCATTAATGAAGATATTAAACAGGATCAGACCCAGTATTGACCCCTGGGGGATACCACTAGTTACTGGCTTCCAGCTAGACTTTGTGCCACTGATCAGCACCCCATAGACTCAGCCATTCATCCAGTTTTCAGTCCACCTCACTGTCTGCTCATCCAGCCCATACTTCAACAGCTTGTCTATAAGGATCTTATGGGAGGCAGTGTTGAAAGCCTTACTGAAGTCTAGATAGACAATACCCACTACTCTTCCCTCATCTACCAAGCCAGTCATTTCATCATAGAAGTTTATTGGGTCAGTCAGGCACCAGGTTGGGTACCTTCTGAACACTGAACTAGAAATTACTTAAGTAGAACAGAACTGCAGAGAACATCTGCTTAGCACTTCTGGCAAGTCAGTCTTTTACAGGTAGCTAAGATTGTGCATTTAAACTAGGCAGTTTAAATTTTATCTTAAATGAAGCTGGAAGCAAATAGCAATTTAAGATGTATGTCTGACTACAACAGACAACATCTTTACTTTTATGTTTAATGATCAGGGGAAGAAAAGAGCTGTTTAAGAAAAATTGCTCAATTTATGGTTTTCCTTATTAGCACAGATCTATAATATCTGCCTATACAGGCTGAAAATTATGCCTTCCTGCGTGCTATTAAGTGCTGATTCTAAAGTGTTAGAGATCTATTTTGCCTCTACATGAGGTCTGATTTAATTATTTAGTATTCTGTAAAGGCCTAGTTCCAGCTCCTCCATAAGTCATTGGAAAGGTTCCCTTGATCTCAGCGTGTAAGTCTCCGCGAGTGCTGCTCAGGCTGAACACTCAGCCTCTGGAAGGAAGAATTACTGCCAGCTGCACATCTCTGAAGCTCTCCCAGCCACCCCCTGGTGAGTTGCTGCAGCCCCTCTGTAAGGAGCCATTGGTTCAGTGAGGAAAATAGGGAAGACAGATCCGCAGGAGAGGAACCTCTCCCACCATTATGGCAATATTTTAAGTAGCCTTTTAACTGAGTAACATTATAGGTTGCAAGAACCTGGGTTTTTGGTAACGTCTGTCCTTCAGCCACATCAGTTGGTCTGATCTCTTGTGCCTGTCTTACCCTTTTACTACCTTCCAGCAACATTTGAGAAGCACTGTGAGTTGCACTGAAACTTCTATTTATACTTCCATATGGCCCTCTCCAGGTGAAACCCCTTTCCACATGGGGAGTGTTTACTATGTCCCAACTGTATGGAGAGATCAGATCAACACTGCATTTCCCCTGTATTTAGAGCCTTGTTACTGACCCTCAAAGACTGTTGAGATTGAGTGATATCTCCTTTAAGAAGAAAGGAGGATTAAAAGGGATGGGCTTCGAAGTTTAAAGGGAAATTTAAATCTTCAAAGAGATCTTTAATGCCGGATACCACCTTACCTAGAACTGCAAGATGAACCACTGGAACACAAATAAGAGGGAGAAGACTATAGCAGATGGCAAAGCTCATTTTATTCACACAAAAGAAAGCCCAAAGATGAAGGCATTAACTATTTTAGACCAGTGTGATTATGTCTATATGGATATTGGATTATCTGTACAAATGAACTGTAGAGCTATAGTCATAAATTCATGGGTTTTTGAGATAAAAGGCTGAAGTTTTTTAGAACTGGCAGCACTTTGTTGTATGGAGTTTCTGCAAAGTTTGTTGATAATATATGAGATACAGTAAGTTCTACTGGTTTTGCATCAGTGATTTGGGCACTGAAACATCAGTCCAGAACCAAAAAACACTTCAATACATCTAAAAATTAAAGTAGCTGCTTAGTATATCTATTCTGGAAAGCACTTAATTCTGCACTTACATTTATGCACATGTGTAAGTCCTATTGATTTCAAAATGGAATTTAAGCACACACCTAAATGCTTCACTGATTTGTGATATGGAGAAGCAAAAGAATTGCATAGTGGAACAGATTAAAGGGCCATCTAATAAGGTATCCAATACCCATCAATGGCCAATAATGCACTTTACTTTTTAATGTTATACCATGAAGAAATTTCTTCCTGACCTCAGCAGGTAACCATGCCCTGAAGCATGAGGATTGATAGCCCTTGTAATTGTATTTAGCCAGTGTCTTGCAGATGTTCTTTTTATTTATATAAATGCTGAGTCACTTCTTGAACCTGAGAGCCATCCCTCTCAATCTCTGTAGCAGTGAATATCATGGTTTAATTATACCTTTCATAAACAATATTACCTTTCACCCGCTCACAATGTGTTGCTTTGTAATTTCATTCAATGGCCACCAATTTGCTTTTTATTACCCAAAAGGCTGACTAGCAGTGCTTTCTCGGCCTTCCCTTTGTCATTCATAACTCTCTATACATTTATCAAACCTGCCTTTAGCTCTCAAATTATTATTTCCCCTCTTCTGAAGTGTCCTAAAGTGAACTACCAGTCACAAGGAAAATAAATCTCTCAGAGCTCTCCTAAGTGCCTGGTCTCACAGTCACAGCCTCCAGCTCAGGGGTGATGCATGCAGGAGCAGATCAAGAGCTTGGCAATATCCCAGGGTATGTATATGCTATCAGCTAAGCTGTGACCCCTGCCCTCTTTCCAGACCAGCATTGCTTATCATCCTCATCTGCAGATCTGCACAGAGAGGCAGAGATCACGGTTTGCAGAGGAGAAGCTTCAGGTGTGCTCAGCACATCAGTATGTGCCTAGGCTCCTCTTCAGGGGATTTAAGTGCATGAAATATGATCCAGGTCCATCAGCAGCTCTTCTCCTAAACACAGAGTTGATCCTTTGAGCTCGTGTGAAACTTTAGCTAAAAGCTATTATCATAGGCAGAAAGCAAATGGCTCAAAGGGATCAGTGTGTTCATGGCTGGCTTCTTTGTCTTGCTATACACACACAACCTCAGAAAGGCACGACCTGGTTGTTGCTTCTAGCAAGGGAGTAACCAGAGGCTGGCATTTCTTGTAATATCACCTTCTGCAACAGACTCAGAAAACTTGGATACTATGTGGCAGGAAACAATAAAATGTCTGTCTGTACTTCCATCTTCCTATCATGAAGAGGCAGACCTTCCTTGTCAATTATTCTTCCATGTGTTGCTGTGAGCAGATGGCACAGAGTAATAAAAGGACACCATTTCTTTCCTGTTTCATTTCTTCCTAAGTGTGGAGAGTGACCACATCCTCTTTGCCAGAGAATGATTTCTGACATTCTCTCATACCTATTATTATACACCTCAGTTCACTGAAATCAGTGGAGACCTCACTTTGTGGAGACGTCTAAAATTCTCCATGAAAGGTTATCTAAATCTGGCCCCACATGGGATCATTGTGCAATGAAGGTGCTAAAAGGCAGGAGGATGGGAAAGGAGGAGCAGATTAGGTATTTGGATCCCACAGAAATTTAGCAATAGTTAAAGGGCAATATGAGGCATTTCTGATTCTTTATTCCCTTCTTTCAGTTTTACAACAGTGGATAATCTGTAAAATGAAACTGTCCTGCTTGATACTAGTATATGATTGTTATGGGTCTTAGTGGAAAGATTGGGATACAGAAACACTGACAGTCTGGAGAACCTGGTTGGAAAAAGCTTCTGTGATGGCAGGAGCCAGACAGCTGCTCACATGCAAAAAGACACAGACTGATGCCACCTGGGGAGCAACAAAGTCAGAGCAGGGATTGCTGATGAAGTCTCACCAAGGACACCGGATACAAGAGTAGCCTCTTCACACTGGAGAGGTGATATTCCTTGGGAATGAAAGAGACATGCACATGAGAGGAATGGGATGAGACAGTGGGAAACACATCTGAGGGAAAACAGCAAGATTCAGGCACAAAATAGACAGGAAAGGCAAAAAAAAGTGAAGATGCTGATGGGGATAACTGTAACCTGATACCACATTACAGGTCAAGCCAACAGGGAAGAAACTGATTCAAAAACGAAAAAGGAAAAGCTTTTAAAAGGAGAAATAAGTATCTTCTTTCTACTATGTCCAATATGACCAAATTAAATAATCTTAGGCATTTCTAATCTTCCTTTCAATGGAAACTCTCCAAGGCTTCCGTGGTCTCTGAAGGCTTTGGAGCATGAGATATGATTACCATTATAATTATCTTAGCTTGTATAGATACAAATGTTAGTAATGGTCAGAAAATTACCCAGTGTGGGCTCTTTTTTCCCTTCCTTTTAGCCTGCCTTTCCATTAGTGTCCTTAAGTTCCTAGGGCTGTGAATTTCTGAAGGGGAGTACTTGCTGCTCAAGTCAGTCCGCTCCTCAGATTTGTTCTAAATATGCAGCCTTTTACAGTTCCCATCCTACAACTTCCCTTGGGTTTCTAAAGTGTTTTGAATAAAGAAAAGTGAATTGGGAAATGAACTATTGTTATGGGTGAATTTTATCAGATAGTTTTATGGAAATTGGTAGATTATTTATATATACTGTAATTGTAAGACGATTCACTAAATACATCTGAACACTAAATGTACTGCTTATTAATTTACACTTTAAGAGTTCCCTTGTTCTTGCATTATGTGACAATATAAAAAGCACAGACTGATTAGTTTTCACTATTTCTCATATAATTATGAATACCTCAATCAAGTCTCTTCTAACTCCTTTTTTCTTTCAGGCAAAATACAATAGGGTCCTTAAAATTTTCAGGTTTTACTTTTGACAAGTGGATAAGATTGCCTCATTATCTGAAATATTGTCCTGTACTTCCCTAAATTATTACTGGAACTATCAACACGCTATTTAACTGCACAGGCTTGCTTTACTACCCAAGGCATCCAAATAGGTTTAGTGGCCGCTTATGTCTGTGTGGTGTAATTACCACATAACACCTCACTCCTCACTGCACTCTGCAAGTCTTCGATTCAACAAAATATACAACCTTGTGCTTGATTTGGGAAACAGCCCAGCTGAAACCAATAGGTTTCTTCAAATGGTTTTGATCAGTGATAAGCTTCAATTCTGTGTTGGAAGAAGGTCTAAATGACTACACAAAAATAGCCAAGCTTTTGGGAGCCAGTTCTTTGGGGTAAGGGCTGTCTTTTAGCCTGTGCTGCTATGGTTGAGATGCAGCTAGTGCTGCTGACACCGACACAAATACCACACTCTGAGAACAGCAGGATTAGTAAAGCCCAGTTTTGCTTGCATTTATACCCCTGCTACCATGCATCCCCTCCTAACTCCCTGTCTTCACAATCCCTATACAATGTCATTGCTTGCAGAGCTTTCCATAGCCTGTCCACCCTCTTGGCTGTGTCATGGGACTCACATCCCTCTCCCATGCCCCTCATTTGAAAGTATAGTCAGGAGGAAGAATATTCTGCAGCAGACCTGCATGGCTGGGCTGAGCAATGCAGATAACTGCAGACCTCACTTGGAAACTTTTCCTTCTATGGTGACATTGATTTGGATCCCTCTACTGTATCCAGGCCCAATTCTTACAAAGGCATAAGAGTTTCACATCTCTGAAACCTCCTTAAAGGTCTGTTGAAATTAGGCAATGACTTAAAGCTATGCAGGGAAGGAAGTGGGGAAGCAGCAGGCAGAAGGACAATTTCATAAGGCTTGTTTCCTCAAGAAATGAGGATAATAAAAAAATAATCAAGAGTCAGGCTGCAGGTTTCTGTGAATATATGAGCAAGATTAATTTAGTTCCCCCCCACCCCACCCCCACCCCCAATAACATTCATTGTAAGAGCGTTGCTCTGAGCTTCTTAGATGGCTAGAAGTATTTTGTAAACCAGTCTATCATAAGAATACAAAAGGTAGTTAACCTGGAAACTCTTGGATTTCTCTTTGCTATTTCCATGATAATTCCCTTCAAACTTCTCTAGAAAGGAAGTTCAGTTCAAACAGGGAATGTGCTGCCCAGCAGGCAGGAGAGATCGATGGTCTTTCACATGCCTCTGATTCACATTGCAGGTCATGAATACCATGTGCTGGATCAAGTTCTCATTTTTCAGCAGAGGCTTATTCCCTGTGGTTCGTGGAGACCCTCTGGGATGATAATGAAAAAATATTATTCCTGTTATGATACAGCAGATTACTGCAGAGGGAACTTCACCATCAGGTTAGAAAAAACGCATCAGGTGATAATGGGCCCAGCTGTGATATACTGCAGGGCAGATGGACACTTCGCTTTTACCTTTGTCCTGATTTCAGCCACTTCTGCAAATGACTGTGTGGACAGAGCAGGCCAATTTCCACCATGATCCTCATTAAAGTTGAAACTGCAGCTGTAGAAGTTGGGCTGTGAAGGGCTAAATCTATAGAACCGGCCACTTATGCCTGTTAAGTAGGTCTGTGCTGCTTTTCTCCTCCCTTTTGCTAACACTTTCAGGGGATAGACTGTGTGTGTGTGCATACAAGAGAGATGGACACCTTGAGCTGGACTCTTCCCTGCTGCTGACACCACACTTCTACCTCAGCAAAATGCTGCCCTGGCAGGAGCTGCCAGCCTTCCAGCAAAGCATCATCGGTCAGGTGGAGCATTAAGCTGCTCACTATGGAAGCCAAGCCTATTAAAATACAATCCATCTCAGGGACATAGTGAGAGATGCATTGACCAGTCTTAGCATTAAGAGCAGCAGCAGTCTTCCTGCACTCAGCATTTCCATCTGAAAACAAGCTTGCTAAATGATTCCTTTTCACGCTCCTTAGCTTGCATCTACAGACCTCCCAGGCTGGTGTGTTTACTGTATCCTGGCTGTATTGTTAGTCAATTTTTCCTCTTGTCATAAAAGAAATAGAAGTTTAACAAACAGATGAATAATTCTGATTAACTACAAATGGCTGGATCCCAGAAGTGTCTCTGTGGTGCAATTATCCACTCCCCTTATGCTGTAACAGAAGAGCATCTCTTTGTATTTCTGTCAGGTGAAGATACTGCAGTAATTTAGTACTCTGCAGGCAGATACATGGCTCTGCCTTGCCCACTTACATCCAGCCTACCCTAGTGGTACATCTCACAGCTGGGACCATGGAGCAAGGCATTATGAGAAATCTTCGTATTACTTGGGGGACAAACCAGCAATGCCTACCATGGAATAATCTAGGAAACCCATTCTTGAAGCTGCTGAGTCCCTGAAAGCTCAGGTATATACTTACAGACACAGTAGCTATGTTTCAGCTCTTGCATTTTTAGTGATGCTTCTGTGCTGGAGTGGTACTGCTCACAGCTCTTGCTGTGCCACTGGCCAACAGCTCTCCAGCAAGATGAAGGTTTTATGAGTAGTAGAAAAACTGCAGCCTGGTTTCTAGTCTCCATTCTCCCATCAGAGTTTGACTGCCTTTTTAACCACACAAAAACAGTGGTGCTGACTCCTCAATCTTCTTATTAGCTGTTAACAAATCTAGTGAAGAAAGATGTTACTGATATCTCTGCTGTAGTGAAAGCTTCATTTGAGGAACAACTTATCTTCCTGCATGCTCAGATCATTCTTTTTCTATTCTTGGCTTTCATGGGAGTTGCGTACACAAATCAGTGAAGCACAGGGCAAGTGCTTTCTAAGCCAGTATCAGGCTTGGAAGCAGTAAGAGAGAGCTGGGGAGAGCTGAGAAGCTGGTCACCCAGTTAGACTGGAATAGTGCTGGGTGCATCTGGCTATCCTGCTACAGGGACTTGAGCTGATGTGAACAAGGTTCTCATGTCTGTCTCCAGGTGAGAAAGGAGTGATCTGAGCCATCGTGAGAACACGGATGTGGCATTACAGAGAAATACTTCAAGGATGATGGATTTTTCGTTTGCATAGTATGTTGTTTTGCAATCACATTGCTGCATAGGGTAGGTTTACACTGCTGATACTGGTGTGATGGCAATGTAGGGTACAGATACCAGAGTGACCATAGCTAGGGAAAATAGCTTGGGTGGCAGAAAAATTCAGCCACAGAAAACAGAGTTTAGAGCATGCTATTTCTTGTAGCACAGGTTTCATGACCTCACCTGGAAGATGCCAGGGATCTGTGCTCTCAGACACAGGAAATTTGATAGCTACTTCTTGCGACAGCATGCCTGTCTCTTGGGGGTTCAGCAGACGCATTACCCATGGACATTGCACATCCTGCCTGTTGCTCCAAGCTTTGATGATGAGGGCTTTGATTTGCTATCAAGCCAGATGCGTGAGTTTATGCTGCTTCAGCTGTAAGGCTGGAGTATGTCTTCCTTCCACTGGGGCTGAATGTGCACCCTGCATCTCCATTTACTGACACTATTTCTTACAAAATGGAATAGATCTAACAGAATTCATGGAAAGAGATTCACCTCTGTGTTTCAGTGAAAAGGAAATTCCTAAAGGAAGTTTGTTTCAGGGACATTCTCCATCCCCTCCTCAGATCAGCCCAGCCCTTACCTCTAGGCTACAGGCAGGCTATTCAGGAATTATACTCCTTCACAGCCTTTTCTGGATCTGCTTCCTTTATTAGGAAACATACTTAAATATTCACTGGGAAAGAATAAGTCTGTTCTGAAGCCAGGAGCAACTGGAGTTTCAGTTTCTGCATCAGTGATTTTTTACACAAAACTCATGTGAAAAAGAGAAAGACAAAACACAATATAAGCATGAAACACATGAAAACAGCCTATATATAGGAACAATAAATAACAGCTTCTGTAGCAGTCATTAGATCAGCCCCATGCCCTACAGCATAAGCCCACATGCATCTTTATTACATCATTTCCCACCTCTCTGCTAAACCTTATTTAGGCAGAGGCCAAAGCTTGGAGCTCTCCTTTGGCAAGTGCTGTCTTGTCTCACCAGTATCCTCTTGGGATCCCCTTCATGCCTGCTGGTGTCTGATGCTTGAGCAGGGCCCTCGCACAAGGATGGAGGAAGTCCTTCTCACTCCAGTTTCACTCATCAGTTTTAGTTAGGGTTGCTCCCAAAAGACTACACCAGAGATCTTCATGTTCAAGGAAAAAAGGAGACAGAACTGACACAAGAATGCAGGGCAAACCCAGCTGTTCCTCTTTGCAGCTGTAAAAGCCTGCCAGGACACAATGGATGAGTGTAGGGGCTGCCCTGGTGTCTGGTGCAGAGTGTATCTTTGAAGTGCCCTCAGAGGTAGCAGTCTGAGTCTTTCAGACTTTCTTGTGCTCAACTACATGTATGTGTGTGCTGTCTCTGTTGTAAAAAACAGGATTGATTTCAGTAAAAATGGGGCTTTAGTTAAAAACCCTAATTAAAGGTTCTGTGGAAATTCTGGAAGAGCAGAGATTATCTCCCCCCTACCCCCACCCCGAAAGCTTATTCAAGCTTTTAATTTTGGGAAATTTTAATCTTTAATTTTTTTTGTTCTTTATGCATGTTTAGTACATTTTAGCAAGAATCCTCTTATCTAATTATTCAGAAAAGTAGGCCGTGTTTCTTCTTAGAAATCCCACGGACCGCAAATTAACTCTAGAATGTTGTAGGAGGTTAAATTTACAGAAACTTAATACCATCCTTCTGACTTGAATCAATTGGCAATGCAGCTATTTCTGCTGTACATTTTCCTCCTTTTCAATGTCATTATTATTTGGTTTTTGTAACGTGGGAGGATCTATCCATCCTACCTAACTCTGAACCAGGACTCCACTGTGCTAAGTGTTGTACAAACACAAAAGAAAACTGCTTTCTTACCCTGAGTGTGCAGGGTTGTGAGACAGCAATGAGGAGCTTGGTAACAACAGCTGGAGCATGCTCAGCAGCTGCTGTGCCAGAGGCAAAGATTTTGGGGGTGTCACAGCACTGATGGCCTTATTGTGATTTTGTAGGAAAATAATGCAAAGGTAACTGGATTTTAATGGGGACCTATTGAAAGTTGAAGGTGTCATGCAGGGAAAAGATCAAAGGTGTTTATCAGAAATGGTAACATAGGCAGAAAAAAACCGGTGTCACTGAAAGAACAGAGTCAGCTACCATGCTGCCCTTTTCCCTCTGACTCTGCTACTGCTGAGGGGAGTTTTGCTCCTCTGGTTAGCTCTGATTGTTCCTTTGATTAGCATATTATTATTATTTCAAGACTTGCCATGAGGATGCAACACCAGCACATTATGACTCTGACACATTATCTGAACCAGAATGGATAAGATAAAGCTTAATATCTAGAGGACAAATTCACTGCTGGCAGCAATAGCCTGATTCACATAGAAAGTTTCTCTGTACCAGAGTCAGCACAGGCTCAGCAAAATCCCATCTAAACCCTTGGATTATATAGATGAAGTGCAACTAGGAAACAGGCCTTAAATTGTAGTCCTAGTCTAGGTAATTTTCATGTAAGTATGTGTAATTTTGAAGATATGAGATCTCTGGTCTCCCAGTCTCCCAACATGTACACTGCTTTCCTTGCTGATAAGCTGAAAAGCTACTCCGATACCGCAGACAGCAGAGAGAATGGCTGTATTTATATGCTGCTGGAGTAGTTCTTCAGAGGTTATGGGAATGCCTGCAAAATTTGCAGGTCAGCATTTCACAGTAATGAGTAGATGGAAACTGTAAATCACTTCCCACACTCAAGTTATGTGATCTGCCCTCCACGAGAGTTAATAATCAAATCTGTTAAAAAAATAAAATCCCAACCAAACAAAAAGCAACAAGGGCTTTTTCCTTCACAGCTGCTTTAGTGCAAACATAAGTATCTGAACAATCACACTGATGGTTTTCCAGATTTAGAAGGGATGTTAAGGTTCAAGGGAGCAGATGGGAACAAATAGCTGCTGGGAGGTAGCAGCAAGCCTTGATTCTACAGAACACAGAGGACTGAACAGGAAAATAGTTATTCAATGGGTAAAATGCATCATAATGTTTTTGAAAATGAGACTATGGTAATTTACATAATCACTCACAGAGATGTCACTTGATGCCCTGTGCTGGAAGTGACTCTGCACCATCAGATTTATGAGGTCCTTTGCTCTTCTGCTTCTGCACCTGTGCTCCTGGTGACAGATACTCCCTGAGCTGGAGAAGCAATTGTCAACAGAAGGTCCTTGCTAATGCTTAGAGGCCACTCTATGTTCTAGTGATTCCAAGCAATCCCAACAGGATAATTCAAAATGATGAGAAGATCAGACCATTAAAAAAAATAAATAAATAAAAAAGAGATATATATAGCTGTAGCCCTTTATACTCACTGTGTAAGGCAAAGTAAGCTACTTCAAGAGATGCTCCCAAAAGATATGCTAAAACAAGAGGAAACACCCAGGAGCTTCATATGCTGCCTTCATCCTGGTGAATCAAGCTTGTTCTATTTATTTATTCCCCTGATTTATAGACTATCTACTGCCATGGCAGCAGGGTGTTTATCTACAAGTAGAAGAACATAAATTCTGATAAATTCCATAAAACCTGGAGAACAAACAGAGCTTAAAAAAACCCCAAAACTCCAAATAACGCTAAACATCTTGTGTTGTGTTCTGAGCTACTACCCAGGCTATTTCAAGCTCCAGGGTTTTAAATGGAGCTGACTGATAAAAATAAAACACTTCGAGGATTTTTTTGAAGGCATTGAAATAAAGGTCAGTGGACATATTTTCCAAAGTACATATGTGATTTAGAAAACAATGTCTTATTTTTGAAAGACACTTAGGTACAGAATGTTATTGGCATTTAGCATCTCATTCCAGTGAAATCGTCGGAGTTTAAATACCTCTCATCTTGGAGTATCTGGGCCTAAAATGTCTGGTACTCTCTCAACATCCCTTAGTTTTAAGACTTTAGGTCTAAATTAGTTTTGTAAATAAGCCTTAGATGTCTCAGTCATTTGGACTGTGTAAAATTGTTTTGGAAAACTTAAATGCCTTTAGAAATTTGAACATCAGGAGATTAATGTCTCTTGATGTTGAATGAGACTGCAGGCCTGAAGACCACATTAATTGAGACTGAAGCAAGTTAAATGCCTCAATTCTGTTAAGGACCTCATGACCAAGGAAGAAAATTTCAAAGGTGCAGATTGCTCTAAGGCACTCAGTGTTATTGGATAGAGGAGGTGATTTTTCAAAGAATATTTATCAGTGAGGAATTTAGCTTTCATAAAGGAGAGAGGGTCTTCCATATTAGATACAACCGTGTCTTCCAACTTCAGTCTGTTTTTAAGGAAGACTTATAACTATGAATTTTCTTAGCCTTTCAGTAAAGTTACAGGAGTGGGAAAGTCCTGTCCAAATCACTTGGAGAACAGAATAATTTTATGAAAACTTGCAGAGAAGCAGGAAACCTACTGAATGCTTTGCTATCCTTAGTGGTAGCAATTTCCCTAATGTTAAATCTGCTGATATCTTGCTCTAAGTTTTTCCCCATTATTTCCCACCCTAGTCACCATGGATGTGGACGAAACTTAATTTCTTTCTTTGCAGCAATTATATAAATTATATCATCTCTATGTATCTGGAGACAGTTCAGTTTTCACTCAATCCTCTCTTCTTTACAATAAATAATTCCTATTCTTTCAACCTATGCTTGAAGAAATTTAACTTCTCATCTCATCTGTGCCTACAATAAATGGATGGATATCCTCTGCACTGACGTGGGTTAACAACAATCTCCCTAAAAAAATGCAGTGGAAAATTCAACACAGATCAGAGTGAGACTCAATGGCATGGGTAGAGCAGTGTCGATCTTTCAGGTTCATAGACATGGACCACTGGCTGGTCTGCATGCCCAACCAGGAAGCAGCATTTTTGGGACACTTGCGAGTAGGGCAGAACTGTGAGGCCTAATATCTCTTGGGCTTAGGAAATGTAATTTTGTTCAGTTTTCTGATAACTAGTGAAGTATACTTGAATGCAATGCCTGGGAGATGTGCTAGCTTTAAGCCTGCACAAGCCAAAAAACTCATGAAGAAGAGAAGAATATTCATCATCATTACAGAAAAGACTTAGAGTAAGAAGAGAATTAATATATTGCTTGAAATATATATCCCCAGTTTTTAAAGCATCTATATGCTTTAACCAAGGGAAAATATTATGTTATGTGATTATGGTGCTTTTGAACAGGGAACATAATTTTTTAGATGCCTGGTATGAAATGGTCCTTCTGGCTAATAAATGCATAATGCTTATCTAAAGTGTTATAAAACAAAAATATATTTACCATCAGTCGGGAGGCTGTTGGCGTTAAGAACATAATTACTGCTACTAAGCTGCCATTCAGTGAAGGTTATCATATCTAAACAAAGTCTATGGTCTTGGAGATTTTCTAAAAGCACTACTAGAATTTGCCACCTAAGGTGGTACACATAACTGCAGCTCTTGAGGTTCACTCACTGACAACCCTGAGGAAAGTAGAAGAATTATTTTGTGGGCTTGGCAAACTATCCTTTTGTTTATACAGCCCAGCAGGATGTTTGCTTTCTTCAAAACAACAGGGCACTGTGGATTCATGTTCAATTTGTTATCTGCTGTAACTCTGAGCTCCTTTCCTACAGAGCTGTTGTATTTCTCTGTTCTGTATTCATTCATACTCCACACCTAGCTGTCCACTTCCATGTGGTTTCCTTCCTCATGTCCTCCTGTTGTTCATCTGTGGTTTTGCCTCCTGTTTTGGAACACCTTCAATGTCCCCATCAACTCTGTCAACATCCTTTCTATGGTGACCTCCTTTGACGAGGACAGATGCAGTTCACGAATCTATTGGAAACCATGCCTTCATAGCAAAATCTGCACCGGGGTGCTGCAATTTGCTGTGGAGCTCTCAGGTGTCCTTAGACTGTCTTCTTCCTCCTGCCCTAGAAAAAAGACTCTCTCCTTTGGCAGAGAGTGGAATCAGGAGAGAAAAGATCTCTTCCTTTGTTGTCAGGATGGGACCATTGGGAATGTCCACAGAGGAGGCTGGGGAGAGTAGGAGTCAGAAAACTTTCTTTGTTCTTGTGCAATGCAGGCAAAGATCAAGGCACAGGGCGGTTTCCAGCTGCAGACAATAATGGGTGTTACCTGTGGCCCCTCTGTTTGTTTTAGCAAGTCCAGAGATTTGCAAATCTGATCTGGCCATTTCTGTTGCCATGAAGAAAAGACTAAGGATTTGTGTAGTAAGAAGGGGCAACCTAATCTATAGTCAGTGGGCCACTGCTCCTAACTATTTCCTGTCAGAGAAACCAAGATCCTTGACTCTCCATCTCATTTTCTTCTGCCTCAGGCTCAGTCCCTTTGCAGGAACAGTTTGGTTTTGCCACAGATCATGTCATTCATCCATGGGTTGAAAAAATATAAATATGCAATTTTGTATCCCTTCTTGAGAAGCCCTGAGTCATACCTCAACCAGCGTCTGGGATGAAGGTGATGCCAGCAGGGACAAGGAGAGGATGAGAAAGCTCCATAGGGTGTGGTTCCACCCTGCCAGCCAGACTCCTGGAGTGGGAGGGCAAAACACCTGGAGCTGTCTCCTCTCTAGGAAAGAAGGCATGAGTCTGCATGCTGGATGAGGATGTGGTGGCTCTCTGTGTGCCATGTGACAAGCAAGAGAGCCGGGACCTGGGAGAAAGTACATTTCTGCCTAGATGCACCTGATATCTACATTTGTAACTCCTTTGGATTTTAGAGCCTGTTTAACCTGTTAATGCATCCTGGCAGCTTTGTAATTTACTTACTCACTAGTCTAAGCATCTGCTACCACAAGGGAAAGGAGAGCACCAGGAGGGAAAAACTCATCGCAACCTCAGATTTGTCTGAGGAACACTGGAAAGGGTTTGACACATCTCATCCCCTCTGTCCATGCCATCTAAGCTGTTTCCTTGTCTTTCAGTTCACTTATCTACAGTTTCTCAGACTCAGAAGATATTTGTGAGGGAAGTGTAAAAAATTACACTGTCAAATTGGATGACATGAAGGAAACATCTCAGGAAGACAAGTGCCAGAGCCTCTTGAGATAGTGCTGAGATGGAAGGAGGTTATAAATAGGGAAACTGGGACTAGATGGGGAGGGTGGCTTATTTAGAATTCTATCCTTCACTTTCATGTAGAGGGACCATATTCCTGGCACTGAGGAGGAGGCTTGTCTGCTGCTGATATACCTCTTTGCTAAATGTGCTGTTGCTTCCAAGATCACATGCAGCTCCTCAAGCACTCACTGCTGTGTTGTGATCCACACACAGCACATGGATCTGAGATGGCATGAGCAGCAGATTATGGGTTCACAATCGATGCCAGAAGCACCTGCAAACATGTTTTTTAACAATGAAAGTTTTATCTTGAATCAAGCTGAATGTTAACACTTAGGAGTTAAACCTATGTTCTTTTTTAGAAAAATGTAAGAAATTTTCCAAACAAAAGTGGGTTTTGATTTTAAAAAAATAGAAGTCAAAGGTTTGATTTACAAAATGCCAGGACATACTGCTCCAACTTTCTACTTCTGTATTTAGTTTCTTAATTGATTTTATGAGACATTGAAGTACAACTGAATCAGCCAGGAAATATAAATGAAGGTACAAATGAAGAATAATTCTGTGTTCTATTCTCAATATAAGAAGATATTTTCTACTTATAAACTGCTCACCTCAGATGCAGATAGCACCTTCCCTGGCAGACCCAGCTCATCCCAGGTGTTTCCTTCCCAGGGTGGCACGTTACCTCTTTCCTGTAACTCTCAAACACCTCTTTCTCATTGCAAAGTGTTAGAGTAGATACAATCCTAAACCACTGTAGGTTTCATTGTTCTCTTTCTGTTTACCTCTCTCTTTTTACTGTTTTTTTACTTCCTTCCTACATACATTTTTTCACAGGTTGTAAAAACATCTTTTCTCTCTTCCCCTCCATATCTGATACTTTTCTTTTTTCTGGCCCTTTTTCATATTGTCCTGGTGTTTTTTGTAAAGAAGACTCAGTACTGCATCTTTTAACTGTAAAGCTCTTCTGTTCTTTCTTAACTTCTTTCAGCAGCTCACTGCAAAAGAGCAAAGGGAATAAATAGAGTCTCACCACCTTTGCATACAATGGCAGAAGTATTTCCATCTCCTTACTGGGCATACTGCAATTGATGTATCACAGGGTCACATTTGTTAGGCATGGTTACCTTGTGATTGATTTGTCACACAGGTCTTTGTCATTCTGCACTGTTCCCAAGCAATGAATTTCTACTTCACAGGAGAAATTTCTTGATATAAGGTGGGGCAATATTGCCAATATACAGGAGAAGAAAGCAATGCTACAGGGATAAGTGGCTAACCTTAAGGACTAAAATAATAGAAACAGGACAACAATCTCTACCTTAAAATAAAATATCACGTGCTTAGGGACTAATATGAATTTCTACTACATAGTGTGTTTATCAATTAGAAACAATGTATTAGAAGAAAGCTAAAATGAAAGCTTTCTCATGCAAAAAAAGGAACACATTTTTCTCTGAAAAAGATAATTTATTTGAAAAAAAATAACTTTCCATTCTGAACATGTTGCCTTGTATTTCTTTTTAAGAGAATTTGATTAGCAGTGATTGTTTAGGTAAACATTCTGATTGCACTTTCCATCAAAACTTTTTCAATGACAAATGTACCCTTCTCTGTACAAGGTCTAGTAGGTAGAGGCCATCTTTCCCAGCCCGGAAATATCATTGCATCACTAAATCAACCATTTGTCTCATATTATTAGAAAGGGGCAAAATATCTTTTCTAACATTGTGGGTATGTTTCTGGCCACAAAGAGCATGGTGATGGGCCATGGCAGGCCCCCACAAAGGCTTCTCAAACAGTGCTTTCACAACTTTCAAGATCAAAATTGTCCCTGAGCCCCAACAGCCAGACTCCAAGGAGGGTATGGGATGAGCTCTGGGCAGTAACAGCTTCTTCCATTTCCACTACACAGATACTAATTTTCTTTCTCTTAGACTTTCATGGTCCTGTTTTTATTGTAACCTTTTAGTCTTTGTGTCTACTTGTGTGCAGCTCACCCTTCTACTTTAAATCCTCTTAATTTTCATTCCTTTTGCCAACTACAAGAGCATTATGTCCACAGGAACAGGAGGGGGTAGAGTCTGAGGGTGTTCTGTGATGCAGACCACAAAAGATGGGTCAGCTTCACTGATCTTTGCAAGCTACACTGCAGATTTTTTTTAAGTCTTGAAATACACTACAGCTCACAGAGGACCGAGGGGAGTAGAAGGGTACATCAAAGCAGCTCACAGATGAGGAGTTCACAGGGCATTTCACCATTTCTTTGTGGGTAGTTAGCTGAATTCCAGGTAGACCAGTGATACCAGGTTTACTTCTCTATGTTCCTTTCAGATAATCCACAAGCCAGAGAGTCAGTAGTTCTCCCTTCTGCTTCTCATAGATTCATAATCTAAATCCACCCTCTTTTAGTTTAAAACTGTTCTCCCTCGTCCTATCACTCCATGCCCTCATAAAAAGTCCCTCTCCAGATTTCCTGTAGCCCCTTCAGGTACAGGAAGGCTGCTCTAAGGTCTCCCTGGAGCCTTCTCTTCTCCATACTGAACAACTCCAACTCTCTCAGCCTGTCTTTATAGGAGAGGTGATCCAGCCTTCTGATCATCTTTGTGGCCCTCCTCTGGACTTGCTCCAACAACTCCATGTCCTTCTTATGTTGGGGACTCCAGAAATGGATACAGTACTCCAGGTGAGAGGAGTAAAGCAGGAGAATCACCTCTCTCGACCTGCTGGTCACATTTCTTTTGATACAGCCCAGGATACCGTTGCCTTTCTGAGCTGCAAGTGCACACTACTGGCTCATGTTAATCTTCTCCTTGTTAGTCATGTTATACAGCTCTGGCAAAGACCTGTTTGAACTACATGTGACCAGCACATCACTCCAGATCAACTAATTCACCACACTTGACTGATATGGCCACTTCCATGCCTGATGGTTGAGAAATTCTGGTTGTGGCTGATTTACATATGATGTTACTGCTACTGTGCTCCTTGAAAATGAACCTGTAGGTCAAGTCAGATTATAGGAGAGCAGTATCATTGTGGTCAAAAAAACTCACATGAATGAACTGGTACAGGCGTCCCATCTTCATCTGTAACAGGAATACTTTTCTCATAGTGTCAAGAGAGAATTCAAAGACTGAAAATCTTTCTGTTTCTAGCGCCAATAGGTCTGATTCCTTCTGATCCATATTTTCTTTCTTGTCTTCCTAAGAATAACCATTAAGGTTTACAAACGAAGTCACTGACAGCCTGAGAGCTAACCATGCTGTAGCTTTGAGAGCTCAGAACATCTCAGAGACTTAGGGGTCCACTCATATTGTCTTTTAAAAGGCCTAAATTGTGTGTTAACATTTCTGTTCTTCCTTGAGTCTTTAGGAAGACATGTTGCAACAACTCTAGATAATGATAGGGACTCTGAATTGTTCATCTTTCCCCTGAAATCAAATGCTGATGTAGTTGTAGTGTGTAAGTTATGTACCTATAACATACAGTCTGAAAATGGCCATCAAGGCTAAAGCTCTGTAGAAAATCAGCAGAACACATGCATAAGCTATTTCCTCACTTTGTGTGAGTAACTCTCCAAACAGAAGAATAATTCTCTCATTCCATAAGCTCTTTGCACAGTAAGGTTAGGGAAGGAAATTTTGGAGTGGAAAAATCTCGATGTGGCTGAGTCTCAGTATGGATGAAATCTGTTCTTGTGTAAAAGGTAATATTTTCATGCCTTTCTGAACTCTGCAATCCTTATTACATTACTGGTCCTTTCTCCCTCAAGGCTCTTTCACTTTGTTGCTGAATTCACAAAGTTCAATAGCCAAGCCATTTCCATTAATATACTGTCTATCTCCTTAACTGTGTTTCCTACACATCTCTATAAATAGATTTAGGCACTACACTTTCATTGTGTTTTTTAAAGCTGTGAAATTCTGTTACCATACAGATTTTTAAAAAAATATTTAGCCATGAATGTACCAATATTAGATTGTAGGTTCTTTGGGGCAGGGATTTCTTTTCTGACTGTGTACTGTCCTTAGCCAGACATATTGTAAACATCCAATGTTCTATTAGTAGACCTGTTTCACAAGCTGTTCCATGGTTATGAATGTTTTCCATTCTCTGAGATTCCTTTTCTCTAAGGCAAAGGAATCCTTTCTATGTGAACCTATGGGTGAACAGGAGGTTAACGGTGCATCTTGGCTGTAACACCAGGCCCTTATTAGAAGAACTGAGACTTCATCTGCATGGATCTTTTCTTTGCTTCTGTGAACATTAGACCCAGAAGAACCCATCTGGCTCCCACTCAGTACTGGACTAATCTGAATGATTTGCATACATTTACCCTTGGTGCTGTGGAAACTGTTGCTATCATCTTCCTCTAGTATGGCAGTTCTCAAGGGAACTGGAAGATATCTACAGTATTAAGACTAAATTGAACATTGACTTCAATTACTTCATCTTAATAAACTCTCCACTAAGCACAACGAAAGCCTTTATCAAGCTTGAGTGTGTCCTTAACTTCTGGAAGCAAAAGAAATAAAGATGTTTACCCCCTTTGTACCCTTCTCTCTTCAGGGAAGATGCTGGGAATTTCAGACAATTCAGAAGTCAAATGGATCACTCTGTGGGTGTAAAACTGGAAAACACCCTGTGTTTTAGAAGAAAATGCAATCAACAGGGTTTTAAACAAAGGAAAAGCCACAGAAGCAAAGCTTCTCAAACCATGTCAGTGTCTGTGTGGTCTCATGTACTGTGACTTAAAATGCTGTGAGACTCAGGCGCCGGATGGGGAAAGGACAAGTGAAACAATAACTCAGCTTCTCCCTTAAGCTCAATAACCCTAATGAAGCAATTTGTTAAAAGGGATTGAGCTGTTGAAGGGGAAGTATGGGTAATATGTGCAATACCCAAACTTAGTGGGGTTGGTGACAGCTAGATTTTTTCAGCACTTGAAACTACTTAAGTCCTGAACAAGTTCAGAAAGCACAGGGGTCTGACTTGCTTCCTCTTAGTCCTGGTTACAACCCCCTTACCACAGCAAGTTGGGAGTATGTGGCCTTGTCTGCTCTAGAGAAGCCTTGAACTGGTCTAACTGGAGATCTTGGGTTTTTTTTCACAAAAAAAGGGTCAACAAGGGCAGCAACAGCATGAGCAACTCCATTTTGCGCTGTCAAAGGGCTCTGCAGCAGTCTTCATTCTGAGAATGAGAAATAGCTGTGAATGTGCAGATTAGGCCTCTCTGCATAACTAATCTAAGGTACATGGGCATTAAGGCTTGTCTGGTAGCAAGGAAGATTGCTTGAGAGGTAAGCACATGACTGTGACCTGTCTTCTTATTACCCTGGACTTCTTCCAGTCAATAGTGGGAGATGGATAGTCTGAATTCCCTTCAGGAGGCACCCTCTTGCTAGCCATTGATTACAGAGTGAGTTTAAGGCAATGCCATCCCAGCCTTTAGAGAGCACAGTCAGCTGTCTAACTACCAGTGGGATTAATCTGAGCCTGGGAGGGAAACAAGCTGTCTGTCCAACTTTACCTTTGTGTCTGCCAATTTGCCTGTTTTACAGGGAACCGACATTAGTTGTTCTCTATTGTGAAACAATCAAAAAGGATGTGCTTATTCTGCCTCAGTTGCTTTAGGTCTTTATTTTTCCTCCTCTTATTTTATTTTCCTTCTTTATGTCTGTTCCCATTATACACTGTACAATTTCTACCTTACTCTATTGTCTTCATATTTAATCTGACTTTTCTGTGATATAAAACTCTTTGAACATATTTATCTCAACATCTTACCTCTAGCAACCTGTCTAGTTTTTTGTTTTGTTTTGTTTTCTTCTGCACTTTCTACTTCCAACTCTCTTTTGCTGCTCTGTTTATCTGTAATACTTTCCTCTCTTTCTGTCTTCAGTGGTTTCCTACCTTTCATTTTTTCTTGCATGAAGAATCTTCTTCATTCTCTTCTGTCACTCCTCTATCATCTCTCTTTGCTCTCCTGCTCTCTCTTATATACTTATGCCCCTTTACCTTTTCTCCTGCTTAACTCCCTGTCTGCACACATGTCCAGATCCTGAAGGACCTGTACCCCTTTTCTTTGGCTTACTCTTCACCCAAACAAAAACCTTTTCCAGGTGACAAGTCTGAAATCAGTACCCATTCTGGTCAACATGTAGCCCTAGATTATTTTATCAGTGAACTGCACTATTTATTTCTAACCCCTTTACAGTAATTTACATTTCATCGATGACAAAATATATGTCATATAATCCTCTCCCATCAGCATGGTCTTCCAGGGTAGGAAGAAGAGAGACAGGCTTTGTCATCCATATTCAAGGCTTATGTAGGCTCTGTCGAGTCAAACTTGGGGAAAGAACTGTATAATCAGGTGTTTTTTTGCTGATAACTTACCACCACCAGCCCAATTGGTACTGAAAAATAGGGACTGAGTAACTCAGCTAATATCATCTACCATGTTATATCACAGGATGAAAGGTGGTCACTCAAGTGGCCCAGACCAAGAGGTAAAACTTTTGTAAACAAAAACAAAGTCTTAAACTGCAACTATAACACAGGATAACTAAGTGTTAAGCCTCAGCTATGCACATGTAGGGGAAATGGTGTAATGCATGCCCAGTGTCTGAAGCAATGCAGCAGGCTGTCCACCGTGTTCTGTATCACCTCAAGGTCTAGAAAGCAAGAGAGAACAGGCTGCCAAGGCAGACTTTTTCAAGAGGGAAAGGCCACATTTCTTAGACACAGAGTGAAAGAAAGAGCTTCCAGACACTACTGCTAGCCGAGTTTCTAGTAATAATCATAAATCCAAAAGTTCTCTCAATTTTTCCTTGTGCAGTACAAAAAATGTGAACAAAGGTGATTGATGTCTATTCCAGGTCCTGAAAAATCTTTTCCTTAAGCTACTATCTGCAACCATATTCCATCTTCCAGCATTAGTAAAGTGATCTTTATGGTATTATTGTCCTGGCTAGTCACCTGGGAAGTACCACCTCATATCATCTGGATCTGATGACATGAAACCATATCTCAGTTGCATCCTGGTGCTTTCTCCATTAAAGCACCTTACTACTAGTTTTATATGCTACTCAGTTCAGACCTACAAATCAGGTAAGAAAGTCCCTTTTCTTGATTAGGATAGATATATTTATGAATGCATGCATAAAGAGGGCAAGGGGCAGTTTTGCATACCTATGCACACAAAACCCTTCAGCTGAGAAGACTGTTACTCTCAACTCTGCTTCCCTGCTCCAGAGAAAAGAATGTGATTGAACCTTTCATCATAACATTTAATTCCTTTCCCCCAAGTCCAGAGAGCACCCAGGGAAATCTCTCGGTAAAGGATGTCAAAGTCTCCTGAGAGCTGTGAGCCCATCAGCAGGGACATATGGCATGTCCCATGGTTAGGAATCAATATTAAGGGAAACAGAACAGCCTCCCCTTCACACCTCTGCCATTGCAAGGTTTCAGCAAGGCTGCAGGGCCACTGGGTATGGTTAGTCCCTGTGACTGAACCCAAGACATAGCAAACATATGGACAGGACTGAGGAAAATGTAAGTCTTCAGTCCCAGGTGATGTGGATTCTGGGCACCTTCTCCTCCTTGTTCTGGTTTCTTGAGGACAAGTGTGCCGCAGGCTCCATCTGGTTTTGTAATATAGGATAAATTATTAAAATAAATAAAATATTGATGAACTGTTCTATAAAACAGAAGGCCTTTAAAGTATTGATAAAGAATTGAGAAAGTTATGAGGAGTTTTATCTGCAGAAATAATTAGGAAATAGTTTTTGTGTGGTAACCCTCTTCATGGAGCAGGTGGAAGTCAGTATTTAATCCCTGGACTTGACTGTCATCTGTATAGTTTATACATCATCAAAACAATGATTTTTACAGGGTTATTGTGTTGTCCATGCAAGAACCTTGTGGCACCTCATGAGCAATAACAAAACAAGTTTCCCAACAGCATTAAGAAATAAATAACCATCACTATGGTAAGGGCAGGATGAAGCAGGAAGATCCAGTTTCCACATCCTGCAGTATATGTTTAAACTGATAGTTTTCAAGAAAACATAACATAAAGAGAGAAAGATATGTAAAGGAAAAAATGCTGATCTCTGAAATAGTTAAAAACATCTAAATAGTTCTTCCTTAAATAGAGAATAAATGCCTATAATTGTTTTTTGGACTTAGCAAGTTAAGGCCTGTTCCAGGTTAGTTCCTCAGAGCCAGATGAAATGTACATGCTTAGTAATAGCTATAAAATTGCCAAATGTACATGGAGATTTTGGCATTCATGTATTCCTTATAATCTGCTCCTAGTGGGACTCAGAAAGCTGGTGTGTTTGCATACCAGCAAACAGGCATCACGTGCTTCCTTCTGTTGGGGTCCATCTTCTCTGGACCTTCTTTTGCCACAGCTTTGTCTAACAGGAAAGGAACACATACTCTCACTCAGCACCCACACATGCTCTTTCCCAGAGTCCCATCGTGTGGGTGACTTGACTTCACCCTCAGCTCATTGGGGCAGTTTGCAATGCAAAACAGTCTTGGCTAGACCCAGTTCTGCTGGCTTGCTTTTAGTCCCCACTGTGCTGTGGGTCCTCTAGAGCCTTTGGACAAAGGCACCTTCAGGGACTGAGTCAGTGTTGCCTAAGATCTAAATCAAAAGGTTGGCACTTCCAGTGGGTGAATCAGATCTTAACTGGGCTGAATCACTCCCTGAAGCTGTCTATCAATCTGACCAGTTGGCTAAGTGTCCTGACTGTGGCGCCTCTGAACTGCATCCAGATGAGCATTTTTTCAGCTTGGTTAGTCCCACAGTTGATCAAAACTTCATCTATGAAATCCTGTATTTTTCCTTTTTTCTCTCTAACCCAAACCTTACTGACTTGTGGGTTGCTTGGCTTTGTATATCCCACCACGAATTCCTGGTTCTTCAATTTAGCTTCTGAGGTTTTCCAGCTGTCTGCCTCATCCCCCTAAAGAGCCGTGAAAGAACTAGTTCTCCTAGCAGGTTTCAGTCAAAACACTCTTGTAAGGTATTTCCACTTGAATAGGCTATTACTTCAGTTAACGACCCACTCTTACCCCACCTGGCAGATCCACGGCAGATCCTGTCAGTTTTTGGTGGCTTACTGCACGTTGTGGTGATTCCCAAAACACCAGTTCTTTATATAATATATATATATTTATATATATATCCACAAAATACACAGAAACCCAACCTGTCACTGATTTAAAACTGAATTTCTATGAAGCTGATGCCACTGCATCCATTCACAACATGTCAGAATTTACTTCACCCTCTTATCTTCATAATCTATTAGTTCCTGTCTGTGGGTCACTATCTAGTAAACTATTAGACCAGCTGTCAAATAGTGGCATTAAATACCCTCTACATAACTTGCAGTGGGGTGTTGTGTAGAGTGAGGTCTCAGATTTAGAGGAAAGGAGTAGCAGAGGTAATACAGCACTCCTAAAATACTGATGTGGCGATAACAAGATCCATATAGTAGGATCCATATGTATAGTTTGGGTTTGCTCTGTTTAGAGTTACAAAGCCTGGGGCACAGATCTGCAACTGTATTTCCACTGCAACACTGAACATTGCAGTGGCTGGCTTTCAAACCCTTCAGTCCTGATGTAGTCACACTTTGGAAGGTTGGGTGCTAAGGAACAGAATTCACTAGAGCCAGCATGCTGAGAAGGGAGCTACTTAAATTAGCCAATAGGAGAAAACAACAGGAGGGATGAGTTTTAAATCACATCTCTCTTGGGGATTGAATGCTTTAATTTGACTTCATGGAGATTAGTTTGCAGGCTGCATTGCGTATGCAGGAAGGAAAGTGTTTGAAGGCTCTTTAGCAAAGGCATGACAAAACCCAGTCGTTAGAAGACAGGGGGAAAAAAATCAACTGACTGGCATCTTACATTCTGAATTTCTCAGTCAATACTCAAAAGCAACTAAAATGTGTGTGTATTATTCAAGAATTACTGGGTGATAATGTTTGTCAGGAGCTCAGCATATATCACCATGGGACCCTATTTACTGTCTTTTAAACAGATTAATCTGCATTTACGAGGGCTAAATATGGCCCCACTCCTCTTCCTGAGTGCTCAGTGATGTTTTGATACAGAATAATGTGAGTTAGTGATGGATGGTGTCAGGTTGTCTTGTCTTCTCTCTATAGCCACTGCAGGATTGTCCTTTATTTTTTGTTCATTAGTACTTTGACCTGGTGAGTTTTATATAGCTGAACTGTTTCTATTACTTCCCTTGGGATTATTCAACAGTCTATTAGAGCTCACTACTAGGACATTTTTAACATGTGAATTATCATTAAAATCCTCTGCTCACCTACCTGTCATTTCTTGAAAGTTACACACCTTTTGGATCCAGCTCTCCCTCTTTTTTTTATGTTTATTTTTGCTTAGAGATACATTAGCTAAGGGTAGCCAACCTGCATCTCTTACACACTTCAAATTTACCTCTCATTCTGAATCTGGGAGCTGGGTCCACATTCATCGTGCATCTTGAAGTGCCACAACAGGATCCCCGGGAAAAGCCTATCACCAGCTCTCTGTGGTCCACTCCCAGTGTGCTGTGAGGTACAAGGAACATGTGCTGCAGATTGTGACCACCTGAAGCTTTGAGTTAGGTGGTACAGAGGACCAGGAAAGTTGGCCATGCTTTGTGGATGCTGCTTTCCCCATGGTTTAACCAAACACTGTATGCTGGGTCACACATTTGGTACAAAATTAATCCCATCAAAACCAACAGCCTTATTTTGGTCAAATTAGATCTTTTAATCTTTCCTACATGACTGCATAATCTTAGGTGGAAGAAAACTTGTAATTACATTGGCTTTTCCTTTCAGCACATTGCATTGCAGACTCGTAACTCATTTATTCATTCTCACCAGCCATCTCTCACCAGTCAGCTCTTCAAGTATTTTCCTTTCCTCCAAAAAATTTAGTTTCAGATGAGTTTTCCCCTGTGTGCATTTTCCCAGGCTGAATCTAATTTTGTTTTATTTTCAAACTCTATTTCTTTCTCAGCTTTGACAGTTACGGGGCAAGTACAAGAAGCTACATGGAATTAAATGCAATATCTACATTACTTCTCCCTTCTCCTTGGGATTTGTAACACCTCCTGATTTTGTATCACCTGTGAATGTAATTAGCTGACTCTCTATTTTGGATCAGGATCACTGCTCAGTGAAGAAATGGTTATGGTGAGGTCTGAATAGATGAAATCCCCAGACTAAGAAAGCATTTTAGTAGTAGTGTTTGTTTTCTTGAGATTCTTAGATCTATTTTCATGCCATGCAACAGTGTTAACTGAGACTAAACCTCGTATTCTATTTTCACCAATTTTGCCTTGAAGTGAGAAGTGATTAGATTTATAAGCTCAATGAACATTGTCTCTATATTCATTATTTCTTGTCACTTTGTTATCGGGTATGTGCTCCCAGTTTCTCTTCTTCTTCTTCTTTCTCCCCCACCCCCGAAGGAGAAGGAGGGCCTAATGCCCGCAAGGGCAGCAGCTAACCCGGTGGGCCACCCCGGCTACACCAGCTGCGCACCGAGCCACAGTCCCGCTCGCAGACTGGTTTGGCAGTCGCGTGCTGCTGAGCTGCTGGTTCGGAGCCACCAGAGGGAGCAAAAACCACCGTGTTCAGGAGCGGCGAAAAAAGAGTGGCTGGTTCTTCGCTTATTTAGGTTTCTACTCATTAGTGAATATCATTAAGTGAATATTTTTCTTTTTCACTCTCGAAAGGATATTTCTGTTGGTCTCATACCTATACTAGAATTGTCTCACTTTACGAACTTCCTGCTCCTTCCATGCAACTGTCCCAACCTTTAAGGGTTGGCTGTAGAAAATTACAGTCAGCTGCCATATCCCATCTTAGGTCTGTTGTAGCAACATGAAATGGAAGCAGCACTGCAGTACTACTATGCAAATCTTATGTGGCAGCTGCTGAAGAACAAAGATACATGGAGACAGGGGAAGAAGAGAGCTGAGCATATAGTGATGTGCAGCACCATGTCTCAGTTTCTCTCTGATGTTCCTCAGGAGCTCCATGTATATAAGCAACAATAAGCAAGCTGGACAGTGCTGGGCCATGCTGAGACTCCATCCCCATATATTTACTAGATTATCAGAAGCTGGAGTCAGAAGCAGCCTGCCGTGCAGCACTGGACAATACCACCAAAGTGAGTGGAAGTCCTGTGCTTATATCTGGTCACGCAGCCACAGTAGCTTGGATCGGACCTTGTGCTCACTATTGTGCATGTTGCAGCCATATGTTTCATATCTTAGGTCTTTGAGCCAAGGGTCACCTTGCTGTCTTACTGTGCAGTGCTAAAGGCAAAGGGTCCCGATGCCTAATGGGGAAATAATTATTATAATTAAGAATATCCAATCACCAGCTTGGCTACCTTAACAGGAGGTCAGGCTCTGAGCCTAAGATTCATAATGGTCTTGCTATTAGTAAACTCATATACTCAGTTAAAAATTGTGCTCTTTGTTTTGCTCATGAGAACTGATGACTAAAGACTACTTCCCATTATCTGGCATGAGGCAAACACAAGTATTTTTTCTCTAAACTTTCAAAAAATCATTAGAAAAGCAGGAAGTCAAGCCTGGTAAAGTGTAGGTTGCATAGGACCCTACAACCAATTAGCTCAAAGTTTCTTATTTTCCATTCCTAACTCTGGATGCAAATGTTGTGTGTATACTTAGCATTTATTTGTCTTTCTACTAAATACCATATGCTATTGATTGGAGCCATAAAATTTATAACTGGTCTAAAAAAGGACAGAATAAACCCTTGAGATTTTTTCCACAGAATTAAGAAAAGCCGAACCTTGGATTAATGAGTTAAGAGGCCATTTTGTGCCTATGCTCATGGTGGAGGGATTGCTGGGATAATTTAGGAAAGCTGACATTCGTTAAACAAAATAAGCATTAAAAACTTATCCAGGAGAAAATCTGGCCTTCTAAATGAAAGAAGGGTAGGATGCAGTAAGAGTGCAATATTGAACAAGGCTATTTGCTTCCTGGGGACAATTTCCACTGTTCAAATGGATTTCTAAACCTTTAATTCAATCAGTGAAGATTTTGAAAGGTGACCTGAAGAAGACTTTCTGAACTGAGGCTCTGGGTTCAGACTGTGAATTCAGGTACTCAAGCCAGGTAGATACTCTATTTGATTACAGCTCATCATAATTCACAAGAAAGATTCTTTTCTACCTCTGCAAGGCTCTGCAAAATGTCCCAGAAGAAGGTAGGATGCTGTAGGCATCTGTATTTAATTTTCATTTCCCTGTTTTTGTCAGTGCTCTTCTGTTTGTCTCAGGATAAACAACTTCTCCTTTGCTGAAGAGGTGCACAAGATGGAGTAAAAAATGAAGACTGCAAGGCTCTAAGAGAGAAGAGTGGTAAATGCCAGTCGAGCATGATGGATAGTCATTACTGACACAGAAAAAGTCTGGGGTAACCCAGTCCCTGAACAGAGAGACATCAATAGAAATAGCAAATGTGAAGGAAAATCCCAAAACGATAAAACATTTGACATTATTCTATCATGTGGGCTTTTTTTTTTTTAAAAAAAAAAAGCATGTTCCTCACTTTTAGGAAAAGCTACACTGAATACCTCACAGCCTTCGGCTTTTCAGAACATGTTGGAAGGATGGAATTGAATGAACAAAGTACGGAGTGCTTGGCTCAGAAGCAATTAAGGTAGGTTTTTCTTAGTGTCTAGAAATGTGAAATATGTGAGAAAACTGGCAAATTAATACTTTAACTTCTACAACCCACCTCAAAAGCACTGTAAAAAAATTACTTGTATTATTAATAAAATTGATCTAAGATAGATCAGTAGCATGAGTAGAAGAAATCAAATCAATGAGATAAATATTTCTTCAGTCAACCTGAACTCTGCATTCATAGGAGTCTGGATGTACAAAGTTGCGGATCAGTGCAGTCATCTCTAAAATGCCTGGAAATTTTTGATGGGATAACTGGAAAGAGAACAGATAAGAAAAAACTATAGCTTTTGATCTTTGCCACACAGACCCACAGCTTGATTCCTAACTTGTCCTGGTCCTGATTCCTTAGAGATAAAAAGCACAGGAGAAATACAAGAATTAAATGGAACTTTTGGATTCAGAATGATCAGATTCAAATCATGATCTGAAGACCTGAGCATGGAACTGCACGGTCTGACCACAGCCATTAGCTCCTACAGGTTTTCTGGGTTGGTGTCTTTCAAAACACTGTGTTTTAGACTAGTGGTAACGACTTTTAAAAATCTATGGTATGGGCCACAATGTGGATTTTAATGGGATCAGGGTTTCATTCACACTGTCTGCATGGTGTTCACAAGACTGACTTGAGTGCTGAGTAGTGCTGCTTGGGCCAGCTTTGAACTTGGTATACTGGATGTTAGAAATGACCTTGCCAAAGAAATCACAGAATCCTAGGG
>VZRW01010708.1:0-13893 GCA_013398125.1 Aegotheles bennettii | reverse complement strand
ACCCCTAACATTCTGTGATTATTGGCCAGCAGGGAAGATGCCGATTGCTGGACCAGAACAGAGAGACAGCCAAGTGCCATCTGTGGCATGCTGCTGTTCAGTGAGAACATCTCAATACATCCTTCATGGCAGAGTTGGCACCACTGGGCTCTTTCTGGGCTCCCAGAGAGTTCCTGTTCTACCTTAATGAGGTGACTTGTTACCCAGGACAGCAGTTAGGTTTTCACTATTCACTAATAATAGAGGGCCAGGCCTCAGCAGTGATGTGAGGGGCTGCAGCTTGTTGTCCTATGAAAACATGTGGTAACCACTTTATCCAAACCTTATCTGTGGTTTTATCAGCACAGAGCTTTATCCAAGATACAAAAAGTACAAAGCTGATACTCTGTGCTGGGTGTTCCAGGTCCTCCCTTCCCTCTCATGGAAACCTACCAGGTCTGGTTTGAAAAATCTCACCTGTCTCTACCCTAATACTGATGTCGTTTGGCCTTTGTTCTGTAAGATACTGGGTAAAGGATAGAGCAGAACATTCAAATCATCCCTAAGAACCTGATGAATTCATCAACTTATGTTGCACTTATGCTGATTAAAGACTTCCATGAAAGCCAAATAGTAGCCAAAACTATGTAGCCAAAATAATAATAGTAGCCAAAAATGTAGTTCAGAAGTTTACAGAGCTATAGAATTTCATTAGGCAACAAAAATAACCAGTTAGGGCAAACAAGACAGCCTAATCTGTATTACTCATATCAATGTAAGTCAGTGTGATTCATTCTGTTACGAAATTTCAACTACCTTCACCAAAGATGTGTTAATGGAAGATGAACGATGTAATTCTGAACTGGTATTACAGCCACTGGTTAAGTGTAGCTTTAGTACATCACGATAAGTTTAGGAGTTCCTTTATTTCTAGCAGTGTACTCCCAAACTCTCAGTATATGCAAAGCTTGCTAAATTACTGGTGCCGAGAGAGAAAATTTCTGGACCCCTTTAATAATAAAAATTTCTTTAATCGTCCCAAGATGATAAGATCTGGATCTCTCTCTCTTTTGATAATCACAGGTGTACCATAATTCTAAACAGTAACAACATGCTACAGGACTACATTTAAGAAAAACTACTTTAAGCACCTGTTTCGTTGATATAAGTGAGCAGTCTGCATTATGATCTGAAGACAGACATGAACTTTTAGCAGGATGGGTTGCTATCTGAAAGGATGTACACCAGAGCAAACAGTAAGATAAAAGCTGCATGATTGGAGCTAACGTTTTTTATTCCAAGGAATATAGAAAAATACCTTCCACAGGGACAGACACTACGCTGTGATGGGAGTTGGATTCACTTCTACATCTCACAGAAATGTTTCCACCTTCCACATTTTCAAAGCTATATAGTAATCCTCATTTACTGCTCCATCTAGATGGGAAGCAACTGATGCAGTGATGAAGCAATCTACCATCACACAAATATCAAACCCATCCTCGGGTTTTCCATAACAGCTTTCCTCAAAAATTTGAGTGACATGCAGAATCTTAGACCTGAACTTTAAGGCATCCTGCAGCATAGGTACAGTTACATAGAAAACCACTTTGATAGGGATGATGATCAGGATTAACAGTTATGTTTTTAAAGGACATTGAAATTCCCCACATTAAAATTAGTTTCTTAGGAGTGAACTCTCTCTTGAATTCCATATACTATCATAAAACATGCTCTAGGAACAAAGGACTGTTGTTGGAATTTTACCATCTTACATGCTGCATGCCAATCTTGTCACATCTTTTTATAGAATCATAGAATGGTTTGGGTTGGAAGGGACCTTAAAGACCATCTAGTTCCAACCCCCTGCCTTGGGCAGGGACACCCACCACTAGACCAGGATGCTCAAAGTCCCATCCAACCTGGCCTTGAACTTCCAGGGAGTGGGCACCCACAACCTCTCTGAGTAAACCATGCCAGTGTCTCACCACCCTCACAGGAAAACATTCGTTCCTAATATCCAGTCTAAATCTACCTTTCTTTAGTTTGAACCCATTCCCCCTTGTCCTATCACTCCATGCCCTTGTAAAAAGTCCCTTTCCAGCTTTCTTGTAGCCCCTTCAGGTANTCTCACAAGAGCAGAATAGAGGGGGAGAATCGCCTCCCTCAACCTGTTGGTCACGCTTCTTTTGGTACAGGCCAGGTTACAGTTGGCTTTTTGAGCTACAAGCGCACATTGGCAGCTCATATTGAGCTTCTCATCAACCTACACCCTCAGAAGTGCTTCTCCTCAGGGTTGCTCTCAATCCATTCTTCACCCAGACTGTATTTGTGTATGGGAGTGCCCTGAACCAGGTGCAGGACCTTGCACTTGGCCTGGTTGAATTTCATGGAGTTTGCGTGGGCTTGCCTCTCCAGCCCGTCAAGGTCCCTCTGGATGGCATCCCTTCCCTACAGTGTGTTGACTGCACCACACAGCTTGATGTTATCGGCAAACTTGCCGAGGGTGTACTCGATCCCACTATCCACATCACTGGCAAAGATGTTACAGAGAACTGGTCCCAGTACCAAGCCCTGAGGAATGCCACTCATCGCTGACCTTCACTTGGACATTGAGCCATTAACCACAACTCTGAGTGCAACCATCCAGCCAATTCCTTATACACCGAGTGGTCCATCCATTGAGGCCATACCTCTCTAATTTAGAGACAAGGATGCCATGCGGGACAGTATCAAATGCTTTGCAGAGGTTGAGGTAGATGACATTAGTTGCTCAAAGTAGAACATATTAAAAAATCCTTACTAAGGACAGTCAGTCATGTTATGCACACTGGATAAGAAAATCCTAAATTACTGATTACCTCGCTTTATGTGCTGCTGTATATTATGTTGTGACCATGACTAAGAAATCAGTCCATGTACTGTGTCAGTGCCATGGCAATACCCTGTGTTTCAACAGTTTCAGTCATGCTTGTTGCATATTACCCAGCAGCACGTATTAGCAGGTATCAGCACTTAGTATCTTGCTTTTGAAATTAAAATTCAGTGTAAAAAAGCATATGGAGAGGTGATGGGAGGGCAATTTTATGTGCTGGGTTGGCTATCTTATGTGGTCCATCAATATCCAGCTAATTTATTAAAGTCATTCTAGAAGGCGACAGACTCTGAGCTACACTCACATGAGATCTTGAGGTTATCAAATCAGCTAAATACAGTACTTAAAGGCATAAACTGATACTCAGTCATATTCAAAACAATTTGTTAGACATGTTAGGAAAGAAACAGAGAACCTCATCCAGTGTGTAAACCTGTGTGGCCACCTACACCATGAATGCTGTGCACAGTGCTGGTACCCCTTATCTTAAAAAAACCCAAACAAATACCACCACCACCCCCCAAATAAAATACCCAATGCCACAAAAACCCCCACCATAACCAAACACCAAGCAATAGCACCTCAGAAGACTGAGATAAAAGCAACAATAAGGAATCCAAGATACGGGACCTAGCATCCACCAAGCAAACTAGAATTCATCAGACTGGAGAAGAAATGACTGAGAAAGAACACAATATAGAGAACTCATGAGTAAGAATAGAGGAGACGAGTTTAAAAATGAAAAATCCATTTTAATGAAAGCAGCACTAGATAATTCAGTCAAGCTAGAAGGAAGGGGAAAGTGGACAAAGTTTCTCTAGGTTTCTCTAGATAGAGAAATCCATAATGGATTACTACATACAAAGACAGTATCACTTATTCTGGAAGTCCCTGATCTGCAAGTTAGTCAAGCCTGTAAGATTACTTTGTAATGGTATCATTTATAGTACTTAAATCTTATTCTCTTTCTTAGGTATTGGCTGCCAAGGTCAGGACACTGGGTTAGGTAGACTCTTCGTTCTTGTGTTCTCCTGGTGTAATGGGGGTGGACAGAAAGGAGCATTATTTTGATAGCCATAACTACACAGCAAGTCCTGTATAACCAAACATTCCCACTGCATATTTTCAGAAGCTATCATGGAAGATCCACATAGTTTTCTGGATTACTAATTTTTTAGCAAGGAGTTAAAAAAAGCAATTCCTCTACCATTTTTGCCATCTACCTGAGTTAGAGGTAGGTTAAAGAACCACAACAAACCTCACAAGAAGGGTATGTAGAACTGAAGAGACTTCTTGGGTATAATAGTTAACAGTTGTATTTTATGAACATAGTCCTAATTTTTGAAAAATTAGACCATGTGGCATTAATGTGGTTTGCATACATGTGAAAGGAGGTGTTTAGCTCACAGTTCTCATCTCAGAAAAGCAACCCTAATTCCACAGTTTTCTCCCTGCATTGCAGTTAATCCGTTCCCCCACACTTCCAGCTTCTGGTTTTCTAAGTGTTACTATTAACTTATTTTCAACAATCAGTTCTTTCAGAGGGTGCAGATCACCTGAGATGTGGCATTATATACACTAAATTGTTACTTGAAAGAACTTGTCAAATATGGTACTAAAGATACAGTGCATCTAGACTACAGACATTAGTATGATTGAAAAATAAGCTTGTATATTGTATTTTTACCTATAGTAGCCAAGTTAATTAGCCTTATGTCCAAGCCATTTAAAAATGGATTATTAATTCTAGGTAAAATAACTGCATTCAATAATTAGTAAAACCCTTGATACATGGACCTACAACTGAACATGATAGTATTTCAAGATAAAAAAAGAATTAAAATCCAAATAATTGCTAAAAATAATTCAGATTATTACATTACTTAACATCATAATGAATTTCCAAAGAGCCAGTTGACATTTAAAGCTCTTTATTAATTAAAAATTAGTAAGAAACTGATTAACATAAAATACACAATCTAACATTGCACTTTATTTTTAAAGAGAACTTGAAGAAGCAGATGGAGGTGGAGCCATTTTATATACCAGGTATACATTTCATATACCAGATTTGAGGATATGCCTTGAAAAAATACGTTAGTTCTTAAAAGAATCACACAAAAAAACTTGATAGTTGAAGAGAGATTCATTTCCTTATGGCCTACACAATACCTTCATGATTAGACACTTCTAGAGCCTTTTTGTATAAAAAGTGTAATGAAATCTAAGTTAGAAAAGCTTAGGATAAAAAAATCTGGCTAGGAGAAAGAGATAAAATTAGCAGAAAATACAGCTAACTTGAAATGATAGGGGTTGAAATGATGGGTATTGGGAGTTCTCCAACACAATCTTCAGACAGGCTAAGCCCTTTTCTGAAATGTATGCACAAACTCAAACTGTGGTCTGATGATAGATCACTGCTAAGATTATGACCTAAATTACACTTCTGGGCAGGATGGATGTTTTTCATGTCTTTTCTGAGTTTATGATCAACAAAAATACTTGTGCATACAGTTAGATAGCCACATTTATTACAGTAAGAGATCACCTGAATTTTTTTTCAACTTGGTGCAATATTTTATTGCAAAGCTAGGAATGATTTCTGTGTTCTGTTGAAGATTTACAGCAAGTTTTAATGATGCTGTTTTCAACATCCCTGGAATGATGTATTCCATTAAGCTGCATCATCTGACTCACTGTATACTTAAATGCACACTTCTATTGATCTAGTCACCAAGCTTGGTTGCATCCTATTTATTACTTCAATTACTAAAATTATGAACCCAACAGCATTGTTTCACAGTGAGTCACTTGGTGCCAATACTCCACCTTTATTACTCTTCTGCTCCATTGCTGCCAAAAGCATGTTTCATCAAATCAACCTTCAATCAAATGGAAGGACTAGAAAGCACTAGTAAACATTAGTAATGACAAACTGGAATAGACTGTAGATTCCATTTTGACTTTTTCTAGTCACACTTCAGCCCTGCATGAAAAATTCTGGGAGATTTCTAACATTCAGGAAGTATATTACTAAAGAAACACCATACTGAGTTTTTTCATCTGTATTCTATGTAAGATGGGGAAATAACGTGATAAATTATTACAGTGCAATAATGTCGCGTGCATTCAATGGTTAATTGAATTTATTCTGTTGGTGTAGCAATACATTTGACATTGCATGCATGTTTTAGGCACTTGCCTGCAAATATGTCAATCAATGAACTTGAAGCAGCTTATTTACAGTCAACTAGTAAAAATAACCTAAAGGAAAAAAGACTGAAGTATTTAAAGCATTTGAATTCAATGAAAAACAAACCAGCGTGAAGTGTTTCAAAGAGCAAGCTCTAATTCTGTAATTTCACTTAGTACTGAAGTGCTCCATAGTACCTACCATACAAGCAAGATGTTGTGCCCAGGTCACAAAGATCTTCCCTACTCTGGTTATAACATACAACAGAGAAGATAACTGGTGGTAGAAGGGTCTGAAGCTATGCTAATAAGATTACATGGTATCTCAAGAAACTATTTAGTACAGCATAGTGGAAATAAATGGTGTTTGTGTTCTTAATTTAACCAAATACAGCATATCATTATTAGCATGCTAACAAAGAGGAAGTGCAATGGTTTGGGAATGAGTTTATGAAAGATAGTAAATGAAATAATGAAAAAGATATTAGGCCAGACAGATATTTTTTTAGCTGTCTAGGTAAGAAGCAGCTATTTGAAATATTGTGAAAGAGGTAAAAAGATTTGGTTATGCAGGTACTCAATTAGAATTGCATGTTAAAAATCAGAATGGTATTATGAACAGGATGGGCAGTGCATGGTTTGCATTTGGGCAGAAGTCATGCAATATGAAAGTAATTCTTACCTTTGATTCTTCACAACATCCATAGATACACATACTAGTGCTTACTCATGGCAGTCACCAGCTAGAGTAGCAGGAAGAAAGATGTGAATTTTATAGTGTTCTTATCACCTTGATAGAACTCTTAAAGCCTAAGTGCTTATGAAGATGTGCAGACTTATATTAGTCATGATTTAGAGTGCTTCCTGTCTCCACATACATCGAGTAATACCTTGTTTTTTCTGCAAAATTTGAAATTAAGATACTGAGGTTCGGGAGAAGAAATAAAAGTAGCCAAGATGCCTATGGTTCTTAATTAGACAGACTAAACTGAGTTGTTACATTGGGCAATTATTTGCCCAACAACCCCTATTAAACACTGCCATTATGTGGACTGAGACACAATTGCACAGATGAGTGAATGCTTGCAATAAAGGAGAGCTGTGCTCTAAGGTTCCAGCTAACTTCCACCTGGTTTTGGCTCAAAGATGACAACAGTTTTGGTGTGCAAGACCCTCAATAAGGAGCACAGGGATAAGCAAAACTAAAATTAGCTACATCTTCCTAGGGCAGAGTACTGGAGAAAGTAATGCAACTATCTTACTCCCTTATGCTAAGATATGTCAAGAATAAAAGAAACTGAATACTCGAGTTCTTACTTTGTCATGTGATTCACCTCTTCTGTCGAAGTATTCCCAAAGCTAGAAGGAAAAGCTGCACATATTTACATACCTGGGGTTATTTTGGACATGGTACTAAAATGCTTATTTGAGCATGAACATTTCAGAATTAAAAGTGTATATGCAAAAAAATTACCACCAATGTGTTAAGGAGAAAAAAAAACCCCACCACGTAAGATGATTCAAAGTTTCCTTTTGAGATAATGATAACATTAAAGGAAGACACTGAAAGATGCTTCGTGCCAAGATGCAGTTCTGCGAAGAAAAGTATCACCTCAGAATTTAGGTTTTTTTGGTTGTTAATTTTGAAGCAAATCCTTCTTTCTTTTTTTCTTTTCTTTTTATGGCCTCATTCACTATGTTTGAATTTTCAAACTATGGAATGGAATCCCCCAGTTTCTGTTTCAACAAGCCACGGAATCCCCTCAACAAGTCAACGTGAATGTAAAACTGAAAGATAGCTTAAGAAAATGCAAATTAGATATGCCCTACATGTAAGGACATTCCTTGAACAATCACTTCAAAGTGAAAGAACTGACAAATTAACATCACTTCTCATTGTATACAGTACTTTATTAGAAGAAAAAAATTCTACTTGACATTTTTATTAAGCACTGGGGGTGCACAGAGAAATAATGGGAAATTAGAAAATACTGATACCAGTTATAGTAATACCGCAGTAGTTACACATCCAAATTAACCTGTAAGCTGTAAAAACGGGAATACTTTATATTCCCTTGTGTGTTTAATAGAGGAAATTTATGACTATTGATTTTGCCAAGGGGCAATAAGAAATGGAAAAATGGGTAGAAATATCAGCATAACAGTTCAATGTGTTTTATTTCTATATCTTAAATATAAATTAACATTCAACAAGCATTATCAATACCTGAAGCTACAAAATAAATACCTCATTTGCATTTTATGATTCAAATTAAATTCTGGTAAAAAAAGGACTGTCACAAAAAAACCTCCCTGAAAATGTATGATTAAAAAATTATTCCTTATATTCCATCACTTACACATATATGCATTAGTATATGTACAGCATAATTGCATCTGTTTTCCTTAAAAAGTGGACTCTAAGTCTGCCATTATTCAGATTAACATTTGGGTGTCTTTTGGGAGGTTTTGATGGTATATACTGCTCATTTTATGTAAAACAAGCATAAATGCCTTTGAAAGAAATGCACTTTACATATTATACTTTATATAAGCAGTACATTTCATTGCAAGCCTTTCTGGGATAACAGAAGCTATCAACATCTACTCTGTGAGCACTTAACATACATAATTTTACACGCACAATATTCCTACCAAAATGCTTTTTTATTCAAGAACATCTTTAAATTGTAATGTAATTTAAATGCAAAATGTAATTCTTTTTTATAAAGAAATAGCATGATCTATGATGAAAGCACAATCATTTGCACTGCTGCAATCTGACCACAAAGTAAGTTACAGCATTCATTTCACTTATTCAAGATGCTAGTACTTACTCTACCAGAGATGAATACATACAGGTAGTAATCAACCTCAGCCTCAAAATTAGAGGCCATGGCTTAAGATCAGGCTCTAAACTGATAGAAGATGTGAAGAAAAACATCAGACTGGTAGCAAGATGTTCTATCATAGAAACCCCCAAACTTAGGGGGAGTGTGAAGGGCTATTTGAAAGAAAACAAAACTTCCCCCCATCCCCTCCCACACAGCCACTGGTGCGCTCAGCCACCAGGAATTAATTTCTCTGCTAATCAGCTTGGTCTCTACACATCTACGCTGTTGTTAACAGCAATTCCATCGCCTTCTCCTCTTTCTAGAGGCAGAAATCAAAGTCTTTAATTAAGCAGACTTTCAGCTGAGTATATGCAGCAATTATTTTTTTGCTATAAATTTTATTTAAGTGAGTAGTTATAACAATGCATTTTATTGCATTTAATCATTACACCAAAGCAGCTATCTGTGCTAGACATATTTGTCTACATGTTATTGATCAACTGTTAAATATTGGAAGTGTACATAGAATGTTCAAATCAACATGGGTGGATTTTGTCCAGAGAGCTACTACTGTCAGTTTCATGCTCTCATTTTAGAGACTCCTGTACCAGGAAGTTATACAAAGGAAAGGACATATCTTTAAATAGTTTGTATTATTACAGTCCCATAAAAGCTAGATAAAATTAGACTAAGACCACTGCAAGTTTTGATTCCAGGTCTTGCATAATTTTAATTTATTTTTATTTTACTCTTTTTTAAAATTCACATTATTGATAGCACAAGCAATGAGAACTATTTTTTTCCCCTTTCCCATTTGGTCAGACTTAGCAAGCATCAGGTGTTTCAAACAAAAATACAGTCAATGTACCATTTCTCAGTAGTATAGCAGGTACCAGTTACCACCCAACGTTATTTCGGTTCATGTAAACATCCTATTTCTACACTGATCTGCCCTCAAGCAGCATGCAGCATCTAAACTGAATTGACCTTGACTTATTTGAAGATCATTTTCTTTCAGGTAGATGAAAATCCCTATTCATCAGGTAAATGAAAATCCCCTATACTCCAGAACTTACATGTGCGAACCAGAAGAGTGCACTACTGGGTCAGGCAAAACATAAATGAAAATTTTAATCTTTCATTAAAAATTGGAATGCAACATCTATATTTAAACAACTTTATTATCATAGTCAAGTAGTGATTAACATTCACATCTATTATGTCACATCATACAAATGTAAATACAAAATTACTACAGTACAATATATATTCTCTGCATGATCCAAAATATTTGGTGGCCCCAAAAACTCTTTAAAATTCAGCAGCTTATCAAAAATTAAAACCATATTCTATTTAAAATGAAGTTCTGTTAGCACATAGGCAGACTTCAAGAAATATCACTCAGTTTAGTACAGTTTGAGAGGTTGCAGGAGGATATGTTTGAAGGAAACATTCCAACATTGTGGCAGACAAACACCAGATTTAAAGCTTTCAAGCAAAACTCACACAACCTAAGTTGTCAGCAGAAAGATCCAATCATCTTCCATTTTATACTATTTTGTATACTGCATCCAATTTAAAATTTTAGAAGTGTCTAGTATTAGTAAGTCAGACAACGTACAACATAACTACCTATCTCTTTCCATGAAAAAAAGATAATAATACACCAGAGACTTCAACAGCCAAATGAACCTGGTTATACCCATCTTTTTTTCCAACTGCTGTCCTCGCAAAAAACACCCAGGCCTTCTCAATGTTATTACTCACCCAAAGTAATGAAATTGATACCTAAGGCAAAAGTAGCACAATAGAACCAACTTATAGAAAAAAGATACGATACTGTAAGCGCTGAATTCTTCGAGATGTGGATTTGGCTTACTTAAAGTACACGGTAACACCACACCGGGATTCATCTTACAGAGCCACTTTAAACTTCCCTCATGTAAGTACATTCAAGTGCGTAAGTATCACTATTTTAGCAGAATACACTCTAGGGCAAGCAACAAGAGTGCTTGCCTCGGTTTCTCATTTAAAATAATAATCTAAAACTGGCTTGCTTCAACCATTAAGTGCAAAGAGCAAGCACCAGCGGCAGACAAAAAACAGATTCTATTGGAGAAGAATACCTAAAAGACGGATGGATGCAAGTCATTCTGGAGAATGCATATGTGAGTGACATATACAGCTACTGATCAAGCTTTATTTATTCAAGATGAAGTTACTGGAAATACTTATGTAATATATAGCAAAATATGTATGCAAACTACATCAGCATCTATCTGTTTTATCATTTCACTGTAGAGCTTAACCTTTACCTAAGATAAAAAGTTACTCTTTAGACCCTATATAGAAGCTTTACGCATCTATCATCCCCATGAAAAAGACAGTATTGAAGCAATTAGTGTTAAACTGCAACTTCTTTCTGAAATCTGAAACAAATTATTTCCAATATATTGTAGCATTTGAAGTATTTTTCAAAAATTTTTCAGTTGTTTGAATATGGATGCATTCTCCTCAAGGGAAGAATGTTTTTTGCACCTTATCTGTTAATACATTCAATATGAATAAAATAGGTGAAGCAAAAGTCATTATTGTCCCACAGTAGAAGGTTAAATTAGAGCAAGTTTAAGACAGGAGCTGCCTAAATGAAATACATAAACTGATATAATTAAGACACATTTTTATTAGCATGTGTTCTGAACAGAAAGGGTACAAGAGTATTCACCTGAGATAAAGCTAGTATTTGAATATTTTTAAGTAGCAATGAGTTGCACTTGAGGAGAGACACTTGGAAGTTTTAAAATATACATTTTACTATTATACAATATATGCGGTTTAATTAATAAGGTTGATGCTAACATAAAAGTCCTAACAAAAAAAATAATCACAGTGTGTATTGTTAGTTAGAAAATTTATGCTACTTCATAACTTTAAAAATTATAGTGATTATAAATTTTAAACCCATTCTTCTAAAAGTGATCTTTTGAGTACAAGCTTCAAGAAGGAATAAACGAAAGCATAAGAATTAGCTTATTACAATTTAAATATATACATATTCACTGATTTAGAAAATAACCAAGCTTTGGAAAAAATTTACAAAATTGATTATTTTTGCTTGCACTGGTTAAAATAACAAACTTTCTCATCTTTTTCCCTAAATGAAACAAGCTGTTTCTTGAATGTGTAATGAAAAAAATTTAGTATTGAACTTCACTTAAGATTAATTTAACAGCAATTTAGAACTGCCAAAAATGATGCATTTATAAGGATTTTAAATACACTTTCTGTTACCAACTTAGGTTGATCAGCAGCTTTTGTTCACTCTCAGAATCCTTCAAAAAGGGAAACTCAAAACAGGAAAAAGGCATATATAAAAACAGTAAACACTGACCTCCTGAGGTTCCTACAACAAAAATATTCAAGTAGAAAATCTACACCATTACTTAGCAGCGGCTGTTTCTGTAGTTTAGCACACTAACAGCACTTTATTCAGTGTGTAAGGAGCAAATGAAGTAAGCCGTGCTTTTAGCATGCCAAGAGGCAGAAACACTGGAATGTAACAGACAAACTCACAATTCTACCAGTATAAACATTCAGTCGACATTCAAGAACTGTCAAGACTACACCACAAGAATTAAGATACTTTTTATATATCCCATGATGCAATAATTGAATTATAAATGTTAATGCTGATTCAGAACTTTTCTTACCTCACATTATAACCTAAATGGCTTCTGCAAATCTCTGCACTATATTATTATGCATTAGGAATATGGTTTATTTGCTTTAAAATATACCATGAGAGAACTTACTGATACAAGACTATTTTCGTCAGCACTGTTTATATCTGCCTTATTTTAATTCTTTTCCTGGCTGTTATACCAGATCAGTTCACATCTGTACAAATACCTATTAAAATATGTATGTACAAAAGTGGCATCCTAAGCTAATCCAAGGTGAGGTGGAGTGGTTTTATTTGGTTAAAGGGGCTTTCTGAAATTTAAGAATTTAGTTAAACTCACGATTCTAGCTGTTATGCTACAGTATTATTTGGGTAGGTTTTCTATTCTACAAGTTTTTTTAATGTAATTTCTCTGAAACTTATCCCCAGTATTCAAACACACTCAAAATTAAAGCAAGTCTGGGTCTAAAATAATAATCCCACCTTGCTAAATTTTAAAGGTTTGGGTTTTTTTCTTTCCAGAATTTTTTTTTGAAGTGTTTTTAGTGACTATTACTAATTTACTTCAGAGTTATTAGTTAAGAAGGAATTTTGTACTTGCTACCAAAGCAATGTAATTTGAAAGCAAGTTATTACATGCAATTTTGACCAAACTGAATAAATACTATGTAAATACTATGATTACTGAATGAACTTCATACAGTACATGTCCGAACTATTCTTCAGGCATAATACATTACAATTCGCAAAGCCAAAAAAAACAGGGGGGGAGGGCATGTAAAACATGCATGCCATCATGCATTTAAAAAAAAAAACAAATCAAAACAAACAACAAAACTCTTTAAAAAGCATTTATAAGTTATCACTCACACAGCTCAAACTTCAGTGCAATGGCTAAATCATTCAACAGTCAAAGAACAGAACCATGCAAAGAAGAGAAAGATCTTAAAAAAACCCAACCAAACAAAAAAAATCCCCAAACTGTTATCCAGTATCCATTCTGCAATGCAAAGGTGAAAAACTAAATCTACAAAAAAGGCTGTTATGGCTTAATTTTGTTTTGCAGATTACTTATGCAGCACTTGAAAAATGGAAAGGTGTGGCTTCACCTCTGACCAGCAGAGTTAAAAATCTCTCCATTTTCCTTTATCATCATGGGATACTCTTTAGGCAATCTAAATTATTAAAGACTTGCCACTTTCAGATGGACACAAGATCAAGTGTACCAGTTAGGATTTCACATTCACAGTACATAAGAAAATACACATGGAAGGAAAAGTAAAGGGTTAACTTAACAAGGATTTATTCACAGGAATACATGTAAGTAGAGA
>VZRW01010707.1:0-15855 GCA_013398125.1 Aegotheles bennettii | reverse complement strand
AATTATAAATAAATTTATATCTTAAAAGTAGTAATCCTGCAGGATCTGATAATTAAATTCTAATTTAAGATACTATAAGCAACTCTTAATTAAAATTTACATGCTTAACAATTTTAATACTAAGTCTTTGTTATTTAAAACATCATCTGAGCTTTCGTGAGTTATGAAGGAAATAATATGTAATTTGTCTATAATTTTATATTTTCTTAGAAGTTGACAATAACTGTAAATGAACAGACATGTACACTTCTCATGTATAAGCACTGCTAAGCGTTTTAATGTTAACTGCCCACAAATACTCCTTTTTAGCAAGGCAGTATACCTCTGTAATTTCAGCACCTGGCAGTTTGAGCAATTACATGTTCAGCAGGAACACTTTAAGGGAGCTTTGTGGAGGCAACCATAGAATTGGAGAGAATTATGGAATGCTGGGTTTTAAGAAATCCCTGTGTCCTGAACTCTGTAAGAGGCCATACGACTTTCAGAAGATCAGAACTGAGCTTACCAAACTTTTACAAGACTGTGTTGTCTTGATGAAAAGATTTCATCCTACGGAAAGCCTCTTGCTGTTCCTGAGCAGATATTTATTGATTAATTATTCTGATTGCTAAAAAATAAGATGAAAATATATGCCACCCAGATTAACAGAAAATGCAGATTAGAAGAGGCTAGAGTTAACAAATGTATTATTTTCCAAGCAGTCCTTGGCAGATTTGAGGCTGCCCACTTCTAAAAAGACCCTCTGATATTAGAGATTTTTTTTTTCACTTCCCAGTGCCTTAGCTGTCCTCACTGTCTCTTGTTTGCTTACATCCCCTTTGTCAGGAGGTTCAATGAATGCACTGACTCAGCACTTAATTATAATCAGCAGCAATGAAGAAACACTGCTTCAGGAGACTGTAATCTCCCTTTTTCCACTAGCACAGTTCCTTAATTTCAAACAAGGTTCCCCATGCACCGTCTTTTTGACTTCCCCCTCTCACAGCTGATTGCAGAGACCTCTGTCCCAGCTTCAAAATGCAGAGGAAAGGAGTTTTTATCCCAAGGGAATTTTTTTCTGGAGCTTGGTTCTTAGACCCTTTTCTTTGCTTGTAGGTATGCTCTGATTTGTCAACAAGCCTTAAACTCTTAAATATGTGGGCCCAGGGCTGTTCTTTTTCCCAGGGCAGCTTTTATGAGTCCTATTCCTGTAATTTGTCTGCTCACTCATATTTCTGTTAATGTAATGGAAATTACACAATGGAAAATAGATTACTTTAAAAAATCAATACTTAAAAAACTGTCTATTTAAGCTTGAATTAGAATTTTTTTAAAAATTAAAAAATACACTTTCCCTTACATTTTGTTTATTTATTTAACTATAATCTATCTCAATATCACAACATCATGACATGGAGAAAAAACGGCTTCTTTTTCAACAGGGCAAGTTGCAGTTTAATGTCTTGAAGCACAAGATTAATTGTGTATGGAATGCAACAAATACTAGCTTTCAGACAATTACCCAGGCAGTCATTATTAGGCTTAACCCTGTAATTTGAATCTCCTGCGTCAAGGAAATCCAGAGTCTGATTATATACAGACTGAAGATTTCTTTTCCTTCGTCTTTCATTCCCAAGCTATCAGTTCCGGTGAGATCTTGCTATTACACAATTGGTGGAGGAAAAGGTAAAGAACTGATCACTTTAAATGTAGGCCAGTCATTTGATACTCTTCATATTTTTTGAAATAAAAATATTCAGTACATGGCATCGCATCCTTTAAATATTTGCAGCAAGGTGTAACTTTGATTTTGTTATGGATCTTCTTAGTGACTTTAAGATTATTGTTAATTAATGTCTATTGATCTGAACTGATGAATATACAAAGCAGCTGTAAAGGTACATGTAACAGATACTTGTTTTAAACACATCCAAAGATTAAGCTGCAGATGCTTGAAGCAAGAAATGTAAGAAGGAAGGTGTGACAATTCAGACATTAGCTGAAATATTATGTGCAAGAATTTGTATGAGAAGAGGACGCAGAGGTAGGAGGCTCAGACCAGGACAGCTGGCAGCAAGAGACTGTGTGTGCTTTCATGTACTCAGGGGAATGAAAGTTAGAAGGAAGCAGATAGTGTCGCTGTGACAACCCCAAAAGGGTAAGTGAAACACTGTTAGAAATGTCCCCCTAACTTTTGTGCCAAAACTTTTTTTCATACATAAGAAGTTACTGGAAAAGGCAACAGAAATTGATGTTTTCTCTCTATTTTTGTCAAGCTTTCATTTGTTACCCCTCATATTTTCCATAATGAGAGTTCAAATTCTTGCCTTCGAAGACCCAGGGTTTTGGCTGTATCCTGTGGGTTTCACTTCCCTCCTTTTCCCAGCTCACTTTAGTCAATCCAACTGATGTGATTTTCACCTTCTTTTGTACCTTCTACAGATTCCTGTGTGATGTACTGTAGGTGAACCTGCTCTGTCAGGGGGGTTGGACTAGATGATCCTTCGAGGTCCCTTCCAACCCTAGAATTCTGTGATTCTGTGATTCCTCCCACATTTCTGGAATTCTAAATTCTGGAGGACTAAATTTACTGTGTTATCACTCTCTTCTTCATGTCCTTCTTTAGAAAAGTTTTCCCTAGAAACCCTAACCCTGTCCCCTATTAAAGATTCCTAGTATTAAAGATTTAGAATAGTGCTCAGACTGTACCCAATGGTATGGTTTGGAGTGAAACCCTGTGGAGTGATAATATCAATGTTTGTTGCCTAATGTTAATCTTTGTGCATGTTTTCTGTGTATGTTTTTAAGGCAATTTCTCTGGCAGAAAAGACAGTTCAGGATGGTTCCTAAATGCAAGGAGAAGTTAGGTGTCTGCCACCAAAGCTTTTACCCCTGAACCCATAGTCTTTCTGCAAAGGACCACGGCTCTGATCTTAAGCACCTGCCCAAAGATCACCCTACATGACACAAATGAAGAGGTGGTGGTCCTGTTGTCAAAGGATGTCTAAGGTTTTTTTACCTTCCTGAGCCCAGAGCAAACTCTGGCACTGTAGTGCCAAGTACAAATGCTTGTTACAGCAGTTGCCTGTCGCTGAGGTGCCTTGATCAAGCAGCCCACTGACCAGTCCTCAAACTGCACAACTGCCTGTGGGTGGGAGAGTTGGGAACTATGTCTACTGATCTTATTATTGTTTAATGGAGAAATTTTTTCTAGGGTTTGAAGTAGAAGTAGTGTAACGTACCTTGGGAATGACTAACTAAGCACACAAAATAGAACACTTAGTGACAGATTTGAAGAAATGATATCTCAAGAATTTTGCAGGAATATCTGGGATAGATATTTTTAGAATAGCTGCTGCAATTGCAACAGCAACTGTGTTAGTGGAAATATAAGTGATATGGCAGGAGAAAAGCCAAATCACTGTTCAAAGATCAGTCAAGAGAAAATGTTCACAGGAAAAATTGCCTATAAAAATGGTTTTGAAGATCTCTGGAGGCTCCCTAATCAAAAATGGCTAAGCGCCAGAGAAAGAAAATGGAACAGGTAAGACCTGAAGAGACAGTAGGACAATGTATAGCAAATGCCAGAAAAAGGGATGTCAGTAGAAGAGCTATCAAAGCAGATGGTATCAGGGCAATAATTCTAGCAAGGTAAGAGGTCTATTATCTGAAAGTTATATCTCAGGAGAACGTTTGTGAGTGTTCTTGGACTATGAATCTGGAGATTTGCAATATCGCCATTAAGTGTAAAATTAATTCAGAAGTGACTGATTTGTAAAGAAACTTTTAAGCAGTTGTGAAGTAGTTGTGAAGTGGAGCAGACTGGTGTTGTAGTTATTAACTCTGAGGGACTAACATTTTAAAACACTTATGTAAAATAACAAATAATCAGGATCAGTTCAAAAGCCTTGCAAGATACATAGAAAAAAGACGGGTGTTTTTTCCTTTTTTTTCTTTGTTTTTCTCTGTACTATGAAACTTTTTTTTTTTACCTAAAATTTCCATGAGCACTTCACACATAACTAGGGATGAGTAGAATACTCTTCAACCTTACAAATGCATCATCTTTTGGTTAGAGTATGTGTTTGCTTGCTATTGAAGTTAAGCTGGAAAGTGATTTTATTGTAGAGCTGGCAAGTTATTTTATTGTAGATTTCTGTACTATAATGTCTATGGACCTAGCTTGAAGTTGAATTCCCCTCTGAATAATCTCTGTCCCCTCAGCACATAAAAATATATCATATATATTGTATCAGGCTGAGAGAGTTGGAGTTGTTCATCATGGAGAAGAGAAGGCTCTGGGGACACCTTAAAGCAGCCTTCCAGTGCCTGAAGGGGGCTTATAAGAAAGAATTTTTATCAAGAACTGTAGTGATAGGGCAAATGATAATGTTTTTAAACTAAAAGAGGGTAGATTCAGACTAGACAGAAGGAAGAAATTTTTTACTATGAGGGTGGTGAAGCACTGGCACAGGTTCCCCAGAGAGGTGGAAGATGCCCTATCCCTGGAAACATGCAAGGTCAGGTTTGGTGGGGCTCTGAGCAACCTGATCTAGTTAAAGATTTCCCTGCTCACTGCAGGGTGGTTGATGACCTTTAAAGCTCCCTTTCAATCCAAACCGTTCTATGATTCTATGACTCTACGACTCTGTGATACTACATTTTATTTAAAAAAATTAAGTATTTTTTTCTGTTTTACTATTAGCTGAACTTCATATCTGCTAACTGTACTTCCTGCAGTTTTCGGGAGACCAGTGTTATCTGTAAGAAATAGATTTGCCTTGTTAATCCATGCTACTTTTCTCTATATTTACACTTCCTCTTTTTGTAATAATGAGATCTTTAATTAGCTAGGTTTATATTTGGGGAAAAAAACCCAAAACAAACCCACCAATATTTTTAATGTCCTTGAGTACGACTCCAGTATCCCTTTTTACAGCAAAGGCCCTGTTTTACACCTGAAACAGTGAATTAGGTCTCTTATGTTTAAAAATACAGACCGCAGGGAGATATACAAGTACTAGGGAAAATAGATAATTACAAGATTAACCATATGGTTCTGTTTATACCAATCTGGCAAGTTTTGGAAATTTTCAAGGATCGATTCTTCACTCTTTCTCCTTGCAAGTAGGCAGAAAGCAGTGACTTACAACTGTTTAGATTTCCCCACACCTGAGTATGCCACAGAGCAGAGCATTGTGACAAGGGCCAAATGATGTCTAAGAGTGGAGAACATCATATCAATTTGTCCTTTTTTTGGGTAATATTAGTCTCTCAGGAAACTGAGCACAGAAGAAGATAATTTTACTTTTATATGGTAGGGTCCTACTGCATTAGGTGATTCTCCTGTGAATGTGTTATTAAGTGAGATACGGGAATTGCTCCAGCATTAGGGAAAGCCAAACAATGAAATAGTTTACAGCTCTCATTTGATTGCATTGTCATTGAGAGTGATCGCCGAAGTGTGTTAAAAAGGAATTGTTTTAGCACATATCGAAAAATCAATACAAATGTTAGTTGTCTTGCAACATTATGCTTTGGGATTACAATAGCTGGGAACGGTTTAAGTCAATTCATTTTACGAAAATTGAGTTTATGTGGCATAGAATGCGATTGCAGACTTTGCTGTGAATTGGAAAGTTTGTTTACGTTGGCTGTATTGAGAAGCTGAGCTCTATTTTAATTTTCATCAGCACAGCAGCAAGAAGAACAAAACCACAACTGAGTAGGAGTAGGGAGCAGGAGAGAAATTAATTTATTTGCTCTGATATATCAGCCACAAGGTACTTTCTTCACTAAACGCCAATCAGCAATGTCTAGAGCTGAACTAAAATGGAGTGTTTTTTACAGGTAGTGCTGGGGAAATATCTTGGCTGGTGGAAAATTTGTTAGAGTTGGTGGGACCAGAAAAGGAGAAAAACCACTTTAGCTCTTAGAGTTTAGGTTGAATTTTTATGCTTTTTTGGTAAGGCACCCAGCAATGTTCCTTTATCCATAAACTGGAAATTTGATGTGAAATTCAAGAAAGAAGACACCCATAAAAGTCCAAAATATCATTTAGAGCAGTTTTTGAGAGTAAAAAACAATCAATTTTTAAAAGTAAAACTAATTATAGACCATTATTTTTAATTGTGCCTCACTCATTTTGGTGTTCCATCATTTAATGCTGCTTAAAACAACATTTTTTTTGCAAATTATTTTTGCATGAAAAATGTATACTTTGGATCTGTTTTCACTATTTGTAGGCATCTTTCTTATGGAAGGAAAACTACAGGCCTATCTTCATTTACTTTGTAGTCCCTGTGCAGTACTGGAATGGGAAATATGAAGTCAATCAGTGCAAATGAGAATCAAGCCACATATTTGAAAAGCAATGAGCAACTGAAGAAATAGTGTTGAAGGGGAGAGCTTGTTATTAGCCTTTCTAACACAATCCTCAGGTGCTGAGTTCTCAGTTCTCATCAACTTCAAAGAGAATTCAGTTTTCAATATTTTATTGCAGAATTGGGGGTGCAGAAATGAGGGCCAGATGATAATGAGCTGATAGGAAGACAAACACTTATGAAAGTAAGTGATATATGTGAGAAAGCATTTCTTTTGACAATTTTTGGTATGTCATGGGTTGTGCAGTGACCAAAAATGGCATAAGATGGCAGTAAGAGATTGCAAAATACAGTGGTTTGGAGCAACACATTCCAGTGAATCAATTCACTGGCTCGCAATAAACATGATTGTATAACAAGCGAGAAAATGGGGGTTGCTGAACTCCATCTAGGCACTGGTTTCTAACTTTTTTGCATTTTTCTTTTCCTCAGGGGAAAATCTCCAGTGTATTTGACATTTCTACTTTCTTATTTGAGTGTGGGAAAATGGGATAGTATTTCGCACTGCATCGCCATCTGTGAAAGCGCTTGAAATTCACTGTTCATACTTTTTTATTTATGCTGTATGAAAATGACTCCAAGTTTAAAGTCATATTAAATATGGTATCATGTGCTGATAGGAACAAAGTAGATCAAATCAACCACGTCAGTAACACACGCAGCTTTACAGCCTTCCTAGTGAGTTGTCAGCAACGTGAACAAGAAGCTATTAAGATCATCCACCACTAAACTCCAATGTGGAGAACAGGTTACTGTGGGCCTAGACCCATGTTGGCAAGTCTAATCAAAGCCCAGGGGCTCTGCTTGGCCAGAGAAGGGTAGAAGGCTGGTGAGGCTCACGGAAAGTTTTGTTACGTGCTGTAGTGGTACCTAGGCTCTAGGGTCTTAACCTTTCAGTCTGGGGTTACGACCTGGAGACAAAACACTGCCTTTCCTTGGCCAGAGAGATGAGTTTTGAATATGAATATAATTACTGTTTGTAGTAATTTTAGGAAAAGAAGCTGGAGAAAAAGAGGGCTGTGTTTCTGGAGACTGATTCCAGTAGGATTTCTCCAACTTAAGAATTGCTGAAAAAGGGAACATATAGGTTACTTGCAAAATATAGGTGTGTAATTTCTCAGTGTCTATGATTTCATTAAAGCTATGTTGAAATTTTCAATAACAACTTTACATTATTATTTAAAGCTACATTCTACACCCCAGTATATATATACTTCACACTCCTCTCAAACAAAAGATTCAGCTTTTCTGAATCCTTTGCAGTGGAAATGTTGATAGTATTTTTAGCTAGTGATTTTCATCTCTAGATCTGAAAGTGCCTTATAAAAGCAAATATTGCTTACCAAAAAGGGCTTTATTTGATCAAACAAAGTAAAATTAACATGAAACAACAAGGAGCAATAAGTGTTTTCTAAAGTGTCTAGCAATGTATTGCCAAAGCTCTGTTTTATCAGTGAAAGGTAAATGAGAAGAAATTTTTATGTTTGCCTAAGTTCATGATGACTTTCACTCAAAAACCTGTTTCTTTTCAGCATCTGCATTAATGTCATCACTAGGGAGTTATGTGGTTATATGTGATTTTAATCTGATATCTAAGCCAGAGGTCAAAACAGAAAATTGGCATTTAGAAAGATGATGTGGATTTGTCTTGCTCCCTGAAGGTCTTGGTCTGTAAGCCAGGAGGTGGATTACAATGTGATATGAATATTTTATTTCTTGAAGTGAAAGATGTTGTTTCACTGTAGTTCATATGTACCTGATTCCTTCCAATCAAGATTTTAACATTTCAGAAAATAAAAAGCACAAGTCAATTGATATTACTTCAGATTTTTAAAATAATTATGCTTCTGGGAAGGTCAAGTGGGCATTTTATCATGTCTTTTCAGTACAGTGTTTGATCACTTGTGGCATAGACAGCTTCTCTGCATTGTAGACCATGATGCAGCATTTGTGGGCTCTGTATCAGTAATGCCAGTCAAGTGTACGGCTGTAGTGTCATTCCAGTGTCCTGGGGGAAGACTAGAACAATTCACGTACAAAGTATAAGTATGGACTATACTCTCATTTCACTGAGAAAAAGGAGGGCTTGTGCTCCTAGATACGCAGGATTGCAGTCAGAAATATTATCTGTGTTGGACTGTATGATCCATTGCTTAAAAGTCCCTTTATAATTTTTTGTAATGGGTTCTGAAACTGACCAAAGCTCTGGAATGGACCTGCTGACAGTTTTTCTGTATAGTGAGCTTTTCTCAAGACCAAAAGGGCTTTTAAACTAAATAAGATAGGCTTTTTGAGAATAAAAATAGATTAATTGATTTTTTGTTGTTGTTTGTTTTAATAAAATAAAGTGACTAGGTGAAACAGAGTAGAAAAAATATCTTAAGAAAAAAAATCTGCTGCTGCCCAATGCAGTGTTGAAGTCTGGCCCTGGCTTCCAACCATAGTTTCAGTCTTAGAGGCATAGTAGTTTGTGGCACAGTCTGAATGATCGATCCTTTCTGGTCATCCTGGAAGCTTTCTAGGCTGGCTGTGCCAGCCTCTGCTCCGCTGGGGAGTTTTTCAGTCTACATCTTTGTAAGCAAGTAGTGGGAGCCACTGTCTGTATTTGTGGAGCAGAGCAGTTGCTGCTGAGGGCCCACTGTCCACACTATGCATAGGTACTTCAAAATAAGTCTACTGTGATCCTGTAGATGGAATACTTCTTTGAGTCTGGGACTAACAGTCCTGAAGGCCATCTTCCAATTAATTTTTTTCCTAAAGGAATCCAGTTAATATGCTCAGAGACCACTCCATGATCCGAACCAAAGCACACCAAGTGGTGACAATTGGAAGACTTTCTTCAAAAGTACACTCCTGGCCTGAACTGACACCCTAATATAGACTTGCCCTGTCTTCCTACTGTGCTGTAGGCTCCCCTGGCTGACCATTCATTCTCTGGACCTTCCACAGAGGAAATCTCAAGACCTCTGCTGTTTGCTTGGAGGATGTAGCCTGGAGAAATCACCCTATTCATGGCCTATATTTTTGTTTTTTTTTCTCAAAACAATTGCTATGGGATGCTGTTGGAGCCAGGTATTTAAGCTAGACAAACTGTCCTGAGGCAACAGTGTCTACTGGAAAGGACGGGGACTATTCTGTTGACAAAAGCTGTGCAAGACCTTTTAAACTCATCTGGGTGGCACAATATTGCACTAACATAATTAGCCTTCATAATAATGGTATAATGATTACACATAGATATGTAGGAAAGCAAAGGTAATAAATACATCATAAGAAGTACTTCACTGGTACTTTTAGTAATACTAGTAGGAAAAATGGAGTCCAATTGGAGATTCAGATCATCCATTTACTCTGCTTTTGTGAGAAAGACAGGGTAACTTTAGAAATAGCTTGCTGCTTTCCATTCCTTTTGATAATATTTTTTTATTTGGTAATAATATACACATTGGACCAAGAGATTGAATGTTATTTTACATTATAATAGTAAATGCACAGCACTATATAATAATGAAATTCCAATAATAGTACATTTTACTGTGGCTGTAACCTGTTAATTCTGATGAGAAAATGATAAAGATCCCTAGGTTTTGATTGAATTACGTAAAGAACATCAAAGTTCGATTTAATGAAGTTCACTTTGGTGTGTTTAACTCACATAGATTCATATAGATAGATGGAGAGGACCATGCATTGGTAGGTATTCCTGAACTAAAAGTGTGAATTGTTTTCCTTCAGTCTGCTTAGAAATTATTTTAAACTGTGGATGGGTTTGGTACAAAAACTTATTATTATTTATATGGTAAGTTTTTGCAAATTAAAGTGCAATGGTGCTTTTTATTCCTATTATTAGCCTTTTGAATCTGCAAAATTGGAAGCTCTCAGGTAGGCTTCCGTAGTTTTTGAGAATTTAATTGTTTACCCAGCTTTACTCATTCACTTCAGGTGTGGGCCACTTTTGACCATGTTTCTGGATTTCAAGTTCCTGTTCTGATAAAAGCTGCCTTTCAATGAGAATTCTTTTAATATAGGGAAATCAGTAAGTTATGTGTATACCAGCTTTGTTTTTTCTCATATATGCAGAGAGAATGGAAGCTCTAACATCAGGGTCCATTTTTTTTGCCATTTTTATAATATACAGGGCAGTACCACAATTAACCGCTTCTGTTTGGTGATAACATGTTTTCCAGATTGTTTTATCGTCTTGCTCCCCTTCCCCACAATTCTGAATAATGCAAGCTATTTTGATGCACAGCTCGAATGATTTTTGATTTCAGCAAGAAATCTTTAATATTAATCTTAGGGTAGAAAAATTGAGAAAATTTTTGTACCGTCACAGAATGCAACTTCTGCCATATTTGCTTTCTTATGAGATTGCTGTATGATACTAGAAACAGCTGACTCTTCATGTTTTCAACTGACCCTCTTGTCAAGAGAGAGAAAAAATAATTTAGATTTGCCTCAAGGACAAGCATGGACCCATTTAAACAACAATATTTTAACATACTGCCAAAATCTAATAAAATTCTGATTAACTCTACAATAGAGGAAATTCTAGAATTCAGACTGAAAGTCCATTTTTCATCAGTCTGTTGCAGAAAGACCCTTGCAATATAGATTTCTGAGACAGTCTTACAGCTCTCCTTGGCCTTTCTACTGGCCAGAAGTGAATGATAACTAAATTGAGAAATTCTGATGCAGTTTATCAAGTTATGCATGTCAGCACAAGATACGAGGTCAAAAAACTGCTAACCTTCTGGATCAAAGTGGGATAATCAATACATTGGCTCTGTCTTAAAGATTCAAGGGAAAATTTTCCTGAAGAGAATTTAATAAACCAACTTGCTGTTCTGTAATAATCTTGGTGAGCGCCTTTGCCCTTGTACTGCTTTTCCCTTAAGGTCTGTTCCAAAGATTGTTCACAGCAAAGAGGATCTTCCAGTGGGCTTTGGCTCAAGTCAGGCATCATGAAGCCTGGCAGCAGTGGCAAGAAGGGGAACCAACACTCAAAGACCACAAAGATGAAGAAAATCCAAAAGTGAATTTTCAAAGTGGAGTGAAAAATGAGGCTAGGGCAGGATTCATGTTACCAAAGTCGCGTGTCTAAAAGTTTCTTGTCACATTGCCTTCATAGCCATAGGGTAAGAAAGAAATGAGATAGTGATTCATTGAACCTATCTTAGATATCTACTTTAGGATGAGATGAATTGCCTTCTGGAGATGCCTTTTTCTTTCCTTTGACTATAAAGGAGCCCAGAGGACTAGCTGACATTTAGGCAGCTGACTTTTAGATGATAAAGTTAGAAAATCCCTGTCAAGGGAATCTGTAGAAGTAGCTGTTGCTACTGCTCTCTCTTGCTCTCTCCTCTTTCCTCCTTCTAGCCATTAAGACAGTATTGCAGGTAGGTCTACTGGCTTGAAAAGGCACCCTTCTGATACTCTGGTAGTTCTACACTATTCTTTCCACTAGAAAAATCTAATCTTGAAAACAGATATCTAAGCTCTCCTTTCTCTGAAAAATCAGAATTTTCTGATTCAAGAATAATAATTCCAGTTGAATAAACTTCTCAGTCAGATTATTTGCAGTGAGAACACAGCACAAAGTTCAACTGTACCTTTGTTTTCCTCCTGCATAGTTTAAATATATTCTATTATTCCTTCCGCCACTTCTAACAATAAGTTAGCATGAATTCAAATATGATTTTCCTACATCCCAGCTGCTGCTCTTATGACTGGATTAGAGAAGGTGTTTAGGTAACACATTCCTATTGAAATCAAAGACTGACAAAGTCAACTTGAATCTAGTGCATATCTTTAGAAATCTGACCCAACATTTATTCAAGAGAATAGGTACAGAAATAAATTCATTTTTTTTCTCATATTATTATAAATGAAAGAGTATAGTTGTGTCCATCTTGCAGAGGGAAAGCACTTCAAAACAAAAGATACTTTCTGTTTCCTGCCATGGAGAAGATAGACTGGCACCTAATTTGTTCAAACAGCTTGGTTACTGAGTTGGTCTGGGTTAATTTTTTTCACATTTTCAAAGGAGACTTTTTTACTAGTAGTGGGATTCCTAAAGGTATTTGACTTCTAAAAAAGTGTGCGTTTACATACTAGGCTTTTCTGTAATACTGCATTTTTAAAGACCAAAATCTTCCTACTGGACCCTCAAACATTGATAGTTAATGACATTTAAACTTCTAAATTTAATTTGAAAACATATTTGGGCTACTAAGGTATTTAATATTTAGATAATTTTGAAAATTTAGAATTGGATGATGAATTAATTTATGATTTTGTACTCATTTTTGAAATAAAGTTATTGGATTAGAATAGAAATACTATTATTTTTAATAGACTGTATCTTTTCATTCACATGCTACATTTAGTTCATTGCAAACAAAAATACTCAAGAAATTCGTAGTCCAAATGGAGGCATCTCTGATAAGATACACATGATCTCTTTTGGAGATGATCATCACTTGAGATACAGACTTTGGCTTCTCTACCTCTTTCCCTTTCTTTTTTTTTGCTCTGAGAGAGAACAGAGTGTACAGCAAGGCAAGAAAAGAGAAGAAATAACTGCAAATAAGATAAATCCGCTCATGAAATACTGTGAACATTATGGTGGGGCATAATGTATGTTGAAGTTGACAGTTGTTTAAATATGTGTGGAGCCAGATTCTTCTCTAGAATCAGATACGTAAATTAAAGTAACTTGTTGTAGCAAGTGGAGTTGAATCTTACCTATGCTATCTATTATGAAAAGGTCATTTCTGTGACAAACAGAATTATTACTTTGATTTTAGTTGCATGTTTAATTCTGTACCTATGAGTATTTAAAAAAATACAGTAAGCCATTTGGTACAATTGTACAGACGTGCTTCTTACTGAAGTTAATATGAACTGTCATCAAAATGTGAAAGCAAAATATATAAAATAATAAAGTAATCCAGTGTGTATTCTGAAATATTTTCAAAGATTATTATTAATTAATAAAAATGCTTATTAGTAAAAACATTTGCCAAATATAAAAATTAGTTAGTTTCTTTTCAGTGCAGTTCTCTGTTGGCTTAGGCATTATTTTAAGCACTTGTGGAAAGGCTTTATTGTTAAAATTTATGAAGGTAAATTTTTCTATATCTGTTTTACTGTCTTAAGAAAGTGCCTGGATTTCTGGTCTTCAGAAATATTTTGACTGGTACTCATCAAAACAGTCTTTCATCATCCTTGTTGAATCCCTGCACTAATTCCTCCAAAGCTTTAGGATTAGCTGGACTAATAAACTTAGTTCTGAGTAAACTTAACATTGTTCATCACTTATAAACATATCTGTGTTCAACAACAAATCAGTCAAAAGCAAGAATATCAGAGAAAAATTAAAATACAGTTTCATGTGTTTTCAAGAAGAAATAATCTTTTCCCTTCTCTCTCAAGTTGGTGTTGAGGCTAGAGCTCAAGAAAGCTCTAACAGTTCTCCTTGGTGAGCAGGCTTTTTCCTGTAATCTGTGTGCTTCAGAGACAAAAATACAGGCGAAAGAACATATGTCAGAAATTTAACTCTGTAAATTACATACACATTTTCCTCCTTAGGTTTAAAGAGAAAGTTAGAAATACTTTCATATAAAAGAGTTATATCCATGCCTGGGTTGACTTGCCACCCTTTACCTTTGGTATAGATACAGCCTCTAGTTCATGTCATGCCCAATGAAAGGATTTAAACAGTTTGCAGGACAACGACTGTGGTTGCTTGTCTTTGTGTCTTCATGGATTTGGAGCTCAATTACAAGCATGTGATTCAAACATGGAGCTGGCACATATCCTCTTCACTGAGGAATATGCAGTTGAATAGTTTATTAATAATGTAAATATACAAAGTAGAACTGATCCCAGATGGTTTTGTAAACTCCAGTAACTCAGCAAACATGTTAACTAAAGTGTGCTGTTCATCAGTCTCAATAGATGAACTAAGTTGCTAAACATGAATATGTCAGTAAAATTTCTATTCTGTATATAATTTTGATCTATTCAGAATTTTAGGCCCCCTCTTATGCTGCATTTTAATGCAGGTGCAGTGTTTTGGCGAGGTGGATATAAGACTGTCTCTGCTGGTTCAGTTTTGAATCTCAAACTGGTACAAACAACCCTGGTTCATAAGGGTTAATAACTGGGAGTAGAAGCTCAAAACAAGGTATCTACATATTAAAGTTATCAACTTCCTCAAAACACACCATTTTTCTTGATACTTAAAAAAGCTGGGAGCGAGTTTGCTGGATACAATTTTCACGAGCAAACATAGTCACCCAGATACTGAACGGGGGTTCACGTGCTTTTCTGTCCTTAGTCAAGTGCTTGATATAACTCCAGCAGTGGCTTCACAGATGAAAGGTTTCAGCATAAATGAATATTTCACTTTCTGAAGGTGAAAGGAGATGTGTTCCCTTATGCTAGGAGCACATTCAAGCCTTTGAAATGCAATTCTCATCTTTTGAATGCATAATATGAACTGTCCCTTTTTCTTTGGTGACGTATATTTTACCTTATATAGACTATAGACTGAGGAATGCTGCCCTGTGGGGGTTTCTAGATGCCAATGCAGGTGCCTGATTTCAGCTACTTTACACTATTCATTTGTAGATTGTCAAATTCAGATGTTTGAATAAAGATTTATGTGTTTTGTCTATTTTATTGATCGCGCTTGATCTGTGTTCTGGCTTAATAAAAGTGATGTTATATCAAGCTTCCAGGACCGAGAGAGTGTTGAAGTAAAGAGGACTTGATAAGGGACTGGGTTATTTGCAGCAAGTGATCCTGGCTGGTTCTGCCCCTGCCCCTCCAGGAGATACCTTCAGGAAGATTTCCCCGTGTGTAGATTTTTAGGACCTCTTGTTTTCTGCTGTCAGGTAAGAGAGTTTGTGGTGGGCTGACAGCTTGTTCTGGGATCACAGAATAGCTTGAGTTTGAAGGGACCCTAAAGGTCATCTAGTCCAACATCCCTGCCATGGACAGGAACATCCTCCACTAGACAAGGTTGCTCCACTAGACCAGGCCCTGAGCAACCAGTTCCAGTGTTTTACCACCCTCATGGTAAAAACCTTCTTCCTTATGTCTAACCTGAATCTACCCTCCTTCAGTTTAAAACCGTTATTCGTTGTCCTATCACAACAGGGTCTGCTAAAAAGCCTGTCCCCATCTTTCCTATAGGCCCCCTTTAGGTAATGAAAGGCAAAAATGAGGTCACCTCGGAGCCTTCTCTTCTCGAGGCTGAACAACCCCAACTCTCTCAGCCTTTCCTCACAGGACAGGTGTTCCAGGCCCCTGATCATTTTTGTGGCCCTTCTCTGACTCGTTCCAACAGGTCCATGTCCTTCCNAGGTCCATGTCCTTCCTGTGTTGAGGGCTCCACAGTTGGATGCAGTACTCCAGGTGGGGTTTTACCAGAGCAGAGTAGAGGGACAGAATCACGTCTCTTGACTTGCTGATCACAGTTCTT
>VZRW01010706.1:0-14744 GCA_013398125.1 Aegotheles bennettii | reverse complement strand
CATCTTTGTGGCCCTCCACTGGACTTGCTCCAACAACTCCATGTATTCTTATGTTAGGGACTCCAGAAATGGACACAGTACTCCACAGAACTCCCACTCCAGGTGGGGTCTCACAAAAGCAGAGTCGAGGGGGAGAATCCCCTCCCTCCACCTGCTGGTCACACTTTTTTGATGCAGCCCAGGGTACCGTTGGCTTTCTGGGCTGCAAACACACATTGCTGACTCATGTTGAGTTAACCAACACCCCTAAGTCCTTCTCCTCAGGGCTGCTCTCAATACATTCTCTACCCAGCCTGTATTTGTGCTTGGGATTGCCCTGACCCTGAAACAGGACCTTGCACTTGACCTTATTGTACTTCATGAGGTTTGCATGGGCCCACCTCTCAAGCCTGTCAAGGTCCTTCTGGATGGCATCCCTTCCCTCCACTGTGTCCACAGCACCGCACAGCTTGGTGTCATCAGCAATGACATGTTGTCAGACGTGGCAGGTCTGCACTAAAATGATGCAATTCCCCAAGAATATGTCAGTGAAAAAGTTGTGTCATTAGGAATCTTTATTCTTTTATAATTTCCTTCTTGTTTCAAGTGCAGACAAGGAGAAAACAGTTAAAGGAAGAGACATTTACTTCATGTGCCCCCATCTGCAGCAATAAGTGAAGGAAGGTCTAGTTCCTACACCATGATCCAAGATATGACACTAGAAAAAACTGTGAAGCATAACCCTCATGTCACTCTAGAAAACTCCACACCAGGGCATACTGTATTTAAAAGATATCCCACTTGGTTTCCCTGAATGTAACTCCAGGAATTCAAAAACTTAACCAAAAACTAGTAGACTTTTTATAGATTTTTGGACTCTCTATTACACTCCCTACTTAATTCTAGAGTGGCTTACTGGGAAAGTAGTAGAAGATGGATGTGGTGGAAATCAGCAGGAATTCTCGTCCAGTGGCAGAATGTTCTCAAATCTGTTCCTTAGACATTGCATCAAAAGGCTTGTATGCATTACAAAACCAGGACAAAGCAGCATGGTATCTCATTCCAACATAGACACTGGATCCAGGCTACTCTTTGGTTTCTGTAACACAAAATTACCCAGTTCTACTGTTAAAGACTGCTTTTAGGAAACATTTGGGTTTGTCCCCTAATATCACATTTGAGGAAGCGACTCAGCTGAAAGAACAGTTGCATAAGATGCATGTTTTATATTAACCTGCATTTCTTTGACATATGTGTAGAGACTTATAAACCAGAAAATGTTATTCCATACACAAAAACCTCACCAATTGAAAGGTATATCCCAAAGCTTTGCTGTCAGCTGGATAAATCTCACAATGCCTCTGAGAGCTGTTTTTTTCCTATCATGTCAATAGTACAGGCCTCCAAATTTAGGAAGATTTGGTTGTACAAGGGGTAAATCCTGAAAACGTTTGCACTTCTGTTCATACCTCACAAACTGTTTATTTTCACTGGTGTTACTTTAGATTTTCATTAGGTTTTTTCAGAGCAGAACCTGGCCAAGAGTCTAACAGACTTGACAACTGATAATACAGTGAGACATGCCTCAGCACAATGAGCAAAAAGTCACCATAATAGATGCAGAAAATCAATTCCTTTGTACTAGTAAAAGAAAAGGCAGCTTCCTTTACTTTTTAATTTTTCTGTCATTGTGAAAAGCAGATTTAAACATTGAAGATGGTAATCCTGCATGTTCTGATAGTGATTTTATTCTCTTTTCTCAGCTCAAATCACTGGTTACTATTTATTATATTTTCATGTTCCTTTCAGCCATTTTAAGGTGATGTTCTGCAGGGAGGGTAATAGGTACTCTTGCTTTACTCCACCACAACAGAACAATAAATAAAAAGTAACTCAAACATCACTTACATGGACAGAAGTGGAAGAGGAAGCAATATTGAATACCAATCAGAAACACAGTTAATTAATGACCTTCATTAATCAATAAAAACCGTGCTTCAATATCACCTCAAATACGACCATTCCTACAGATATGTACTATTCACCTGCCTATAAGCCATCCTAATTGATTTTTTCCCCTTCCACTGGCAACAGTGATTCAGAGATTGTTTTGGATTTTTTATCTACATAAAGATAGAAAATGTGGAAATAACACATGGCAGAGATGGGCAGGGAATCCATGGGGAGAAAGAGAGAGACAAGAGGACATAACCCACTGCTCAAAGTGACAGTGACCTCTCAGGTCACCTTTGCACATATTGACTTGGTAACTTCACTTCGATTTTTGTTTGAAAATCTCACATTGGAAATCATCTTCTACTTGTCTGCTGATCATCTGGCCTGGTTACCTGTGTTCATCCCTCTCGTCCTGATCCCTTTGCCTGGTCTGTTTGTTCTTTCATTTCCTCACAGCTCTCCTTCAGCATCTCAGCTGTTTCATTCATTCTTGTTCCCTTTACCATGTTCCTATTTCATTATCTACTAACACCCACTCTCACCTCCCTTCAACCCAGTATGGGTGCAGCAAGTGCAATAGGTATGCACAGCTCCTCAGGCTTGTGCAGTGGCACAGCAAAAGAATCATTCTTCATTCCATCCAAGTTTTGTAAATCCACTTAAAAAAAAAACAACAAAATCCCCAACAATCAGTGCCCATCTCTCACTGCTGCATATGAGTATATACATGTTCTGTAATGTGTAGACGTCTCAAACCAGACTACCTCACTGATGAGCTGCATGACAGTAGAGATCACAGCTGGATGTTAAATACTAGTCATTCAGGTTTCAGACTACTCTGACCTTTCTCTCACCCCGCATTTTAAGATCTTGTCTCATTTGGTCCAATTCCTAACAATGTTTTTTTATAAGATGCTTTTGAAAGAATTAGAGCTGCCCATACACTGTAACCACCAACCAGACACTAATCCAATCAAAGCACAAATCCCTGACATGTCCCACATAACAGAAAACATCACTGAGTGCTTAGGAGTGTGAAGCAGCTCTTGATGAAACCAATTCAGCTCAGTCTTCGGCTCAGATCCAGTACAACAGCTGAGGAATTTCAATTGCTGCCCTGCGAGGACTCCTCTCATCAGGAAGGTTTTCAGCAGCACTGGAGATGTAAAGCTTCCCACTCCTGTGCAGAGGAACAACAGGGCATAGGAACCTGCACTGTTTGAACTACTCAGCAAACAAAATCAGCCTGCAGGGAATTATTACACACAGCTTTACAGATGTGAGGACTGAAAGACCCCTACATCCCATGTCTATGTTGTTAGATGTGTAGGAACACAAAGTGCATGAGAGAACTGGCACAGAGAGAGGAATGAGTGATATGGAGAGAAGCCAGCGACCAAGCTTGGAGCTAATTTGGGGGTCCCTTGTTTTTGGGAAAGTTTCCCCCTGACAGCCAAATGATTCCTTGTACTGGAGATCAACTGATCCAGCACAGAGATACCTGAGACCTGAAAATGAGATCCAGTCAGATTATATATTACTCCATTTCACTGGAAAGGTGAAAAAGCAGTTGGATGTATTATCTAAGTTAGCATTCCAGCAGCACAACTGACTAATCAATCAGATATTTTGTTTTTCACTTTTGACAGCTTAGGTTGTGTATGGTATTTACTACTTTCTCAAGTGTCAGAGGTCCTCAAATTGTGTTTTTTGAAACCAGATCACGAATTCTGAAACAAATAGATAGATTGTTGGAGGTTCTGCTTAGATATTGATTCTTGCATTCAAAAAACTGGTCGTAAATAGCAAATGTCTGACATAGAACACACAGATCTCCCTATTGTAGATACACATATGATTCCTTTTGTGGTTAGTGTATTGGGCTATATCAAAACTATATAAAGAGGGACCAATCAATAATTCATAATTATTGCCTGGAAGTACGTAAGTTTATTCTGCTAGTTATGCAGTAACCATTTTGTGAACAAATTTGTGGATAGTTCAGTGGATTCAGCTATAATCACAAAAAGTCAGCTGCAAATGCTGTGCTAATCAAACATGAACATCAATAAAAAGATCAGTTATCTCTGTGAAACCATTCCAGGTACTAAGATGTTGACAGCAGGCTTTGGCAATAACTGGTCCAAAAAGAAACAGCTCTGAGAATCTAATTGACTCTTATCCCCAGAAGAAAATTACTATTTACTTGGCTAAACCCATGAGGAAATAATTTTGTTTTCTTTCCCAGTAGTTTCTTTATGAAAACTGAGCTTCTAATATCCAGTAGTTTAATAATATACTACTTGCAGTCAAGTCTACATCTAAAGTAGGTTTACACGGAGCTTTATGGAAATACTACACTACATGTTCTGCCAAGTGGTAGTTCTTACTCCACAAGTACAGAACTTCTTTCTAGAAACTGAAGTTTAAATTTATTCCTTTATGTGCATTTATATGTACATTTATACACACTTTAAAGTTGTTTATTTCAGTGGTTTAGTAATGGAGAATTTCTACTAAGACTCAGTAGAAATAAATTACCAATATCAGAGATGTGAAGACTGAGTCATACTTAAGTGCAGTAAAATGCAAATCAGAGACTATTTCTCTAGTTTAAGTAATCCACTATTTAATTTATGGCTATTTTAATTTTTGGTATCCTAGATCAGTAGGCTATATTTAAAGTGTCCAGTTCCTGCTCACACTGTCATAACTCTACTCTGAGCTCCCTGAACCAGCACAGTGAGCAGAATTTCTCCTTGCAGCTGTTCTTGAAGTATATTAAACCTAATGCTTATTTTTCTTGACTTTCCATAAGCTTCTTTTAAATCACATAATTTTCTGCTGCCACAATAGGACTTTCTCAGCTCTCAGTTACTCATCTCTCACTTCACAAGCTGTCAAGCAACTACTCATGCACTAAAAGACATGTCTCTGTAGAACTGTAAATTATTTATTGTTTACAGGTAAGTGAAAATAAGCATAAACAATCCTATGAAAAAGAACAATAAGAACTAACTCCTTAATTAGTTGGACTGGCTGGCAACACTGAGTTTCAAGTCACTATGAAGACAAGTGTCATTGTCGAGATGCTATTCCAGATCTTTCTTGCTTCTTTTGAGAATTCACAAGTATCTGCTCCCTAGACTTCTCTGCCCCTTACTGCTACCTGCACAATCACTAGCATTTTGTATCCAGTCTGTTCTGATATGAAGTGTGATATTTCAGCTTCTCTGCATTGATATCATCCCGGAGAAAATAGGCTTCCAGTATAGGGAAGAGATGAGGAAGATGGGCACACAGGCCTCCAGCATGGGAGTACAGAATCACCTCTACATGACTGCAGGCCCTTTGTATGACAGAAGACATACTGTCAAGCTTGCCTTCACAGTGATCTACTGACCTTTTTCAGACATCCTACCAGACCTATTAGTGGGGTCCAACAGGTCTTGTCTTTCATGCAAGCATCTGTCATGCCCCATTCACCCCTGCAGAACATTTCAGTCTATTCTTTTTTTAAAACAATGATGGCCTCTGGACTTCTAAACAAGTGTAATAGTGTGTACCATCTATTTGATGTTGTTTTTAAAGCAGTTTATCCGAAAGACCAACTCAGTTCCTTTCTCAACCTGACAAAACCACATCTAAAAATGAATCCTTAAGTACAGACTTCAAGACTCCTATTTAGTTTGGTCCACCAAACAACAACAAATGCAACCTTTATGTATGCAAAGTGAGCATAAGGCAGTACAGAAGATACAGGGGATCAGAGAGAAATGAGGGATGTAGGGGGAAAGGGCTAGAAGTAGCAGGAAAAGAGGGAGGAACAGTAGTTTCTGCTGACTCTCTTGCCTTAATACGTGGCCCTACTTCAAATGTCTCGTGTCAGCACCCTTTCACTTTTTGATTTACATTATCTCGGCTTCAAAAAAAGGATATGAAGCATGGTTTCCAATCAGATAAGCCGATGGCATGGTGGACAAAATGCATACTTCTAGACAAAGCCGAAGATGCACCTATGAAGAAATTAAAGGCACTCACCAACTCCTGGTAAAGGAGTGGGATAGGGGAGTTCTTTAATAGGCAGACTGCAGGACATAATTTTCCCAAAAGAAAAAGACTACAATTAAAATAAGTGACAATCCTGATACTACCAATATTTTGTAGTCTTCATCTATTAACACTCACATCATCAAGCCTTTCAGGGGGACATAAGCACCTTATGGCATGCTGGTCTTTAGCAGAGTTCAGCAGGAAGGTAGAAAAGAAAAAAATGGTAGTCAAAACACTCAATTCAGTTGTAAAAGCTGAGGACAGCCACTGCTAGGTATAATTGCATGCTGTAGAATGTATAAGGCTTAATAGCATCTTGGAGTTCATTTAAAGGCAATCAGTAACTGATTATTTCCCCCCTGAGTTACCCAGCATTCCTCAAAAAGTGGAAAAGAGTGGTAGTTTATCTAACCATTACTGTAAGCATTGAACACAACAGCTCTTACCTCACTTACTCCCCTAGTCACATCCTTCCTTCAGATATAAGAAACTCAAGTATTTTTAATAAATTGGAAACTTTTTCTTTTCACATAAGCTCATAAACAATTTTGTCAAGCTTTTCTAGTCTAGATTTTCAGTTTTACCTTGTCTGGTTTAAAAGAACTTAAGCCCCATTTACAACCTTCAAGGGCAAAACTGGATAAAAGTGCCGAATGGATTAAATAACTGTTTTCATCCAGCAGCTACTAAGGGTATGGGAGGACACTGGAAATTACAGACTATAACCCTGACTTCTGTAGTTCAGTTTTAAAAAGTACTGTCAGCTCTTTATTGTGATAAAATTAATCAGTGAAAGACCTAGAATGACAGTAACAGATAACAATTTAAAAGGAACCATTTGGTAATATTTATAGATGATTCAGAATGAACTATAATGGATCATCATAAAGAAATCCCTAATTGGCTTGCGTTCTGTTTGACAATTGTTCCCACAAGTATAATCATCTTAGGGAAGGTTTTCATTCATTTCAAAAGAAAACCATGCTTTATGCTGGAAATGGCATAGCTGGCAGCATCATTCCATGATTTTGACAACACTTTCATTTGAATAAAGAAGTCTCATCTGTGTTGTAAATCAACAATGCCCNTATATAATTTATATATATAATATATAAAATACAAAGGTAAAACTTTAAAGGGATAATTAATTTGTTTTCAAAATAATGAGCAATTACTTAGGAACACTCTTTCTATAGGCCCTGAAGTGTGCTGGGAAATGGGAGTCTCAGCATTGCTGGTGCAGATCATGAAACACTGAACCAGGGTAAACAGCTCAGCTTTTTGTCACCCTTCTCCAGCACCTTCTGCCACTTTTCATAAATTTCAGATGACCCTTCTTAGAATGGAATTTTCTTATAACCTTCACTTTTTCCTCTGGTTGAAATGTATGTCTTTAAGCCACCATTCTCCTTCACACTGGTTCTATTAAATATAAATTTAAGAGCAGACCTACTGTGATTGTCACCAGACTACCTAACTTTCTCTGGAACAGTGTTCATGTACATCTCTCGATGGACCTATAGATTTCAGCAGCAGATATCAATTCCCTCCCCACATCTAATTGCTTGGATACTAGTGGATTTGCCAAATTTTCCTAACACAGAAGCACCATGACTATGAAACCTTCCCGACCTGAGTGGACAAAACAGATCTCTCACGCTTATGGTCTCTCCAAAGCCAGAAAGAGAAGATGACATTTTCCTCACCCATGATGAAGTCACCTGAACTGTTTCACTCGACTCCCTTCAGAGCCACTGAAGAGAAATGTGCAATTCTGAGTCATGACTTCCCAGGCTATTTTAGATATTTGTCCATTTCTCATTCAGTACAGGTAGTGAGTGAGAGTGCTTGCCAAGGAAGTGAGAAGCCTGGTTTCTAGATAGGCCTTATTTAAGCTTTCAAGTCCCACATCTTAAAGAACCACCTGTGAGGCTAAAACATGTGCTAACTAAGTGCTGGATCCTTGTATACTCAAGAAATAAACAATGGAGACGACGGATCAGGACCCAGAAAGAAAGAATAGGTGATGGGGTCTCAATGTAGACCTCTAGTTTGCAGACTTTCACATTTGGTATACAGGCTTGTATCTGGGGCTTACAGATCCAAATGGTAATTTCACAGAATCACAGAATCAGTAAGGTCACAGTGGGTCATCTGGTCCAACCTCCCTGCCCAAGCAGGATCATTCTAAAACACATGCACAGGATTGCATCCTGACAGTTCATGAATATCTCCAGTGAGGGAGACTCCACAACTGCTCTGGGCAACCTCTTCCAGTGTGCAGGAACTCACACAGTAGAGAAGTTCTTCCTCATGTTCAGGTGGAATTTCCTGTGCAGCAATTTCTGCCCATTGCCTCTTGTTCTATTGGTTGGCACCACCAAAAAGAGCTTGGCTCAATTCCCTTGACATCCACCCTTTAGGTATTTATACACATTAATGAGGTCCCCTGTCAGTCGCCTCTTCTTGAGGCTGAACAGGCCTGTTTCCCGCAGCTTTCCTTCACAAGAGACATTCTCCAGACTCTTGACCAACTTAGTGGCTCTCGGTTGGATCTGCTCCAGGAGCTCCATGTTTCTCTTATACTGTGGAGCCTAGAACTGCTCACAGGACTCCAAATGTGACCTCACCAGGGCTGAGTAGAGGGGCAAGATCACCTCCCTTGATCTGTTGGCAATGTTCTTCCTAATACACCGCAGGATTCCATTTCAAAAGTATGTAGTTTCTTACTGTAAAACTGTGCTGCACACAGAGGTCATTGTTCCCTATATCAGGAATAATGTCTCCCTTAGTAGAAGAGGAACAAACAGCTTCAAACACTAAAACAGAAGTTACAGGCAAAGCACTGAGTCTACCAATGCATATAAAGGCATCTCTTTGTAGTTAATTTCTAGATCGCCATTTCTAGTCTAGTTAATTTCTAGATTGCCATTTCCTAACGCATCCAGGCAAATCAGAGGGTAAGGAGCAGAATCCATTTATCCTGCGACAGATAAGACAACAAGAGCATTAGGAAAAATAAACATGACAAAATTGTATTTGCAAAAAATCCATAGCAGGCAAATAAAATAGAGCAAATTAGAAAGATGCTCAACTGCTCTGGCATAACCTCCTAAATTAGAGGGCACAGAGAAGATGGCAATTTTTATAAACAGTATTATGAAATACAGTCTTCCATGAGTAATTAAAAATAACTTGATTTCCATAGCAGAAGAAGCCATCCACTTAACCAGGTGTACTCATGTTTAATAAAAAAATAAAGCTAATTTTATGGTATTAAACTTCTATTAAGGATAGATTTTCATAATTCATAATAAAGTCGACAGGAAACTGCATATTGTATGACCTACAGAAAGTTCTTAAAGTTTTTTTGTAGTTTTTCCCACCACTACAAGAGCAGATGAAAATCTGCATCATCACTCTTGCAAAAGAGAGCTTTTCTGTAAGATTTTGAAGAATCACAATTTTAAATTGACAGTAAACTGAAGGCATATTTTATGAGCTTCGTAAGTGGGAGATGCTAGCTTATATGACGAGAAACAAAAGCATCATAAAAATTATTCCAAATTACTTTGCTCTCTAAAAGCTTAGCAAAGATCTAAGAAGAAATCTTCATTTACAGACACCAAAATGTGCAAGTGTTTAATTAAAAAACTAAATGTTGTAGCGTATGTGTTAGCTACGGTTATGTGTTTTATGCAGAGATGGGTAAACTCAGCTACAGAGAAGCTAAGTAACATGTTTAAAACCACATAGGAACTTACTGGCATAATTCAGGGTGGAATTTCAAAGTCTTGTCTACCAGTGACCTCCTCTGTCTCTTGTATCATCCTTTTCAGATCAGAATCACTCCAATTCTAAATTCTTAGTAATAGGTTAAACACAAATTTTTGCTGCTAAATTCATAACCAATCTACAGGGAAAAAATGTTGCAATAGGAAAGTTTTAGAAGACCATGGCTAAATATACAGATTTCAAAGAAAGGCTGTGAAGCAGTGACGAATAACTGCAAAAGGAAAGAACTAGGGAACTGATAGAGATCCCATCCACTTAGAGTATATATGAGGAAGAGGTCAGTTGTTTACAACATATTCAACAACATGAACAATTACATGTGAACTTACCTCGACTTCTTCAGAAGTCTTCTGGAAATTCCTTTTGGAAAAAAATCTTAAAGCAGTAGGTTTCCTTCCCTTTTCAAGTGTAAGTACAAATATTCCACATGACACCTGTCTGAGTTATGAAATAACTAAAGAAATATAGATGTTTATCTTGTCAGAAATGTTCTTCCCTGGCATTTCAGCTAGGCTAATGCAATCGCGTAACAGACTGCTTTTATATGTAAGACTCTAGGACACTAAAACAAATTCATACTTTGAAAAACTCATTTTTCAATAATTATTGTCTCCCTTCTGGACCCATTTGTGAATGATGATGATGAACAATTTTTCTGTTTTGTTTTTTCGTTTCTTTCAACAAATACCAAAGATGTACATTTATATTTGATTCCAAGTTTTGGAAGCGCTAATGTATTTGTAATGACCAAATGCTGCATGTATTTACACATGGAACAGCATCTTGTCTTAAATGGGATTACACAGGATGCGAGTGAGTGGAGAATTTGTTGTATCATGAATTTTCCTAGTCTCAGGAAGAGCAGATTTCATTTCTGTGAACATGAACACTTTTAAAATTAACTTTCCCTCTTCCCTTTTCTTGCCTTCAGCTCCCAACACCATCTGGAGAAAGGGGTAGAAGCCCCTGGCAACTTCTTACTAAAGACAGAGGGTGACTACAGGCTATACAAGATGGGAAAATCCTGCCTTAAATTCAAAATGCAACGTCTTTTTTTTGCAACAGGGAGATCTGTTTCAAGACCATGCACACATAGAAATAATTAAGGAACATCCTAAACATCACCATTTTTCACTCCAAGTCAAGGCATATTTTTTGACCTTCTCATTTCTAGCATAAACACATATAGCAACGTGTGTCAGTATCTATGTATAAAATTTCAGAAACATATCACCCCACTGCACACACTTTTCCCTGCAGGGAGAGCATGAGCAAACAAACACATGCCAGATGGTAATCGCATTGCTCAGTGCACTACTGGAAGGCACAGCATTATTGCAGATATAAACACGACATACAGTAGAAGCAGAAAGTCTCTACAGAGTAGTGATGCTATATATTTGTATACTGCTTAGCACAATGGAGTCCTGGTCCATAACAATGTCCACACATGTTATCAAACAAAGGGCAGTGCCATTCCCTAGATTTTACATGGATGGATCAAAAACAAAAGCTCTGCTTCAAGTCTGTCATTTAATCCTTCATGCCACCATTACAACATAATGTTAGGAAGAAGACCACAAACATACGAAGAACTATTTCTAAACTCCAAAGAACTTAAAAATATTTTCTCTTTCAAATGTAAATACTGTCATCTCTCAGCTTACATAATTTCAGTTAAATCCTCTAAATTTGGATGCCATTTTCTCAACTCAGTTATAAGTATTAATCAATTTATTTTACTCACAGTGGTAGTATGTTTTGATTACCTGCTACTTTCCACTGCAGAGGATTCTGCAGGAAACTTTAAGAATTACACTGAAAGCCAATGTTTTTGTAAGCCTTTAAAAATCAGCAGGTAGAAATTTTTAGGTAGCAATTTGTTCTTTAGATTTATTCTATACAATTTCACACAATTTTTGCAGGATGAATTAAGGGGAGGGGGAAACAGTTTTCCTTCGTTGCTTGTGCTTTTTGGAAAATTTTGCCAAGGTAAGTCCACTCAAAACAATCACTCAAAGTAGCTGAGACTTTGCACTTCCAATGTCTGCAGAAATCACTGTGGGAGCAGAGATACTAGATTAAGTCTACATGGCTATGAAGTATATCCCATAGTTGAAGTGCTAGGTGGGTACATATGAAGATTTCAGGAGTCACAGCAAGCTCTAGGTCTATGAAGCAATTATTCTTAACAGTGCTTAATATTAAAATATGTGATTAGCTTTTCTTCCTTAGAAAAACCACACAAATCTGGGGAAATAGGGCTAAAATAGTCGCAACTGAATTCTTTTGTGGAAGTTGGACTTTACTTGCTTTTGCACAAGGGCTGAAGCAGATGGTCAGTGAAGAATGGAAGGTTTGGATGGATGATAGTAAATCTGGCATTTGTTTACTTCTGTGAATCTGATTTTTCTATCTAAATTATAATCTTCTTGTTCTAAGTACATGATTATTATTTGGTGGTTGTGGGAAATCCTGATAACTGATATAAGAGGAATGTGTCATTCAGGACTTAAGCCACCAACTAATTATACACATCAAGGCTACAGTAAGCTGAAAGACCAGAAAAACAACAGTTGTACCTGTAATTAGAAATTAAGTTTTTTCAATAAAGGAGGCTCAGACTTGGACAGCACTAATGGGTGAACGAGGTGAGCAAGTTTATAGGAGGACAGATGCACTCACAGCTGCTTTACCAGGTGTTTCACTGCATCTGTGTATTTTCAGTACAGGGGATAAAGTGCCTTCAAGGCTCAAGTCCAGAGGCCTATAATCAGTACTGAAGTATTTCCTTCATCTCTAAAATGTACATTGTAGGTTTACAAGGCAGAGACAGTCAGTCAAAATCTGCACATTAAGAAGACTGGATTTCTTATTGTTGTTATAAAATAACAAAATTTAACATATGGCCCACACAGCATTGTTGCATTTTTCTGCACAAAATAAGGTCTAGTCCTACTCTCATTTTGTGTTTCCTAATATTACTAGCATAAAATAAAATTTTTCTCATCCCATACATTTCTGCCATTCATTTTTTCGTGTCCGGGCATTTCTGTTTGACATGTTACAATGGATTTCTTGCCATCCAAATGGCTTTATCAATACTACTGAACACTCAGAAACTTAATATACGTATTTAGCAAAAGCCTGTGTGCCAGAGTTCAAGCTGAAGAACAAAAGGCTGCCCAATAAATGCTGCAGCTGAGGCTGAAGTAAATATTCACTAACAAATTGGATTTTTCATATGCAATTTCATTAACTCTACAACAAATAACTATATAACCAATTTAGAAGTGTGCTATTCCTAAACTGATCAAAATGCACTGATATCAGAAATGGTGAAAGATGGAAGTCAGATATGGGAGAAGAAAACAGATTTTAAAATATTATTTTATTTTGTTATTCTTTAAGTCCCACTCAGGTCATTAGAAATCTAACAAGATTCATAAGCATTAGCTACAAAAAAATAAATGCTTTTTTCACAGACAGATCTCACAAATATCATGTATTTTTCTAAGCTTATTAAATTAAGTTTTCTGTTATTTTCTGTGGTCTTTCTTCTGCTTTATCATCTGTCACTGTATAGTTTGAAAAAAAAATACCAGAGTGAAGCTGTTAGCAACACTTTACTAAAGAATGATTGCAAAAACAACTAACTGAAGTGCCCAAAATGCCTACTTTTCCTTTCCCCAAAATAAAAGGCTCATGAGACTCCTGACATTCTGCATGGTTTATAAAACAACAGCAAACCAAATCAGTTTTTCTACAAAGGACTATATCACTTGATCTGATAGATGGAATTCTTTTTCAGTACTAGAAAGCTGATGGCACTAGCAACAGGGTAAATGGGAGTTCACATTAAAAAAATGCACTAGAATTTATTTCTCAGTAATGCAGTTCAATAGAATTTGTACATAACGAGCTCCATGGCAGTTTGAAGATGAAAGATGATGACTTATTAGAAGAGATTGTTTACCTGAACTTTACCATAAACAAATAGTTGATGAAAGTGTCAGCTAAGTGTTCAGAGATTTACCTTCTCCCTTACTGACATGTCAGAGAAACAGAAGACTATCTGCAGGCTTTGAATCTTCGACAACATGTTGGCTGCTTAGTCATCTATAGGAAAATCAGAGACAAAGATTAAAGCTTATTTTTAGAATTTATGGCTAGCAATATATAGAGAGAATGTCTTTGAAATGGCAGCCACTTCTAACACTCCCACACTTCAGAGAACTGTTTCTCTTCTTGTCCACCTATCTGTGACAGTCAATGTTAGAGGAAGTATTATGCAAAAAACTGTCAATATTTCCCCCAAACTGGAGTAAATTAATCCTTGCCATTTTATTCTGGAAATTTTCCCTTTTTTATATAATAAATAAAGATAAATTTATATGAGTTTTATATGAAAATGAGTATTTGAACAAAAATGTTTACTGTTGATGTCTTCATTCAGCACTTTTACGTAATATAGCATATTTTTAATTAAAAGCTTGAAAGAAAAGAACCATGCCTGCCTCATACAAAGTCTACACAAAGAAAGGGTTTTTATTTTTAGTTCTGCTGCATACAGAAGAAAATCTACTTCTTTGAGATCAGCTTTGCCTTGCTGCCAATATCCAAATAGAGAAATTCTGAGGCCATGGAGAATTTGGATCAGTTGCTAGCCAGAATTTTTAGGGATTATCTCCATCCTTACAGCACACTGCGTTCTGGCAAGTGTCTGGCACAGGAATTACACTAAGGTATAGAAGCAGGCATGCCTCTTGAGTACAGGAAATTAGTTATATGTAGCCAGAACCTGGCTCTATACCACCCATTCTGTCTTGCTGACTAGATTGAGACAGAACTACATCAAAGAAGGATAAAAAAACAAGCATATCTGGAAGGTACTCAAACCCACCCAAGTGTAGGCTATGCTTCCACTGGGAAATACATAAGAATCCACCAAGGGAAAGTGT
>VZRW01010705.1:0-13478 GCA_013398125.1 Aegotheles bennettii | reverse complement strand
AGCTTGGAGAAAAGGAGACTGAGGGGTGACCTCATCCTTGTTTACAAATATGTAAAGGGTGAAGGTCAGGATGATGGAGCCAAGCTTTTTGCAGTGACGTCCAATGATAGGACAAGGGGCAATGGATGCAAACTGGAGCATAGGAGGTTCCATGTGAATATCAGGATGAACTTCTTTCCTGTGAGAGTGACAGAGCACTGGAACAGGCTGCCCAGAGAGGTTGTGGAGTCTCCTTCTCTGGAGACATTCAAAACCCGCCTGGATGCGTTCCTGTGTGATGTACTCTATGTGCCCCTGCTCTCGCAGGGGGGTTGGGCTAGATGATCCTTCGAGGTCCCTTCCAACCCTAGAATTCTGTCATTCTGTGATTCTGTGATTCTGTGAAGTGAGTCTGTAATTCCTAGAAACTGCCAAATGGCCTAACTGGATAAACTCCGTTGCTAGCTTTAGCACATACGTGTTATTGCCATGCTAATTTTGATGATGGGACTCAGCTGTCCATATTTCAAAGATACTGCTGAAACTTTTACTTCATATTGTAATGACCTAAGTGATATGTTAATTCTTATGTAGTGACTTCTGAGTTCAAAACACCATGCAAGCATAGCTACATGACTTGAACATATATTTCCAAACTTAGAATTGACCATCATTTAAAATATTTACCATTTTCCAGAGCAGTCTTGCTAAGTGCCTGGCTCTGGAAAAGGCTGGCCCATGTAGTTTCAAATCAGCAACTCACTTAGACGTGATCTGTCTATAAAACTGTAGGGAAACCCATTGGTTTCAGTGAAGTTGTCCCATGTATAACTTGACACAGTGTTCTAAGGTTTGTGGATTTTCAAAAGCTTATGCCATGTTAAAGTTTGGACATGAATTATTATCAATACTGCATAGTCGTTGCTTGTGAACTGTACTGCTTGTAGTTTCAAAATTAACTTCTAAGCTATACTGTGTTTTAATATAGTTGATTTTTTTTTTAAGTTATGTAGTAGAGATTCCTCATTGTTGCTGCCTGAACTTAAAGGTCTATACTGAAATTCAGAGGTGCACTCATATACTGATTCAATTTATGAGATTTACCTCCTGACGGCTTGTAAATGGCAAGATTGTGTGATGAGAGGGATTATTAAAAAACTGAATAATTCAATAGGATACACAGTTGAGCAATCAGTTGTCTGAAATTACAGTACTAAGTGCAATAACTATACATGGGCAAAAAATTAGGGTTCTTCACCAGTGTCAGTACTCATCAGTCAGCTTATTGTTCCAGTCAATTTACATGGATAACATAGCATTAACACAACCATATTTTAGTTCACAAAAATACTTTGTCTAGATGCATAATTAGCTCAAGAAAGAGTATGATTATTTTTTTCTGCAGTCAAATGATTTTGTGATTTATTTGGCAAGCAGGTTTTTTTACTGACACGTAGTAATAGTATTTAGATTAGTACAAGAAGTGACAGGAAAATGAAGTGGTTTTGTTTATTCATTTCTCCTGTCTTTTCCCTATTGCAGTTACTGCTGTACCTGCAATTTCCAAATGATTTTTGAAACAAAAGTATACATTTATCCCAGCAGCAAATTTATGTCATAAATGTTCTGACATCAGTAGGTTTGATGCTTTTTTGCAGCCATTATCCTTTTGTTTAGTTTAATTCTGGAGGTAAACTTTAAGAGCTTTTTCTTGGGGGAGAATTAAACATGTAATTTGATCTAGTGAATAGTGATAACTCTATGATTTCTGATCTTCACTGAATAAGGTGATTATCAAAGTTCCTAGAACATCTTTTTGAGTGCCATTGATTCACTGAGGAGTCAGGGAAGTTATGACAGTGCTTTTACAACAGCTTAAGTATCAGATTTTTTTCCTGCTTTTTAGGAAACCTATCTCTTCTGCAGAGTTCCATATTAATAATGAATTTGTAGAAGTTATCCCAAGTTCAAATCCCTGCTCTCAGACTGACATAGAAGAACCTTTTTTATTTATGAAGAATGTTTGTGAGGAAGAATCCACCCATGAAAAATATTTGAAGACTGACTATGCCAATGAATTTAAAGAACAATGGCAAGGTAAAGTGTTTGATTCACTTTTTCTAACTTTTTATGGAGTCAACTTGTTAACTTCCGTAATTTTTTATGCCTGAACAATAGACACCGACGAGATCATTTGGGTGATCACATCCTTTGCAATTGCGGATGTTATAACCATTTAAGAGAGATTAATTTCCTGGAGAAGTGGGGGTTGTCTTAACAGTTCAAGATAGATGCAAGTCAAAAGAAGATTCAGGCTGATCAAATATATGACAGAAGGTTACAAAAAGTGTCACTATAAGCAGATCTTATCAGGCACTGATCAAAATGCCAATGATCCCTTGTACCTGCATAAAATTAGATGTTCTTTTACTGTGTTAAGGAGAGAAAGAAGTTTGCTGGGATGAAAATAGTTCAAAATGGGTAGTGTTTCTATGTGTTTTCTGAAATTTTAGGATTAGTAGCACTCTAAGAGATATAATAAATTCTGATCACAGAAAACAAAATGTTGAGAAAGTGTTTGATTCAACTGTATTAAGATTTATTATTCTGAACAATCAGGTTTATTTTTTCAGTCCAGGGGTTTTTTGTCTTCCTGTCACTTATATTACTTTAGAAAAGGAAAGTAATGTAATCATTTACTGAGAACATTTTTCCACACTCACACAGAGGAGTCAGGTGGTTTTTGATACAATATTGTACAAGATAACTTTTACTATGAACATCATATCAACAATGCAGTTAATAATTGAAAGACAGATAATCTTATTTCATCTGATTAAGTAATTACTTGATTATTTTTTCAAAGTCAGGTGGCATATGGAAGAAGATTTCAATAATTAATAAAGCTCTCTATATTATAGGCTTACAAAGAGAATAAAAACAATTCAAAGGCTTTCCCATGTCTTAGCTATCACTTTTATAGGAACAATCAAGGGAGCTAAATTTTCATGAACAGGAGTCTCTGAAAGAAAGAAATGTATAAATTTCATAAAATAATTTAATTTTTTGAAATTACAGATTATTAGTGTGCTTAAACAAACAAACAGGCAAGATAAAGAGACCGGATTTTTTTTTTTATGGGTGAACACTAAATTACTCAATATTCTAGTGACTGGTTTATTGAATTAGCCTATCAATAATGATCTTTCAATGTAACCTATGTGTTAATGCAAACTCTTTTTCTAACTTTCCATTTGCATTAAAGAAGGAAATGTTAACAAGAGTCTGTTGACTTTTGAGAAAAGTATTAGTTCCAACATTTTTTGAAGCTGCCATTCTGAAAGATTTGCAATTTATTTTGTGTCATTGAGAACCTGCTAATTAATGCCAGCTAGTCTGCTAACACAAAACTGACTAGATTTCATTGAAGGCATGAAGATATATACTGAGAGTGCAAAAACATGGGAATTTACTGATAGATAAAAAATATTAGAAGTGGAATACTGTGGGTGATATGACACATGGCAGGTTATAGTTGAAGGTTATAATTGAAATCAAAATAGCAGGAGTTTTTTTGTGCCAGCTCGTGCATATTAAAATATTTCATTGTTATTTCTGTTAATGTAACCCTGTTCTTCCTTTCAGAGGACAAAATCAAGTTGTTCAGTCACTTCATTTTTTTGAGGTGTAATGTAAGAAATAATGCATATAATACTTACTAAGAGCAGTAGTGTTTAAAGGTTCTTGCTTAAAGCAAAAAAGTTTTCAATAAGGTTCTGAAGTTTAGTGTAATAGATCATGCACACATTTAAATGTAGCTAGTAGATGATTACTGGACTATAGCAGTGGAAAATGGTAAGAAAGTTGAAACCTGTGAGATATGATACACAGTGGATGGCAAAACTTAAAAACTTCGTTTGGTTTAGTCAGTAACTGTATAGTTCTAATCTTCTTCCCAATTACATTAGATTTGTATTAGATTACAAACAATTTTTCAATATTTAGCATGCTGTTAATAGCCTTTTTCTTTTGCATAGGCTGTCAGTTGTGAGAAAGAGGTCACGGTGGAATGACAACTCTCTTTGTAGCCTTAAGCAGAAGAGCATTAATTTTATAAGAGCACATGATAACACTGGCTGTGAAACCCCCATTCAAACATGAAATGAATATTTACTCCCTGGTTGATAAAGTACTTGAGCACATTGCTTAAGCCTATTAAAGGTCTTTTCTTACATGCTTTGATGATCAGAAATTACTGAATCAAAGAAAGTGCGAGGGACACTTTTCTTTTTAACACATGTTATACAAGACAGAAGACAAAGAAAAAGGAAACTAAATCTTATTACGTGAACTGCTGAAGTCTAGACTTCATTGCATTTAAAGTTTAAAAATCCTAAGATATTTAAAGTATAAAGTAGTTATTGTCCTGCTGATACATTTAGCATTCCAACAGTTGCTCAACATTTGTCTTTATTCTGACAATGTTCTTCTTATGTTTATGTTTTTGTTAATGCATGTTTTCTTGTTTTTCTTCAGATTTATGTATGGAAGAGGAACTTGTTTTTATTGATAATCTTGAAAATTTTCGTAAAAAACTGCCTACATCATCTGTACTTCTGAGCAGGCTACAGTTTTTTTTAGTGAAAGATCCCCTTTTAGATTCTGAAGGACAGAATTTAACTGAAGAGAACATTTTCAGGTATCTACAAATTGTTGTATAATATTAAAGATAAATAATAGTTTGTGTAATGCCATTAACATTTTAACATCTTATGTTGCATGTTAACTTTTTAACTAATTTATGTTTGCAACAAGTAGGCTTCAGCTTTTCTTCTTACTTATGAAAAAATTTATAGGATGAAATTTCTAGGCATTATTTAAGTAAACTGGATAAATGAAATTATGTCAATTTTACATTCTGTAAGTGTGAAAAGTGTTCAGGATTGTGGTTTTGGAATATTGAAAAAATGTTCATCTTTAAGGGTACTAGTCCTCCCTCAGAATGGCTGATTTCCTATAAGTAAAATACCACTAAATTTAGTTGGGCCAGGATTTTACACGGTTCCATGTTCCTTCTTTCTCTCCTCAGTCATGCTGTCAGTAAATCCACGCCCTCCCCCTGCTGAATTGTATTTCTTAAAATATTAATTATTCATAAGTTTTTGCTCACTTTCATATTCCTAGGTTGATTGAATTTAATTGAATGATACCTTATGTCAGTAATTTGAACAAACTGTTACATTAAAACAGATGTAAGTTATATTCAGAATGTGCCTAGTTTTTTGCAGATACACTCATCTGTATACATACACTCATAAAGTCTGGCTAAAATTTGCAGTGATTTACCCCATGTTTAAATGACTTGTATAGCTTCCTTTGCACTTGATAGGGTTGCATGATTCACAAGCCAGTAAAAGCAGATTTTAACTGATTTAACTGTACCTGTATAGTAACAGAACAGGGAGAAGTGGGGTTGTTTGCCGGTTTTTTCAAACGTGAGCCCTGCTCTCCCAGGGAGTCTTGGACATAAGATTATGTGCACATGTAAGTACTGTAAATACCCAGCAAAGAGACCATGACCCAAATTCTGCCATGACTTTCAGAAATACCAGTCCCTGAAGAAAAAAAATGACTGTGTGAACCTTTACAGTAATAGCTCTGGCCTGCAGTTTACCAGGTTTTCACCAGCCTCCTCAAGGTGGGATCCGATCCTCCTATTGAAGCATACAAGGAGATGCATTTAGACAAAGAGATACAATTAGACAGACTTCTACTTAAGATAAAAGTCAGTCAGAGCACCCCAAGGCTAGGTGTGGAACAATTTATACTCTTCAGTCCAAAGTGTTACTCCATGAAAGCAGAGATGTCAGGGGCTGATGAGGAAGCTATGCCCCTAAGAAGTCATTACAGATTTAGTGCCTGTAATGACCACAAGGGACAAGCCTAGGGGAAGGTTTTCTTTCTACTTCAAAAATCTTCATCCCTGTTTTGATTGTATCTGTGCTTTAGAAGGCAAGTAGTAGCCTCATTCCTGAATTTTACTTCTTGGTATTTTAGAAGTTTGTCAGGTAAACCAGGGAACATATATTTAGTTTTCATTTTAATTAATAGCGAGCACACTCTGCCTTCTATGGTGCTGAATGATTCATGAAAATAGAAATGAAATGTGACAAAAGATAATGTCAAAATTATAGATTACAGAAATTTTGTATATAGCAGAAAAACTAGACGTTATAAGAAAATTTGGTCTGCAGATTTTGCAGAAAGCGTTTTTATATGGCAAGATTTACGTGTTCAGGTGATGAACAATTTTCGTATTTTTTTTTTTGTAACTTTTTAAAGACAGGTTTGAATATTAAGTGGTTCTACTCTGCATATAATGTACTATTTCTTGAAAAATCGTTTCTGTTAATTACACAGATAGGTACAGCATGCCTGGGAATTGCTATCTTAGAAAAGCGTGAATTTAGAAAAACATAATTTTTGCCACATATATGGCTATCAAAGCTACTGCTAGACTTTCTGTCTTAGACATGAAGTAATACAAAGAAGTAACTTGCTTTATTTTATAATCTTTTAAAGGGAATGTTTGACTTTCCAAAATGAAATGGAGATTCAAGAGTGTAAAATAGAATTGAAGGGGATTAAAGAGAACTTCTGTGCCATATCTGTAAAAGATGAAGAGGTATCATAAAGTTGTTTCTTAATAATTACTGTATTAGTGATTGCTTTATGTTATACATAAGTGTTTGTTCATCTGCAAGTCATTTTACTGAATGATTTTCATACTTGCCAAATATTTGTAGCCCGCATATTAACAAGGTTACAAAACACTGGTATTATTTGTGATTTTTCAATTCTTGGATGCTGTTGTTGTCAATCCACTCCAATCAGCTGTTTCTCCTGGGACCAAATGTTTTGGCAGTTTTAAGTAGGTACTGTTAAACTATGAGTTAGAATTAACTGAAACAAGAAGCCATGACATGTGCATGGAAAAGGGTAAGTTCCAAGACATGTTCTGGGATTTGGGGGCCATCTTGGACTTTTTTTTTAAAGAAGTAAAAACTATTTTTTGCTCCATTTTTCAAAATTCTGAAAAACAGACTTTCAATTAAATAAATTAGTATTCTACTTGATTTGGAACTGTAAGTTCAGATCCACTCTTTATACTCTAGTGACCCAATTTGAAATACTATAACACTATTTTTTTCTCAATATTAAACAAAGCTTTGTGTATGCTGTGTAAATGTCATATAACTTTTTTCTTAAAAGCTCTCAGATTAGTTTAGAATTAAGCTATGTCAAAATTTTGGAAAAACTTTGACTGTACAATAACATCAAAGGAAATTTACTTACTATTGTGTTATGATTAATATTTTTCAGTATTTCATGTTGCCTGTTGAGTTGGAATTCTGCAAATCCAGTAATGACAGACCAGATTCTGTTAAGTTTCCACCATGCTTGGAACTGAAAGAGTTGTTAAATTTAGCTCCAGAAACTATGAATGATGAGGACATGTGCAAAAAGGTGATCAGAGAAGGTGAGGGTTGGTTTTCTTAAATGCTTGCCCAGATTTTCCTTTCATTTGCACACATCTAACACAATCTAGCACTTTTATATTAATTTCACTCATGAATTACATCACACCCTATCAAATGAGAATTTCTCTGTATGAAACTATGAACTGTGCTATATCCAAATTCCTGAATATTAGAAATGGCTTCTCAAGTAACCAAGGTAAAGTAAACTATTTGCCATTTGGTTCAACCCATGGTTGTGTTGTAACTTTGGAAACAAATGTAACACGAGCCGTGATTCATGATATCCAGTCTACCATGAATATAATAATTCAGTGTTATATTTTCTTATCTGTAATTAAATTTACTTTTAGACATCCTTAAGATAACTATATGCCATACAATCATACCATAAAAATTGCTTGTATTACATTGTCATTTCAAACATGAAAGCAGATTTCTGGGGAAAAAAATAGGTTAAGTATTTCCATGAATAACAGGAATATTCTAAATGACAGCATTAATTTCTCTAAAGGAATTTAAGAAAAGTTACTAAATACTTTTATACTACAGATAAGTACAACTTTATTGACAGTTTTTGGCTATTGGATCAATATCTGTGACAGTATTTTGTGTAGTTAAAAGAAAAAGACAGTGCCTGAGATTTTTTTACTTTAATTAATAAAGCCAATTTGCATTGGTTTTGGCAAACAAGAGGGGAAAACCACTTCTTTTGTGGACAGGAAGCAGAACAAAGAAGCAAGATTCATGCTTCTGAGTGTGGAGAGTGTGTGCTGAATTCTGTTTCTGAAAGATCTGGAGTAATCCAGTCTCTTGTTGAAGATAGGAACAAAACTTTTAAAAGCGTCTGTTTGACTAAGGCAGTTTCATGTCCATTTCTCTGATACACTTAGTACATCACAACCTACATGCCATGTTCCAAGCTGAATGACCCAACCTTCACTGCAGAGGTTTGAAGATTTTGTAGTTAGATGTCAACCTATTATTCTTTTTTGTTCTGTTTCAGCCCTTTTTGTAGCAAGAAAATTTACACACACAAACTCCTGGTAAACTACAGCTAGGCCACCTACTTGCTCCAGAAATCATATCACTGTAGTCATAAGAACTTTGAATAGTTCATATAGTGACACTGCAACATTGTATTTTTTTTCTGGCACCTTTAAGGGATGAGACTGAGCACTGCTCTGATCAGTTATAGCATTTGAGGTTACTAAGCATAACTGTAAATTTTCCTAGCAGTATATTATGAAGATTCAATAAAAAGATTTAAAGAAAAAATGCTCTCACAGGAAAAAGGAATAAATGGTTCATTTATGGCACCTTTTAAAATCTGATTTCAGATTTCAAAGCAGAAATTACATACAAAATAGAAATTTCCAAGTATTGTCCCATACCAGAAGAGGTTTGCTCCAGTAATAGCAGAAGTATATTGGAATTCTGCGAGTCAGGTAGGAAGATCTACATAAATCAAGGGGTGATATTTAAAATAAACTCTTCAAGTGATCGTCCCCATACTCTGTTCTGGGGAGTACATTCACCATATAGATACAAGAATGTTTGCTTTCTGTAATCTGCTATTTTGTACCTGCACCATAAGGAAGTAGAAATGCCAAACTCCTTTCAAGAGTTTTAAAAACTAAACACAACCAACTTCACGGTTCCTTCATGTTGCTTTTGGCTGCCAGTGGTGTCTATATCTTTTGCACTTGATTAGCTTTTTAGATGTTTTTATCTAACAACTTATCTACCCAGAGAGGGCAGAGGAAAGTTAAGGCAGATTGTTTAAAAATGTGGAGTCAAAGAGCACAGTTTAAAGTTTGTTGAAGTCTTAAGTAAATGTTTTCAAAAGAGGGTGGTGGAGGACAATCCAGGGAGAAGTACTGAGTTTATAACTTCCAGAGATTCAAAACTGCTGTGCAGACATACTGGTTTGCAAACGGTTTGGTAATGCTGGGTGGTCAAGAAATGAAACCACATAGTAACCAGAGCTGCTTTCCGCAGAAATAAACTGAAAGCATTGATTATTTGCTAATGTGTGCATTGAATCCTGGCTCAGAAAATCTTTTATTCTTACTCACCTTTAATAGCATGGAAACTCATGCAGTCATACTGATTACAGTGCGTAGCAATGTCGGACAGGACTGGTATCTGACTGTTCAGACTAACTATCCAACCTCAGTTAAAATTTCTTCTGGTTCCAGGTGTAATCTCTCAAAATAATGGATATTCTTGCCAGCTCTACTGTTTTCACAGCTTAGTATCAGCTGGCTAAGAGAGGCAGAAAAATGGCTGTGCTGGTGACATTTTTCACCTTTCACACAGAAAAGCCTATGTGAAGAGTGATATTTACAAGTGGAAATGATCTGGGCAATACTTGAATAAACATGTACCTCTCATCCTAATGTATATCCTATCATGGAAAAATTATATCCATCTTTCAGAGCATGTTCACTTCATAGTGTTCCATCCAGCAGTTACTAAAATCCTTGAGAAATTTTGAGTTTTCTCAAGACCAAGACCACTCTTCTGGTCTTAGTTTCAATATGATTTAAACTGGACTGATGATTGTCCCCTGCAGGCTAACAGCATCACACTCGTGATACTGTACTGTAGTGGGCTTTTGGTGGGAGCAAGGATATCATCTCAAAGTGTCTGATATAAAAGCTCAAAGCAAGCCCACCATATCTTGTACCACCAAGACAAAGTTAAACTTGGTTTCCATCTGGAGATTATTTCCTAGCATGGTTAACTGTAATCTAAATCTGACTGATCTTTACTTCTAAAGCTTCTGATAAGCAGGAGGAACTTAAGTGCAGTAGATCTGAGCACTTTGGGACTCTCCTCCTATATACCGTAGTAACAAGTTGACTGTGATCTTGCCCATTCCTCCAGAGCAGATGAGTAGCCAAACCATCTTGAATTGTCTTTAAAATAAAGTGTTTACATCAATCTTTATTGACAGTTTGCTGGCTGAGCTCTGCCATTGAATCAGGTAAGATTCAGTCATTGGGGCACGGATAGCTTCAATGTCTTTTTTTTCCTATTTTTAGGATATACTCAGATCTATAGGGCTGAGACCTGCAAACCTGTACATGCACTGCTAAGTCACTGTTCGATAATGAAAGTTCCCTTATTGGGTGTTAAATTTAAGCAGAGATACCCTACAGTCTTCTCCTCCTAATTGATTTTGCTATTTATGAGTTACCAGAAGTGAAATAAGTTCATTTGAACTCAGAGAAGGGACAGTCATAAAATAATGGCATTTTCTGTAAACTTTTCATTGTTTACCTTCCTCTCCTGCTAGCTATGGGGATTGTTTATTGATAAATGTGTAGAGGGACATGAGAATTCACTCAGTCATTAGTGCTCTGAAAAGGGGAATGGCATCCTGAATGCAGATAGAGTATAACTAACACAGCTGATTCTCAAAGGCAAAAATAACTGTATAAGAACAAATATGAACAGTATTGCTCAAAGAGAAATAATTGTTCCTCTTATATATGTCAGGAATTTTTGCTGTCCTGAGATCAACTCCTGTTTTGTTCAAATAAAAGTGCAAAATTTGTTTCTCACCACAAAAATCAGCTTCTGAGCTGAAGTTCACTGAGCTTTTTTTTTCTCTAAATAAATGGGAAAGAAATTACACTGTTTGGAAGTTTGTTTCTTTCTTTTGTAATCCCTTTTATTTTTCATCCCCTCCCCAGTGTGTAGTGGACATTCTTTGACTTTCTAACACAGTCCTTTATCCTTGTTTGCTTGTTAGGTCAGGCAAGGAGCAGCTGTAAGCAGCTGGGCAGGTGGCTGATTCATAGCCTGCAGTGTGCCAGTTGGCCAGACAATGTGTGCATGGTGATTGAAGCTGCTTACAGTCTGTTGGAATGATTAGGAAATTTGTTACAAGTGTTTTTCCTTTTAGAGGCACTTATTTACAATTTTTCCAGCTGTTAATTTTCACAGAACATGGAGTAACTGTGGGTTTTGTGACCTCTACTTTTTGGTCAAGATTATTGAGAAATATTATTAGAAGAATGCCAGAGAGATGAATACCAGGGCAATCACATAAACCAGCCATTTTTATGGAATGACACCAAAATCAATTAAGTTGTAAATTCCTTATTAGATTTGAATAATCTATTTAAATGTCTGCATTTAATATGTTTGGCCCCAAAAAAAGAATGTGTAAAGTGACTTGCAGGGGACTTTCACCATGTCAGGTTTGCATGTATACTGCTTTAAAAAAAATGGTAGTGTAATTAATTTCACTGGTCATTCCTAGAAATTACAATGAGTACTAATTCCTCTTGAAAGGGTAATTTTGTCTTTAAAATCCTCACTGTCTCTTTCTGAAGTTCCTCAATTCAGGCACTGTTACAGGCACTACAATGTTGTCTGAAGTCTCTCTCCCATCTAAATGGGAGATCTAAATCTAAATCTAATAAATTAACTTAATTTATGTGGGATCTATCGAAGAAGGCCACCGGGGATGAACATTTAATATCAAATCCTCAGCCTTAGTACCTGGTTATTTAATCACAAAAATAATCCTACATGGGAAGACTATGTAGCCAGAGCTACATTACAGACTAAGTAAAGGAATGTGATCTACACTGCCTGGAAATTAAATGTGAAGTATTTGGGTTTTGTTGCTTTAATAGTGAATTGTCCCATGAAAATATTTTGTGTTTTATCCAAAGCTTCACTAGTGTAAAATTCCTAAGTACATGTGTTTCATTCACAAGTAGCTTTGTGATTTAGATTTTTTTATTTTTGTTTTGGGTGGGGCTTTATGCAATTTCTAGCTGAATATATTCCATATCTGGAAGATGAAATGGAAGTACCTTTACTTCCTCCATGCAGACAACAAAGATCATGGGTTAATTTTCTGTGCACAGGACTTCAAGAAGAACCTATTCTTTCTGGTAGCAGGTAATAAAAACTTTGTAGTAATAGATCCTGCCATAAATCCTCAAAATCATAAATCCTCAAAATTAGTACAAAAATAACTTTAGTCTATTTGTGAATTGGTAGTTACATTCTTTGAGACAGTGGCACATATTTCTGTTTTGCATGAAAGAGTGAACAGAATGCATGATCCATATCTGTGGCTTTTCAGGGGAGTTTGAAAAACGTAATGACAGTTGCTACTGTAGACTTCTTTCTCATGGGAGACTTAATAGCCTGAAAATCCAACCTCATTTTTGGACTAGGCAACAAGAAATAATTATTTGTACAGCAAGTATGTATGCGTGTGTATGCATATATTTATACGTATGGCAAATACATATGTTGAGCAAGTATCACCTACAAAAACTCCAGAAGAGATACAGGAATAAATTATTGTCTGTGTTTTTGGAATATCCCCCAACAATGAAATTTAAGACTTTCCATGCTGACATAGGACCAGGATTCCTTTATTGTTTCCTTCTCTTGTTTTCAGGACTAGCATTCTTTGCCTTGCTATCTTTCTTGCATATTCAAGAAGAATGTAAATATCCTTTTGGGGAGGGAACCACAATCTAGATATAATTCTAATTCAGAGCCTCTTTACTTTGTAAACCAACTTTGATGTCTCCTCTCACTCCTTCCTGTTCACTATGATGTTCCATGAACATTCCTCTATATAAACAAGAAGAAATCATAGAATTGTTTGGGCTGGAGAAGACCCTTCAAGTCCAACAATTAACCTAACACTGCCAAGTCCACCACTAAACCATGTCCCTAAGCACCACATCTACACATCTTTTAAATACCTCCAGAGATGATGACTCCACCACTGCCCTGGACAGCCTGTTCCAGTGTCAGACAACCCTTTAAGGCAAGAAATTTTCCCTAACATCCAATCTAAACCTTCTCTGGCACAACTTGAGGCCATTTCCTCTCATCATATCATTTGTTGCTTGAGAGAAGAGACCGACACCCATCTCACTACACCTTCCTGTCAGAGAGTTGTAGAGAGTGATA
>VZRW01010703.1:1621-22489 GCA_013398125.1 Aegotheles bennettii | reverse complement strand
TTTTCCTGCTGCACAATGACTTTTAGCTTGAATCTAGTGCTTGAATGAATATCTGCCTACCTGATTCAACTTTCTGAAGGTCTGCTTCCTCATCCAAAAGTTCTCCAGCCACTGCTGGTCATCTTAGGTCCATGTGACTGTCATGCAATCACTTTGCACCACAAGTACTGAGAAGTGTTTATAAAGCCTTAGGTAACACTGCTCTGCTGTGAATGAATTTTCATCTAAGACCTGCTGCTTCCTTTTAAGAGTCAAAAAATGCAGTCCAATAGTCTCTACTGGCACTTGGCTGGAATTAACAGGAAACAACATGGACAGTCAGACTGTCTCAGATGAGTGTGGGCAATCACCCTTTCACAAAAGGTCTTAAACTGGTTCAACCAACTTGCTCTATGAACCTCTTCCTTAGGACTGCTGGAATCCGTGTAGCACTAATAAGCTTGCACTATATCTCTTTTCAGAAACCTTAGTACAAACCCATGTGACCTGATAGTGTGGTACATGGTAGAGTACTGCTGTTTGGAAAGATGCTTTTGGTGAGCACCAGTATGGGGACCTTGGAGTCAAGGGTCAGGTACCCTGCAGTATGGACCTGCCTAAAAAGACACAGCTGCCAGACCTGAGATGCACTTTTGCAAGTCAAGGCATTTTATTTGAGCTTGGTTTAAAGAAGAAAAAAGACAATTGGCCAGTCCCATTTTTATGACCTGCATTTACACTTTAGACACATAACTCCATCTTTGTAGCTGCGTTTGGTTTCTTTGCGATTTTGTCAGCACCAAATAGAAAGAATTCACAGAGGAAAAGAAGATTTACAGTATGCAGATAGGTAACAGTCTTTTAAGTACTGAATTTCTCTAGAAAGGATACACACACCTTTTTTTCCCTGTGCATTCCTTAATGAATGTGTAGTGCATGTTTCTGTCAGATAAAGTATGGGAATTCTGCAATAAAGGCTAACCTATATTGTTTTGTCCAATGCCAATTTAAGCATTACAAACAGTTATGTGGAAGTACAGCATAGTTTTAGAAAGTCAAAACTGGTACTTCTGCTGTGGGTACAGCAGCTGTTCAGAGAACTGTTGTGCCTTTGCTATATAATGGGGTGTGAATTAGGGATGTGGGTTGCTCTGAAGTTCAGTTCATCACTACTTCTTTCCCACCTCCTGTGAAATGAAAAATTCTCAATGAGTAAGAAATAGGAAAGTGTGGAAAGAGCAAAGCATTCAAATGATACTAGAGAAGCCAGTTATCTGAGTGGGAACAATTTAATACTATGTTTTTAGATGCACCTAGCTGAAAAGCTCATTACAATTCTGCCCCTATTTTTTCATCTTTAAGATTGGTCTTCAAGTTCACCAGGCCCACAGGACCTGTGCTGAACTTTCACTCTGCTTCTTCAAAATTCCTAATGCATTTTTTGTGTGGGTGTTCACTTTATAATTCTTGCTGTTCTGGATGCTGATCATTCCAGCAAATAGCCTGAGACTTTGCAGGGGGATTTCTAAAATACTTACTGTTTTCTCTAAACAGTAAAAGATGAATATTAGGTTAGAAGGCTATATAATATTTCTTACTTCTGTTTTCTCTTTACTCTTGGATTTTTTTTTTATTTTTTGGTGTTCTAAATCCTCTCTGCTGGGTACATGCTTACACCTCCAGGGGCCTTTGCTCCAAATCCTATATATGCACTTTAACATCTCTGGCCTCTCCGCTTCAGTTTTGGCTGATTGTCTAGCCTTCTCAGGCTTTTTGCTTTAAAGACCATGCTAAAGGTTCTGTTGCCTTATTTCCTCCTCTTTATCTCATGATATGCAGAACTGCTTTCACCTGTGCTGTCTTTATTCTGCCAGGACTCTGCTTTTTTCACTCGTGGATAATCCTTAATGGCCACCTGATTTAAAAGCAGTCATCCCAGCACCCTTTCCCTCTTATAGTTTCCCTACATCACACTGTGTGACTAGAAAAGAAACCTCTTGTGATCAAAATAAATTAAAGTACTGTCCCTGGAAATACTTAAGGGCATGAGTTTTCTGAGGAGAACTTGCACAAAACCAGGGACAAGGGAGTTTAAGGAGTGGGGCAGACTGTAGTGAAATTTGAAGGGGGTCTGAGTGAAATCTCATTGCATATCTGAGATACTCAGCCTGGACAGGTGGTAAATTAAGGAGCTGATCTTGACACTGTGTTTTTCAAGTTATAAACATGTAATATAATAACGGAGACCAGGTAGAAAGCTATACAGCAAGTAGATAAACCAATCATCCAGATTGCAAACTCAATCTTGTGTGGACTCTGGAGAGGATATTTGTGTATTAGTCCTGAGAGTTCACTCAGTACAGAGCCAAGGGCTTCCTCCTGTAAGGCTTGCCTGGAATTTTTCTCCTGACAGTGCTAGTTTGAAGTTTAATCCACAGGATTAAATTCCCTAGATTCTCAGACCTGTTAGTTTTACAAAAGTTCTGAATGTCCATAAAGGCTTTTGTAAATCTGAAACATGCTCAGTATTAAAAGAATTGTGTTCTCCTTAGTCTTAGTGTTAGCTATTTATACACAGAAAAAGAAGTTGATTTTCATTTTAAAAATCCAAAAGTGTGTTTCCATTTGTACTGTAGTTTTGAATTTAGAATGTAATACAAACAAACAATACTAATATTACTTGGTTTTGTTTAGATGAGGCCTCTTACATTGTACTACAAAGTGGAAGTGCATTACTTTTCCCTGGGCAATATGGATGCGCACAATAGATAACCTTTCTGTAATGTTAGTTCTGAATGTTCACCTACTGTGGAATGTGGAATTTACCTCCTCTGGACATGTCAATAGTGCTTCTGAGAGGAGATAAGTGATTTTACATACCTTCAGAGATTCACGAGATGGCATGCTTCATGCAGCATTTTATTGCCCATCTACTCTTAGTCTTTTTTTGTTGTTGTTGTTTTGTTTCATTCCTGGTAACATTTAGTGATTAATGTGAGTCTTAATTTGTATGCTCACTTTTATGCTCATTACAGTGTGTTATGTGCCAGTAGTAGTCTTAAAGTTCAATGAAAATCTCATGCATACTAATGAGAATGCAAATGAGTGCTGATGAAAGTATGTGAGGGTCTCAGGGTAGGAAATGTCCAGCTATCTTGCAAAATTCCTTTTAGACAAAAGTAGCATTACAATGAGTACAGAATGCAGGAAGTGCCATCCAGATAAAATTAGAAGCAGCAGCATAATTAGTTTGAAATGGAAGCAGTGATTTGTTTTACCAAAAATTTTGGTAAAATTTTGGGTGGCAAGGAAGCATGTTTTGGTTGCACTCAGTACATACGTGTTATCTTCTCCACTTTATCAGGTTTAAAACATCTTGGCTGACAATGGTGAGGGCTTTTTGTTTTGTTAGTGTAGGGAATGGGAGTGTTCATGTGGAAATCTTTTCCAGCTATAACTGTCACTTGATGCTTTTTAATTAAGTGCACGCATCTATGCATATGGTTTTCAAATAATATGTAATAAAGCACTTACCTGTCTTGTTGCCATCAAGAAATATTTCACTGTGGTGTAAATCTGTTCAGTAATTTAAAACTGCATTGACTAAAAGTGCAATGGAGAGGGCAGAGAAAGGCTTTTCCATTGCTTAATTGTGTTTACAGACTATTTTTCAAAGATAAAGCAAAATGTCTTAATTTCAAGATATCATTTACTTGGGTTTTGTTAAAATTAGTACTAACTCAGTAGTAAATCACTGGTTGTATTTTTGTACGCATTCATTCTTCCTTTAATTGTTACCATGAATTTCTCTTATGCCTGAATTATGAGGTGTTGGTGGTTTTTTGAACCTGGTGTTGGATGCTCAAAATACTATTGATAACTTTGAAAAATTTGAAAGGCTTTTAAATTTTCTGTATGACAGAGAAACACCTGAAAACTGGTGGGGATTAAATATATTAGAGACCTCCCATTCTTCTCCCCAACAACTGAGGAGTGGTCAGGTGAATTACTAGAAAAATGTATTACTTTTGGAAGACAAAACTATTAAGACACTAAAGTACAGTATACTAAAACTCAGTTCAGATGTTGTTTTCTTCGCTTTTAATCTTGTAATTTATCTTGAGCTGTGCTTTACACAGAGTATTTCAGAAATGGATTTGCACAGAGGGAATATTACATATTAAAGCTAACTAACTTAATCGTATGGCTGTAGAGAGACTTTAGCAAATTTTGTTACTGTATTTCTCCCTCAGCTATGTAGTAGTGAAGGAATCTTTCTATTAAATAATGATTTTTAATGCAGCTTATTAGAAATATTAAAATTTATTTACCTGTAGTAATTTGGAAAATAGAATCCAAACTTTGTGTCGGCAAGCTTTATTTAGGGTTAAACTGAAAAAGATCTGTAGTCCTGACATTCATTAGAAGGAAGGCTGGTAGCTCCTACAAAACCATGCATTCAGATGCTTGTTCTAGCTGGAAAGAAATATAGCACAATGTTACAAATGTGTGCATTATTTGTGTATTTAAATAGATGCAGTCTTATAATGGAATGTTTTATACAAGAAATCTTCCTTAATTAAGGATTGTTTTGTTGCTTTTGTGTGTTGGTACTAATTGAGATCTATTAATGAATAAAATTGTGTTGCGTAACACTTCTTGCTTCACAGCTTCTGTTCACAGAACACGTGTCATTGTGTTACCCTTCACTGTTCTGTCTGTGGCTTGTTAAACTGAAGCAGATAATTAAATGATAAAATCTTTTAATAGAAGCATTCCATTCATCTGAAAATCATCAATCAAATAACTGCCTAAGAGTCCCATCTGCTATTGAAAGAAATTCTATTGTAATGGTTTTACTTCACCAGTAGTTGCTAACTGCTGCATAATTTTTGTAGGATTTAAAATTTTAAGAACTTCCCTTAAAGAATTACTATTTTTAATCATTTGAAGTTAAAATACAGCTGATATTTTAAGAAAATACTGGCAATTTCATAAAAATGAGGCAATTTTTAGATGCTGAGAGCTGTGGAATTGAAACCAGTGGTACTGTTACTGCTTCCATTAGACAGAAGCAAGGCATGACAAGGCAGAAAATGATATCTTGTTGAAAGTAATCCCTTAAATTCTGGAGGTTTAAAACTTAATTTTTTACAATACATTTTAAACTACTACTATTTGATTTTTTTCCAGCTGTATATTTTATTGGCTAGTGTCTAGTATACATATTTTACTATACCTGATAACCTCTACCTCTTGCTTGCTTTTCTGGATGATATTTGGACTGTTGCTAAGTAAGACTGAAGATGACTTCTGTCAGGAGAAAAAGCTTGTGTGCCATGATTTTCCCTGATAGCATCTCTGGTCCTTTTACAAAGAGTGTCTTCAAGGCTGCCAGCCAAGAAGTGCCAGTCTGTCATGTCAGTTTACTCTCTGATCTTGCCAGATGTTGCATTTGGAAATCCTCATAAAATTTAATTGTTTCAATGTGCTACAGGTACATGCAAAGTGTTTTCTAGTTCTATAGATCAAATAGAAAGTTAATTGTGTGTATTTTGGATTACCTTAATGGGCTGTTTTTCTTTCCATCAATGTAAAGCTTTTGCAGAAAAGGTGATGTTGAATGTTCAGCGCTCAGTTGCTTCTCCACAATGGCAAGTTTGGGTCTAATCTTTGCTAGGACCAAAAGACCTTTGAGAGGAGCTGGCAGGGACTGTTTTCAAGATAAGATATTTAAGAATGGTATTTAAAAGCACACGTTCTGCAGAAAGTGTCATCTGACAGACAAGAACCACAAGTAATACCTTATGTCATATCATACAGGTATTTTACCATTAACCTTGAGTTAAGGCTGTTGGCCTTGCCATCATGGCTAAATTCCAAGCTATGTAATGCCATTTTGCCTCCCTTAATGCTATTCTTATGTTAATTGGAAGCTATTCCTCTTAAAACCCATTTCATAATGTTGCTGAAGCAGAGTGGTGTTAGTGTTTCCACCCTATGTGTAATTGCCTTTTCAGTAGTGACGTGACACTGTGACTCTGTGCAGCTTTTAGTGTTTTGGGCTTGCTGTCTGACTCATTCCCTACTTCCCCTCAAAATACAGTGCAGATGGTATTAGAAAATTAAAATTTGGAATAGTTCCTTCTTAAAGCATTTCTGAAACTTTATAGACAGCTACAGGTCAGACCAGGAATTTGACTGGGTGATAATGAAAATGTCATTTTTGCTCCAATTTTCAAGCACAGTAACAAAAGTCTTAATTATCCAAATAGACATACAAAAGAATATTTTGCTATGTCTCAAGACTTAGAACTGGCTTTCCTTATGTTTGTCCTTCTGTTCATTACTGACCACTTGCATTCTGCTACTCATTCATTTGAAAAATATGAACAGAAAAGACAAACGTCTGCAAAATATCCAACCTGGTACCTGGTACCAATTGTGTGTAATGAAAAGGCATGAAAAAATGCTATGGTAGTGATACTGTTAAAGATTGATGGATATTGTCCAGAGTCAGGTAATTTGTTTGTCTAAATAACACCTGTAATAGTTGGAGCTATCTCTAATAATTCAACTGAATGAAGCAAGAGCTGGTGGAGCGCTGCTTCTCTGTCTGACATCGGGTCCATTTGGATTGCTACCTTCAGTCAGGCCCATACTAACCATCAGTGTTTGTGACAGGAGTGGGCATAAGTCTACTGATTCCAATTCATCATGGAAAACCAGAGCCACAGGACAATAGTTGCCATGGCTTTCATTCCTCAGGTGTCTTTTCCAGCATGAATGGACTGAGATGGAGGGAGCCTTGCCTGCATTACCATGCTTCCCCCTTGATGCAGAGCTGCATCCCCCAGAGCCATGGGACATGGTGCAATCCCTCAGTCATGTTTGGGGCTGTCTCTTGCAACCCTGTAAAGCAATTCTAGTTGGCACTAACATAAATAGCTTTCTGCCTTTAACAATGCCTGGGCCATACACAGGATTTCTTTTTCTACAGACTGGTCTAAGGCTTTTCATACTTTCCAGCAGTCATCTTGTCATTTTCTCAGGATGAAGCTCAGCTCTGTATAGCAAACTTTACTACAGGCCTGGGCCATAAGCCTTGCTTTTTAAGCCCTGTTTTGGCAGCCAGAGTGGTATGTAAACTGTGCCCAAGCTCTTCTCACAGAGATGATTTCCACTGCCCCCCCCCTTCCTTCTGTGAAGACTGAGAGTATTGACACAGGAGGTAACAGCTTGGGTCTTTATATTTTGGGAAATGATATGATTTGCCAGATTGTGGCAAATTCTATTGTAAATTTTTATAAACATTTGCTGTTACAAATTCATTATAATTTTTAGTTTTAACACTGTTTGTGATCTTTGAAATAATCCATTTGATTTTTATTTCTTTTTCAGCGTGGATAAGAAAAAAAAGAGATGATCCACCCACCATTGAGGTGAGAGAGATGAAGTGTCTCTAGATTTTGAATTGTTGTAATTAAACTGCAATAATTAATTTACAGTGGACTCATCTGTCCAGTAATTTGTCACTTTTGGGGGAGAATTTAGTATGTTGCTTGCTAATTGATGAAGTTATACACAGACTAGATATCTAACACAGGAAAAAGAAAATCAAATGGAAATATAAACTCCAGTGTTCTTTAGTTGTTACTTTAATCTATGTGAATTCTTTAAGATAATTTACATAAATTCTTTAAGATTATCATGGCCATTCAAGAGTTTCTTCAATTAAACAAATTCTGAAATTACTGCTAAGAGTTTTTAAAATAGGTCCTCTGTGTATTAATGCAAGATTTTTTTCATGATACTTAACATTAAAATGCAGGTTCAAATCCAGTTGCCAGTGGATTGATCAGTATAGGAAAACAAATTACACTAACAATTTACAGTGCTAATGAGATGGGGGAGTTGCAGCCATGACTTTTTCCATAAGTGGTTTCTAATGGAGTCAAGCAGTTTTTCATGCTGATGAGTTTGTAAAGAGTGGAATGAGTTTGGCTGTTATCTGTGTATACAGACTCATGTGCATACACTACTTGCCCTGGATTTGTACTACAAGTTGCAGAGCACCAGCTAGGAATGGGTGAGTGAGTAGGTGAGAAATGGTTTACTACAGAAGATAAAAACTGACACCCACAGAAGCAGATGCTTGACTTGGATCAGTAGGAATAACTCTTGTCAAATTCAGTCAAGCTATGCTGGCATGCTCTAGCCAAAGATTTGGTTACTCAGATCTTCTGGAATATACTAGTTTCAGAAAAGTTGTCCTGCCTGCCTGTGTGTTGATGACCTGGGCAAGCTGGTCAGTTGATGTTTAAATGCCATAACTCAATGAAATGAGCTCCCACCCAATTTACAGCTTTTCAGCTAATTCTGCCTCTGTTTTACACTTGCCGCTGAGGTTGTGGAGATATAAAGGGCTGTAATGCACCCATGAATGGGAGAAGTTTAAATTTATCCTCAAAGCTCTTTAGGACTTAGAGCGAATTAATACATTTTTCTTTGCATTAACACTCAGGGAAGTATGATGTTTAATTGTTTTATTTTTTTTTCCCCTCTGTCCTCATCCTAGTTATTTGTACATAAGTGATACTACAGCAAGTGTTCTGTCTAAGCTTAGACTGATCTCCTTTTAAGTATATCTGGCTCATACTAACTGTAAACATAAAACTTTTATTGTTGAAATTACCACCTCATGTGATACTTGAAGATGGGGGAGTGTTTCATGTCTTTTGTCCTATTATTTCCATGGGCCAGACTGTTGTGATAATTGTGCTAAGATAAACCTGCTCCAGAGAACGCAGGTGGCCTTGGTTATGGATTTGGTGCAATAAAGGTCCTCCCGGTGCTGGAGGTGTTGGTTCTGTTTCAAAATAGGGAGCAAGGAGTCTCCACAGGTGAGAGAACTGTGGATCAGTATTGTGCTAAATATTTTACCTTCCAGAAAAAGCAATCTATGGAGAATGAAAGATTATTGGGAGTAATGGTGCATTCAGAGTAACAGGACTGCTTGTACCTTCAGTTTCATGAGGTAATAGATCTGAAAAAAAAATTAGCAGCTAGGTGCTTTACCTGCAGCTCTGTGCATTGCCCATATCAGAGCAGAAGTAATACACCAAGAATTTGAAAAGTAGTTATATTTTCTTTGAAGTAATCTCTGAATTGTTTTTTCCCGTGTAAGAAAAGGTAGTTAAATGTATGTATGTTTAAAAGTCTCACTAATATTTTAAAAATAATGCTGCAGTCACATTTTAAATATGTGATTGTGCAGCTTAATTTTTTTGTGTGTGTATTAGCATAGGGTGAGATGATATACTTTTCTCCTGATTTTAAACTGTTATACCACAAACCCTTATACCACAATATAATTATACATATGACCAGTGAAATACATGTAGAATACTGTTTGGTCCCTATTTGTAGGACTGATTTGCTGTAGTGTTTTAGCTACATAAACTTTACTAGCTGCTATTCTGTCTTATATTCCCTTTTTGACAGTAATGCTGATATGGTAAACTGCTGTTTGACAGCTATGAAACAAGGGAATATTTGTGACCATATTTCATGTTGAAACCCTGTATAACAAATCTCCTTGTTCTTTCACATATTTCTCATGAGACTAGAGTATTTCTGAGAAAGGATGCAAAGCCTACAAATTTTGCATTTTTGCTTTAATGACATTTTACTGTCAATATCATATTGTAACACAACACACAAAACAGCATTACAGTTCCTAAAGCATGAGTTTCTGGAGCTGTGCCTATGTTCCTACCTTCATGGTCTGTAATACCACTGTTTTTGGAATGGGTTTTCTTTTTTTCCTGTTCTTTGCCCATCATTGTATTTTTTTTCTTTCTAATATCAAATGACCTATTGTAAACTTCATTTAAATTTCGCTTCCCCTTCTCTGCTTTGTTTGCCTACCATCTCCCTTTGGTATTTTATGGGGTTTTTTTATGTTTGTCAAACTTGTCTTTTATTCAGCTCTCAGCTGGCGATGACAGAAGTTGCCAAACTGCTCGGGCTATCATGTCTCATGATAAGCTCTGTGATCAGATTTCAGTTGATAATATTTCAGAGATATGGCTTCACAAATCAGCTAGATCTTACTGATAGCACTGGTGGTCACATTTTGGGAACCAATGCTTTGGTGAATACTGTAGGTCAATATAATGTCATTCATAAGTGTCATAACGTGTCGGTCATCTAAGTGAGATTGAATGTGAGTTGTTGTCCTTCCTTATACTGGTCAAGGTAGCTGGGTCATGACACCAGCCATCTGTTGATGTTCTTAAGACTTGATAATGTTTTGGGTTTGGGCCATTCTTTCTTCCACAAACACCTAACTTATCTTTTTTTGTTTTCATTATAAAGCTTTTATTTTCTCACAGAAGAAATTGGTTTACATCTCTTTCTTTAGATTCTATTTGTTTTTATAGAAGAATAGAAAACTTCACAAGACAACTTGTTCAGTGTTAAGTGTTTCACATACTTAACAATTTCTTTCCTGCCCGTGCCCCCATTGCTTTTTCCCCATTTTTGGAGGAGGTCACTTAAACTTCTGTGTATTGGGGTAGTCATAAGCCAAGAATGCTGATCATTGCTTGGTGACCAGTAACGTGAGGTATGTTGGTGGTTGGAAGCCTTGGGTTTTGAAAGCTAGCTTCAGGCATACTGGAAACAGTTGGTTTCCTTTTGATTTTATTACAGTTTGAAATATGCCAAATCTCATTCTCAACTCAGTTACGATGAGGGTGATAACTTTGAAAATGAATGCAGATCAAGTTATTTCTTATCTTGCACTTAAGCATATTCTGTTCCTATGGTAATCAGGGAGTCCATCTTGATAGAGAATTTTGGATTATGTCTGCATCCAGTGTAAGCATGCTTGTGTGCATACACATACATATACACATACTGCTTTATAACAGGTGAGAACCTGAGCTTATATATGTATAGTTTTGTATTACTATAGCATTCTGTCATGTCCCTTTATATGTATCATCATAAAGGGTTGGCTGAGGAAAAATTGTCATTACCTTTATTCCTGTGCAGCTGTAAATTATATTTTAACCAATTTAACAAGTGGTAAATAATTAAGTAGAATATTACGTTTCTTTATTATGTGTATAGGAAACGAGATGTATGTAGCATAGGTCTAGGCAAATAAAAAATGTGTCCGTGTCTAGAGAGCTTGCAGTTTTAAATTAATTAAAATGTTTTAAAAGCTACAAATGTTAAAATATTGCTATTTTGTGAAGCAGATCTAATAATTTATTAGTTTACGCGCAAACTAGTTCACCTGCTACATGTTAATGTTGTCAGAATTTATCAACAAGGTTGTCTTGGGATATAGCAGTTGTTTTATAGGAGTGATGTTCCATCCATACAAATTATATCTTTAAGAAACTATTCCCTTTCATTCTTCGAGCCATAGTCCACATTCAGTGTGGCTCAACTATGTTATAAGTTAAATATAAATGCGCTGTCTCGTATACACTCCTACCTCTTAATTTTCCTTGTGACTACAAATTTCACGCCTGACTTAAAACTCGGTACCTCTATATTTTGAATTGATAAGAACTTCTTGAGGCTTCTCAGCACTTTGTTGTTAGGCAGCTTTGTATGGCATTCACAAGCTTTGATGCATTCAACATGTCTTGTTTTCATTCTGGGTCACATTCCCTTTAGAAACATACTTTATTTAAAATTTGAGATAGCATTATGTAAATATAGTAAAAATACTAATGGAAGAAATTGTTATTTTCTGTTGCTGCAGCTCTGAGGGAGATAGGATGCATATGCTGGATGAGTAAGATACGTGTAAGCTTTGGTTATGGTGCCTGTTTCAATAGAGTATCTACCTCTCTGTCTCCCACCTTTATGCAATCACTGCATATGTAACACACAGCCAGGTTTTCCCTCACATAGGTAGCGGGAGTCATATCAAAATTGGTTTAGGTATCTCATATCTAAGACATGTTGAGTCTGCAGCTTCTAAACCTGGAAGGAACTAAGAGGAATGATTTAAGGATCTATCAAACCTTAAAAATATAAGGCACATAGTGAGGTTTTAAGCCTTTCTGTGCCTAACTTCTATTTGATTTATTTAGTATTGCTGATTTCAGAGGATATCAGTTTTGTAGGGACTTCTAAAGAATCCTACTGTCTGTAACACGAGGTACCCAAATGTATTTAGAAATCTAACCCTTATTTTTCCCCTGTAACAAACCTTGTAGCTACGCACCAGTTCTGGCAGGTCCTGAGGTTCAAGAGTATCCAAGTAACTTGGCATTGTTTGTGGCGTTGTCTGTAGAATGGAAATAGAAATAAAGTTGCAGATGGTCTTGGGGTGCCAGAAAATGCATGACGAAAAACCAGAGAAGGTTTTCGTGGCAATGCCTAGACAAACTGATATGGAGAGAGATGTGGTTTGTCTCTGAACCTGCCAGTGTGATACCCTGCAATTGCCAGGTGTACACCCAGAGTATCGCTACTCTGTGAATACAGATCTTTGTACTAGAACTCGCTTCACTGTTAAGCTGGATGCCATGTCCTCTGTAGTGTACACAGAGCTTCATAGCTACAAGTATTCTCAGTTTAAGCTGACTCCTCACTGTTGCTTTGTATGCATGTGTTTGTATGTTAATATTTCATGGGAAGTAGAATTGCATGTTCCTTTAATTAGTGTCAGGAGCCTGAAAATAGAAAACCACAGTAAACTACTGCTTTTCTCATGCATTATGTACTTGTTACACAGTAGTAAAACTCAGTGACTTCTGAATTGCACAGTTGGATACAAGGTGAAATGTTACAAAAAAGAAACTTCTTGTGACAGTTCCTGTCTTCTCTCAAACTATTTCTAGCATTTCCATAATTATCTGTTTTGACAACCTCCTTGTCAAGGGAGGAAAAATGTACTTCGACGAGTTGTGATAAGCATAAGATTTCAATGATTGTTTCTCCCTCCCACAATGCATACTCACTTTTCCCATTTACTTAATAGTAAGTATTATTTATTTGAGAGATGGTATGATCAAAACTAGCTTCAGTCATGGAGATTAGTTTACACAGAATTCACATCCCTTTAACCAGAATGGGATGCAGTTCAGGGAAATTCTTTGTTTGACACTGTTGGGATTGCACGTTCTGGGAAATGCTGTTAAAAAAGCATGGTGATAAACAGCTCTCTGAGCAAAATTATTTTCCACCATTGTTGTCCGGGATGACAACCAGGATTGAAAATCTGGGACATACTCAAATTACTTGACTTGCACTAAATAGCATTTTCCATAGTAAATTTTGCGTGATTCCAGAGGGGATTATTACTCAGTATGAAAGGGCAGTAAAATTTTACAGTGTAAAGAGCTGAGCTGCGGAGGTCAGAATAGAAGGAAGTAGTCAAAAAAGTAACTCAAAAGAAAAATAAAGAGCTTGAAGAAGCCATCATCTTTTACAGTTTTCCCCTTCTATTCACTTTAACTTTCTCCTTGGGTTTGAAACATGGGTGCTTTTCAGCCTCCACAGAAGAGTATCAAGGTACCATTTTGTCCCATTACTTCCAGTTTGCCTCTGCTGCAGATCCTGAGGCTGTAGGGGAGAGAGCTGCTGCCACTCTGCTACTTACTCCTCTTCATGTGGGAGGGAGTGCATGGAGCATTGGCTTGGTCTCCTAATTCACTGTCAGCACAGCTGAACGGGGGTGGAGGAGAAGTAACATGTACCAGGAAAAGGGCTGGTACAGATTACATCATATGTAGAGTAAAGGGAAAGCTAGGACCAAACTGAGACTGAGTCACAGCTACAGTTCCTTGTTTGCTCTGTGGGTATCAAAGCTATGCATTGCCCTTTATTCAGGGCAGAGTGCAGTGGTGCTAGGCTAGTTTGTGATTTTGACTACTTCTACACAGTTTCATATGTGATCTTGAACATATATATAGTTCCGTACAAAAGTCTTTTCAGTATTATAAATATAATTCAATTACAAACCCCTACTGACTCCATGTGTTGCTGACATGCTTTACACATCCATTTCTGTGCTTTTTATTTCCCTTTTGTCTCTCGTTACATGTTCTTGCCAAATACATGTGTGCTGCACTGTGGTGCCCTAGAGACTGTCACCTCATGCAAGAGGTAGCTCAGAAGTAGCAATATGGTAATTCAGTAATAGTTTGCATTGCTTCTCATAGATTTGATATAAACAAAAACTGCTGTGAGTTAGAATTAGTATTCAACTGATCTAGTTTGGTAATAAATGTGGTGTAGCACAGCATTTAAAACTTAATATTTAGCTGTCATCAAAGCATATATTCATAATCCATATATTGGTTTAATACTTAACACTTAATTGTGGAATGCTTTAAACCTTAATTGCTATTTTTGTGCTGTTACTGATTGATTCCAAACAATTAGTGAACCCCTCATTAACAGGATTAGGAACCCAAAATGCACAAACAACCTTCACCTGGAGTGAACTGTAAGAAATGATCTTAAGGAGTTACCTTTCCCTTACAATAGAATGGGAATCGGAGCTTCCTGTCTCAAAAACCTGTGGACCATTAGAGGTCTGTTTCTGTGTTGCTTATGTTTAAGGGGTTGTTGGAGGTTGCAATCAGAAGTAACTGTTCTAAATCAGAAGCTAGGTTTGTTAGTTTAGTAATTTGTTTGGCTAATTTGTCTGATTTATGTTCAAAGGTCAAAAAAGTTGTTCTACAAAGCCTAGACCATGAGAAATGCAGTAAATTGTGATGTATCCAACAACTGTCATTCAGCTCAGTTTATTTTTGTATTATGCAATGTGCATCTTTCTAAAAAATCACATTGAGTGTGCAGAACACAGTCCGCATTTTAAAATTGCAACTGATGAGAAATTTGCATGGAAACTAAACCTGAATAAAGCAAATCTTACATTGATTTGACTAAAGTTGATTGTTGATTTACCAAAGATACTTATCACATATGTTCTTTACAAAATTAGCAGTCATTTGGCTCAGTGTTTGATTTAAATAAGTACTTTAGCAAAGCCAGATAAACCTTTTCTAATTCAAACTGCCCCTCTGTTTTTGCCATGCACTGACACAGCCCTTCATTTACCACCTTATTTCTTATTCCCAACCTGGCACTGCTGAGTTAACAAGACCTGCCCTGGATCAGAACATTCAGTGTTTCCAAGTGAAGAGGTCCTACTCTTGAACTGTGTTGTAATACCCAATTATTTCATCTTGCCTATTTAACTTGTCAAACGGGAAAATGGAGTTTAGTTAATGAGTTTGGTGATACTATAAAAATAGGTGAATTGGCTTAACTTTTAGCACTTTGCTGGACTTTTAGTTAATTTGTCAGTGAAGAAAAAATGTTAACATGTAAGACATGTTAAATTGTCTTCTAACAATCAACTTTTTAAATGCTGTTTCAAACCAGGCTTTTTTCATTTCCATTTGTCATTTTTTAAAATTTTTGCTAACTTGTATATATGAATTTTTAGCGGGCTGAGTTGGAAGTTCAAGCTCACTCATGATTAAACATAAAATATAAAAATTAAGCAAACTAAGCAAAATGCAAGTATTCTGTGAATACATAATGTCTTTACAGTTCAAACATACAACATTAATCTATCCAGGTGTTTCTCAGTTCTGGCATCAAATACTAGTGAGCTAACCTTATTGAAATCAAGAGAAATCATGAGTATTTCAGCATATGTAAATAAGGTAACTTAGAAAATTGGAATAGTTTCTAAGACAACATAAAGAAGCTATTTATTTTTAATTTAATCAGAATACAAGCCCATCTGAAATTAAATGTGACATCTTGCTCAAAATTAATAATACATAAAGCCTTTGTATTTATAGGTTTCAATATAGTGTCTTTAGAAAATCACCTGGAAAGAACAAAACCAAAACAAGTACCAGTCTGTTAAAATAACCTTTAAACAATCCCTCTTGGACACTGTTACATTGTTACAGTGCTACTGTATGTCTAGCCACCTGCATCCCTAGAGTTGACAACCTGGGGTTGCCCTTTGCCTTCAGAAGATTGAAGATGCTCCGTGAGAGGTTGGTTTGAGGACTGAGAGGGGAAACAGGAAGGAAGGAAGTGGAAGGGGAGGAGGCATTCCTCAGATTGTGGGGTTCAGGAAGTGCTGAGGGATAGAAAAGGTTAAGTACAGGTATCTGCCTGTGGAGAAGACTGGCAAGAAGTGTTCAACAAAAGCTAGTCACTACTGAGCAAGACCCCAGCTGAAGGAACAAGCAAGTTTAGAGAAACGTCTTTGGTATTTATGACGTTTTCTTACCAGGAGGAATTAATTTTATTCATTCTGTAAGGCTACTAGTTTATTCAGTAAATGGAAAGCAGCAACATAATGAGATCCTTTAAGAGTGAAAGAATGCTGCATTCCAGTCTTCAGCTTATAAAGAAGGTCTGAAAGTCCTTTGGCTAGAGACAAATTTGTGGATTATTCTTCTGTGGAACAGAGGGGAATAGAGTTTTCAAGCAGCAGAGGATGCTTGGTAATACACCTCAGCCAAAGCTGAGTGAGAAGTTTCAAGAAAAATATAGTTTGCAAGAAAAGTGGAAATTTCATGCCTGTGGCACAAATTATGGCCTGATCCCCTTTGCAACAACACACTTGGAAGACAGGAATGTATTCTGGGCTGCGTTGCCCCCATGAGCAGGCTGTCTCTCATTCTTTGTTCATGCAGCTGTTACCACTACTAAGACGACAGAATATGCAGAAGTCATCAGCTTCTGGATGAAAAGCAGCTGCCTTAAACTCCACATAGGGCCATTTCAGCATTTCCTCAATAATGTTAGGTTCTTCAAGAAAACCTTAGAGGTCACTTTTATAAACCTTGCCTTTCTAAGGAGGCAAGGCATGCATCTCTAATCATTAGAAGGATTAAAAACCTCATAGACCTTACAATAATCACCAAAGCTGGACAAGTAGTTACCAGCAGTGCATAAAATTTCTTCCTTTACATTCCACCTAAAAGCAAGCTGTAGAACATGTAGTTCATTCTCACCAGATCATATGTGTCTTATTCCAAATGCTGGGAACTAGTACATTTCAAGGTGAACATCTACATGTAGGGATTTCAACTGGGATAAAACATAGCTGGATGTCTTCAGGCATTTTTCATTTTTAGTTTTGCAGCATAATCCAAATCCATAGATTTTTCTTTTAATAAAAATTATGAAAGGCATTTCTGATGATCTTTAGATGCCATGTGCCTCCTGAGTAGTGTAGGTTCAATGGGCTTATGTCATTCATTTGTATAGGTGTTGAAGAGCAAGCTGAACCTTAGAAAGCTGCAGTTACCTGGTAGATACCATGTTCTCTGTGTTGGAAAAAATGATTTTGTATTTCCCTCTGAAGGTCAGAGCACATAACATATTCATGTTCTTATATTTCAGCAGAAAACTTTGAATGTTATGTTTAGGGGGGCAGTTTGTAGTGAAGCTAGCCATTTTATAAAATATTTCTATTCATCTTGAAGGAGGAGAGAAGATAAATATTCTGAACCGGCCCATGTAATAAAAAAATAAAATACTTTTTAGCTCCCAGTTATTATTTACAATATACCAGTAAACAGTAAAGAGTTGTGTAGCAACAGAGCCTCAAAGTGAAAACGCAGCCATGAGCAGGTGAGTTGGAAGAGCCTGTGGTGCTGTGCAGATTTGCTGACTACTTGTCATGGGTACAAGAGCCCAGCAGATGTCAGCTTCTCTACCACTGTTCAGCAGGTGATGAGAAGCCCTGCAGAACCAGGTGGGTGTCTGGGGAGGAATATTTTTAACACTCCATTTCACTACAGTGAGCCATGCAGATAAACTGAAGCCAAATTTGGAAGATTAATTATAAATATCCTGTACATTTCTAGTGTGCTTTAAGGATAATTCCTTCTATGAATATGCATGCAATAGTTTAATTAAATTTTGCATTTTGAACCAAGTTGATTGTCCTGTTCAGATTTGGACCTACTTGGCTCTTTCATTTAAATGCCTGTAAGGCAGGGAAACTTGAGCCTCAAAACTGCTTCAAACTGCAGTGGCTATGGTAGCTGAACCAATAGAATTTGGAAATATAATCACAATGGGTTTTTTTTTAAATGTATATGTTCTAATGAGAATTGAGAATGAAGTATTTGCTGGTAACAGGAAGGACGCAGTGCCTGTGAGAGAATTCCACAGAACGAACTTGCTGGTGTCAAAGGACAAGATGAGTATGGTAGGAAAACTCATCTGTTTGGCCTAATTTTTCTAATGTGCCAACTGACACAAGATTCCTGTTTCACATTTTCTTTAGTTTGATCATAGAAACCCTGGTTTCAGTGTACATGTTAGTGGCATGAATTTAATACATAAAATGGATGTATGCAGATACTTTGAACTTGAGAAAATTTTGCCCTGGTATGGATTGTATCAGAGATTCTGTACAAGTCACTTCAGTATTTTTTTTTCTATGTTTGCTAATGAGGATCATTCTTCATGCTTTTTTCAAGATCAACATGGCTATTTTACTAGATCAAAATTACACTTTGGACAGTGAAAACTAATTACAAGAGCCTTACTTGAGTCTGAAAACCAGATGACAATTATAGACCAACATTTAAAATGGAGTTGGAGCATTTGGAATTTAGTTACGGCTGCTATTACACCTGACTGAGAAAACTTTGTTAAAGTAATCACTGGAAAAGATTTGTGGTTAGTAAGTAGCTGGTCACAATAAGTGAATTACATTTGTACTTTAATAAATCATTTCATGCTGTTTTAGCAGAGACTATGATGCAGTCTTCAGATATCACAAAGATATGCGACCTTGTTTCTTAGTAGTGGGGTAGTACAAGCACCATAGGAGTAATCCCCTTGAAATCAATAAGGTCATGGTATATTTATACAGGCATGTGGTAAACAAGGATGGAATTAAGAGATGTTATAATGAGATTTTGCTATACTGACTGCTCAAAAATTGACCTTGTTATTTTTGGCAATATTTTTATTTGAGTATGGGAGAATTATCTCCCTCAGCCTCCCCTTCAGTTTGAAAAGTCATTTATGTGCTGCTTTATGTATTTTCATGCTATGTAGGTATGTGAAGTTTCGCGTCTGCTCTGTGTATCTGTGAATTTAAGTATAGATGCAATTACAGATTCAGAAAAAGGTGTTAATTTCCACAATGTCTCTAAGATAAGGTTTTCTTTAAATACTGCTTTTCAAAATGTTCTTAAATGTTCACATACTTGCTATGTCAACTCTTGGCAGTGTCACATGTATTGTAATGCCCCTCCTAAAATAATGACATGGTCTTCTACTCAGGAAGAAGTGTACTGGTCTAGTTTCTCCTTAGCTCTTCCATATAGTTGTAATCCAGAGAAAGCTGTTCAGCCTTTTTAATCCCATATCCCAGTCTAAACATGGATAGTAGCAGCTTCCCTATTACATGGTGTTGATTGAAGCTAAGCTGTATTTAGCTTCAGAGTGTTAATAAAAATTCGTATCACCTTTATGCTTTTGTTTCTCATACTCTTCCCTATTTGCCCTAACAAAAGCACAGCAAAGTCTTGTTAGCAGAATTTGCAAATCATCCTTCTAATAGGAAACATATGCTGACAGATAAAAACCAAACTTCAGTATTTTTCATGGCTTTTTTTTGTGTTTACTTTGGGAGTTCTATGTGTTTTCCTCTAAACAATATGGTAATGTTTAGCTGACTCACCTGGTAGGTACCTAGAGTTAACACACGGCCCTCCTAAGCACTGTTGTGCTTAGTTTCTTCTTCACAATACCCAGTTCACCTTTGCTGGCCACACAGTCATCAACTCAGGATGTGTTGGCCTCCCTTGCTTCTTGGACCATGCTGGTCCTTGGCCTTAAGTGAGCTGTCTTCTGAGACTCTGGGGCAGGGCTCCCTCTGTGATTTTCTTATGCTTTCCTCCCGTACCCCCCACTGCTTTTTCTCCTAAGTTACTAGTGCCATCTCAGTAGTTTCAGTTCTGTCCTAGCTTTTTTAAGATATTATTTATTTATTAATAATATCTTGCATAGCTTCATCTTACTTACTAACAGAGACAAGGTTGCACATCTGTTCCTCCCAAAACTGCACCCTGAGGCACAGAAACCTAATGACATAGGCATAGTGAGTTGCAGGAAGAAATGCAAGTGATAAACAGCTATGTAGTAACAAGACCTACACAGAAAACAATGTTAAAAGTAGCCTTATTTTTAATGTTGATGACTGTTACTTAATTTCTTTTCCTTTTTCATCCAATAGAACAGTGAAATTGGGACACCACAGTGCAGTTTTGCTTCAAAAACATGATCAAAATATTAAGAACATTTTAAAATAGGGCTGAAATTGTAGTTGCAGAAAAACATTTTATTTTGCCACATTTTATTTTACCTCCACACCTGAAAATTTGAATTATAAAATTAAGAAGAACAATGACTGCTTAAAATGTTTTATTCATAGAATCATAAAATGGTTTGGGTTGGAAGGGAGCTCAAAGATCCTCTAGTTCCACCCCCCTGGGCAGGGACACCTCCCACTAGACCAGGTTGCTCAAAGCCCCATCCAACCTGGCCTTCAACACTGCCAGGGAGGAGGCAGCCACAGCTTCTCTGGGCAACCTGGGCCAGGGTCTCATCACCCTCACAGGAAAGAATTTCTTCCTATTATCCAATCTAAATCTACCCTCTTTCAGTTTGAACCCATTACCCCTCATCCTGTCACTACATGCCCTCACAAAATGTCCCTCTCCAGCTTTCCTGTAGTCCCTTCAGGTACCGGAAGGCTGCTATGAGGTCTCCCCAGAATCTTCTCCTTTTCAGGCTGAACAACTCCAACTCTCTCAGCCTGTCTTCATAGGAGAGGTGCTCCAGCCATCT